>JAQMYF010000003.1:13248061-13263081 GCA_030014195.1 Neosilurus mollespiculum | reverse complement strand
TATTTTCGGGGTAGGGCTTATTTTGGACCGTTCTGCTGAAGTAAGGGTAGGTCTTATTATCGGGGAAACACGGTACTAGTAAAACCAAAGGATAAAATACACCAAGAACAAAAATGTAATGTCATTTACGAAATACCGTGCAATTCATCATGCAATAAAACATACACTGGCGGATTATTTGGAACACGAAAAGGAGAACATCAAAAAGAATGTGAAAAGCAAACATCAAAGAGACAAACAAGAGCAATAAAAGAATAAACCGAACAGGAAAACCTTAAATCAGCCATATTCGATCACTGCAGGAGAGAGAACCATATCATGGACTGGGAAAACGCCTGGGTCATTCATGCTGAAAGTAACAACTACCACCGCTGGATCAGGGAGGCTACTGAAATTAGAAAACAGGCACCAAGGACTATGAACCGGGATGAAGGAGCGTACACCATGTCCCACACCTGGGATGTGGTCCTGGATAAGGCGGCAGACAGTAGGGGGCGTAAGCGTTCCCTACTGTCAGAAGGAAAAAAACAATCTAAGCAGCCTATAAGACACGTCACAAGAACACCACGTGACGCTTCTGACGATGACTACAGGAAGTAGTTGAAACATGTAAAGCAGGTAAAAACAAAAATGCTCCTGTCGTTCTAAAAGAATTTTTAAAAAAAGAACTATAAACTTTTGGTCATATAGTGTACATGTCCATGCCCATCAAACCATCTTTGTGGGGGGGGGAAATGAGTATGACTAGTATCCAAAGCTATCTGCATAACTGCAACAAGATTGGCTGATTACATAACTGCACGTGCAAGTGTTCTGTATGTTTATATATATGTTTGCATGCTGAATATTTTACCACAGGAGTAAACTGTTGACACTTTTGGCTGTGATTGGGTGTTGGTGCTCCCATTAAAATAAATTCACTGCAAATACCTGGCCAGGTCTTTGGTCCAGATTTGTGAAAGAATCAATGGAGGAATGGAGACTGAAGGAAAGGTGTTTATATAGTGGAGGGTAGGTGCATGAACCTGTTGTGGGGCTCGGCCAATGAAGGTCTTAGGGTCCAGGAGAGAGTCTAACTGATTAAGGATAGGAGTGAAGTAGGGGTCAGCCTGCACTCGAGCCAGGAAGTCATTATCTCCTCCTTCCTGTTTCACCACAGCCGCAGCTAGCTGAGACAACACCCGGATCTTCTCATGGCAATCCTGCTCACATGGGCAGACAGAGGTGTACAAAAGAAATGAATATTCTTAAATCAAGATCAACATCTCAAAAACTAAAACATGAGAACAAGCCTGTCTGCAAAATAAATAAATGAAAATAATAGGTTCGTACCTGCCTGTTCCCTCCTTCCTTCACCATAGCCATGATGATGTTCTCAGTGGCCATGAAGGGCAGCTCGTGGCGGATGTGCCTCTCGATCACCTGCAGAGAGCACCAGAAATGTTAGACTAACAGCAAAGCAGATAGAGAGAAAAAAGCACAGACAAAAACATGACAATGTTTAAGAATGGGAAGGTTTACAATGCATTTAATTTAAATAATTTACACTGTAATTCAAACTGTATACACACACACACACCTTAGGATAGACCACTAGACCCTCAGTGACATTCTGTATGGTGCTGAGGATGATGTCAGCTGTAAGGAAAGACTCGGGCAGAGAGATTCTCCTAAAATCACACACACACACACACACACACACACACACACACACACACACACACACACACACACAGTATTTTTTGTAATTTGTATTTGTAAAGGTTTTCTGTAGCTAGAACTAAATAAAGAGGGTAAATCATCTTACAATGAAGTGAGAAATTAAAGGTAAATGTGTTGTTGGTACAGTGACATGACAATTTTCGTTATGCAGGAAATTGTGTGTGTTTGTCTGTAAGCAGTCCACTAGTGTGCGCTCAGTCCTAGTAAGTTATTACCTTTCGCGTGAGCTATATATTGTTCAAGTTATTATTACTTTGAGAGATTATGGAAATTGTGCTAAAGAAAAGTAATATGATCAACAGTCTTTACATTTGCATAGACAGGAACTTTCCAATAGGTCTAACGCCGCGATCTAATTAGATAATTAGAAGTTCAACTTGTCTGCCGGTGTCCGAAGACTTGGAAGAGACACGTTTTTAAATTCGAATTTCTCCACTAATGTCATGACAGTAGTAATGTTAGTAGTATTAGCGAAAACATGTAGTTCAGGTAATGTAACCTAATGCTAGGCCCTATTATACAACAAGGATCTGATATTAGATATGCCAGTTGGTGCCACATGAAAAATCAGTGAACGCGTGTTCGCTCCACCAGTCATTAGAAAAGGTGGACAAAAACCACCACCGACAATGACTCTAAAAGCCTCAAAATTCCATCCCAACAAACAATCTATGCAATATGGCCTTAATGGTTTTCAAGGTCACTTTTGTAAAAGCTTGTGCGACTGTTGCGATACAGCACACAGGTAAAATGTAAACATTACACATAAAAACCTTGTTTAAGATTGTTTTACTATACTTGTGTGGGCGACACAGTGGCGTAGAGGTTAGTATGACCTCCTCAAGGCAAGAAGGTCATGGGTTCGAGTGCTGGGCTCTGCGAGGATGTTTTTGTGTGAAATTTGCATGTTCTCCCTGTGCTTGTAGGGTCTCTGCCAGGTACTCCGGTTTCCTCCCACAGTCCAAAGACATGCACATTAGGCTAACTGCTGTTCCAAATTTCCCCTAGGTGTGAGTGTGAATGGTTGTGTGTGTGTTGGCCCTGTGATAGTCTGTTCAAGATGTACTCTGCTTTTGTCCAGAGTTGGCTGAGATAGGCTAGTCTCCTCGCAGCCCTAATAAGGGATAAAGCAGTTTGGTAAATGAATGAATGAATTTTCAGCCAATTACCAAATCGAACCCAGGACATTTTTGCCACCATGTCTCCGATGTATGAATCATCATTAGTGTATTCTGTACCTGTTTGCGCTGTCATCCAGAGTTCTTTCCAGCCACTGCACTGAGGCGGTCTGCAGTGGATCAGACACCAGTGCCACCAGGTGACGGGCCAGACTACAGCAGCGCTCTGCACGCATTGGGTTCCTCTTATACGGCATAGCACTTGAACCTGGATATAATAGAAAATAGTTCTATATTAAACTCCCAGATGTGTCTAAAAAGAACACACACATACAAATGCACGCGCACAGATGTTTAGTTTCACATTAAAAGTTCCCAAGTTCACTTGCCTATCTGCTCTTTCTCAAAGGGTTCTTCAAGCTCCTTCAGGTTAGCCAGCAGACGGATATCAGTACAAATCTAGGCACAGAACACAAACACACATTAGCCACTACTGGAGCAAAGCAAATTATGACAACTGAACAGTCTCCATCACCAGGGTACAATTAGTGATGGTGGAATAGTTGGACTACAGCTGGGTTACTGACTGATGCTATGTTTCAATTCACACATTTCCATGTGGCCAAGACTGCATCCATTGCAAGCGCACAGTGTTGTGCACTCAAACTCTTTACTGTTTTGAGTCCATAATCCAGGTATTACTAATGCACCACATGCTGATAAACTTCACAGTGTGAACACACTTATACACTCAAAACAGCAAGTACAAGCATTCATGCATGCGAATTGAGACACAGCACAGCAAGTGACAGTCTATAATATGATTACTGATCAGTCTCTTAAACGTCTGGACATTCTGGCAAATAAAATGAGGCAATTTCTTATAAATGTGAAATGCATAAAGAGGTCTTTGTACAAGCCTTGTGAATATCATGAAAAATGCTTCACTGAAGGTGAAAAGCAGGTGTGTGCGTGTGTGTGTGTGTGTGTGTGTGTGTGCGTGTGTGTATGTGTGTGTATCTGACCTTGTGTACAGTGGCTCCCAGGCTAGCCAGCACTGTCAGAGAGTCAATATCCACTTTACGGCTGTATGTCTGCCCAGTCACCAAATATGACCTAAAACAGGACAGTGACAAAGTGCATCAGCTGAACCCTGAAATCTCTCCCTCTCTTTTTTTTTAATAAATACCAATAACCTGGTACCGATGTAGATTATAATTTAATTTGTTTGAAGAAACAGACTCATACTTGCACATGTCCGAAATCATACTCACTTATTAAATCCAGCCATTTCAGTCACCTTTCTATCCAGCTCCTCCACCTGTTACAAAAAGATAATAACAATGTTTTAACGAAGCAATTAAAAAAAAAATCTGAAAATGCACTGTAACAAGTGAAAACCACTGAAAACATGAACTGAAAAGAGTAAACTGTGTAATAACACAAATCAAAATCTGATCTCTCCAAATAAAAAAAAAAAAATTTTAAAGAAGAAGAAATAAATATATAAATTCTGGATCGATGCTGCCTGTCGAAACAAGTCAGAGACCAAATTACCTGCAGATAAAAATCCACCAAGCAGATTAGAGATTTACTTTAAGATTTACACAATTGAACTTCTTAAACATTATGTGAATTTGCACAGTAATATTTAAGCTATTTACCACTTTGATGTGTATTACAATGTCGGTGTTATCATATACACAAATATCTTATATGGCAACGACAGCATACGCAGTCTGACTGGTTGACGCATGGGCAATAAAGCACATGTAAACCAGTTTCACCCTGCAAGTTAGCCATTAGCTATCATTAGTGTGTTATGATTTTCAGCAGCTTCCACAGGAAGGGAAACAAGCCGAAAACTACCATTCACGAATGCAGGAAGAGACAGGATGAATAAACTGTATGAGGAGTTTATTGTGGCCTAGCACCCAAAGAGATCCAAAGAGATCCAAAACGCAACAAATAGATCATGGCATGGTCACATGTTCTGCTACGTCAGAAGCGGATCACGTAGGTTTGTTTACAACATGAAAGCATGTCAGCCTCGGAGTCCTCATCAATTTGCATATGTGACCTTTGACTTTGGCACAGTGACCTTGTACATACAAAGTTTGTCCTGCGCTTTAGGCGTCCTGGCTGAGGGGTTATGACATTCTATAGAATGACTATTTTATTCGCATATGAACCCGTGGGGGAAGGTTTGGGGTCATCTTCCAGTGAAGAGGATGGAGATGACGGGAAGAGCGTCTCAGAAACACTGCATGGTGAGCATCGTCTGTGATCAGATTTCAGCCCCATATTGTGCAACTTAATTATACACATAACAACATATATATCACGTAGCACCACTGTGTATAAATATATAGCGTATTTAAATCTACTCAATCATCTATAAAAAATAGTAACTACATAAATATGGCTCAGTACAATGTATATATTATATATGAAACTTTTTATTATTATTTTAGATGCATGTATAAATGCATGGTACAGCTCATTACAATCTGTTAAAGTCATTTAATCATCCATAAAATATTAACTAACCTTAAAGACTTCTTATTAATCTAAATGATGCTTCTGGAACATGTGAATCGTTACATCAAACAGGGCGGAATTGACTCTGAAGCCTTTATATAGGGTTTTTTCATGAATGAAGTTCGTTTTCAGTTATACTGGACATGTTTACACTTCCACGCTTGGCCGAGTCCAGTGTGTGACGTTTCACGTACCATGTGACCTGACTTGACCTAGCTGAGTTGACAAAACTGAACTCAAATATCACAGTACACACAGCTGTGATAAATGCTGGAACTGAAAGGTTTTATTTATTAAGTTAACATGAACTATTAGCTACAAAAAAAACTTAAACATTTTTTGTAAAACTTGGAATTTAAATCCACTTCCTGATTGCGCTCACAAATGCAGCCCACACTGAAAAACACCATTCGCCGGTGAATCAGAAATGGTGGTGTGATATTACTAAAGCCCTCACAGTCATGGATGAGCACGTCGTGTTCAGAAGCCAGTAAGTCCCATGAAGTGAAATAAAAAAAGGCCGCCATTTTAAAATGTCTTGTAATAAACTGTTCATTAACCGTGTTTGCTCGGTCTATACAGAGAAATCTTAGCCCTGCGGTCTTTACTAGGCTGCGATTTTTCAATACAGACCTCGCAATGGGTTAATAAGTAGTTTATTTAGAGAAATTTATACTTCATGACCCCAACAGAACCAGGACCTCACTGTAAGAAGTGTAGGCTGAAGTGGTCTAGCCGCGATAGGACATGTTAGGATTCCTATCACTTAAATATCTGATATCAAGTCCCCAGTCACCACTGCTTTGAGAGTGTCAACATCTCCTACACCTCTCTGCTCACAAATACATATTTTGTCCACACCTTATCATGATCACCCTGGAAGAGCTGCAGGAAGCTGGCTTGGGTGCCTGTGGTACCTTTTACCCCTCGGAAACGCAGATCATCTCGAGCTCTCTGAAGGTTGCGCATGTCCATGACCATATCCTGCAGCCACAAACATGCTCGCTTGCCCACTGTAGTCAACTGAGCTGGCCTGGTAGAGAAAAAAAAAGGACACAGAGGGAGAGAAAATAATAACAATAATTAAAAAAAGAGCCAAATTCCAATTATATTTAGGTACTTGTACATAATAACATTAGCAGTAATGAGGAGAAACACACTCACTGGTAGTGGGTGAAGCCCAGAGTGGGCAAATCTGCATGCTTTTCTGCAAAGTTAGCCAATCTATCAATAACACGGGCCAACTGAGGGGAGAGAAAGCAAAAGAAAAGTTACAGGTAGGACTGGTTGATCAATAACAGTATTATCACTCATTCCTTCTCACTCATTTGCTGAACTGTGTAATCCTACTACGGCTGTGGGGAGGCTGGAGACTATCTCGGCCGACTCTGGGCAAAGGCGGTGTACACCAGTCTATCGCAGGGCCAACACACACGCAGACCTAGGGGGCAATTTGGAACAGCAAATTCACCTAATGTGCATGAGTGTGGGAGGAAACCGGAATACCCAGAGAAAACCCACGCAGAAACACCTGAGCACGGGACTTGAACTCAGGACCTTCTTGCTGTGAGGCGAGAAAATCATGCTAATTACGACACCACCGTGCCACCAATGGTATAATCAGTGATTATTTATATCATAATATGTTTTACTGGGATGTGACGGACAGCATGATATTCTTAATGCTAATAAATTTTATAGATTTTTTTCCCCGGTGTTATTTGAAGAATAGTTTTTTTTTTTTTTTTAAAGTTATTTTAAGTGAGAACAGCCCTCCTCTTTGCATCACACAAGCCCGATGCTCATTATTTTCTTATGACAGCATTGACTTTTATGCTTTAATCCCTACTAATCAGGTCTACACTCACCTTCGGCAGCAGGATGTCAAATCCATCACGGAGCATAATCAGGTCCTGGTGAGAGAGAAGTAAAAATATCAGTAAAAATTTACTTTAGTAAAAGATCTTAATATTTCTTCCCCATGGAAGCAGGTATAAACCCTTCTTACAGTGTTATCTCCAACGTAACAAGAAGTAGCACCCAGGTGGATGATGGGTGCTGCAGTAGGGCAGCAATGAGCGAAGGTGTGGACGTGGGCCATGACATCATGCCGAAGCTTGCGTTCCTCCTCAGCTGCCATAGCAAAGTCAATGTCCTCAACGTGAGCCTCCATCTCCCTCACCTGAGCATCAGTGATGGGCAGCCCCAGCTCCTAGAGTGAGACAGACAGAAAAATATGAGTTACCATGTTGTGTAAGGGTAAGAACCCCAGTCTGGTTACATTATAAAAATAAAAGACCTCACACCTGTAACAGAATAGCTCTTTCAAAACTAAAATCTGTTTCCACATGCTTACAACAGTTTTACACTCTTGTACAGTACTGTCACATGGTCTGAGCCGTGTGTGTGTGTGTGTGTGTGTGTAATTATGAGATAGCTAAGTCATAATTATAAGTTAGTAAGTTATTATTATAAGATAAGGCTACCAAGTCCTAATTATGAGTCAGAAGGTTATAATTGTGAAATACTAAGTCATAATTATGAATTAGTAAGTTATAATTATAACTTGGCATCTCATATTTATGACTTAATAACTTAACCTAGCATCTCTAATTATGACTTGGCTATCTCATAAATATGACTTACAAACCAACTTTTTTTCCTCTAGCGGTAGAAATGGGCTTCCGTACATTTATAATGATTTTTTGTTCCAGATGTAATTACTTTGATTTGAAACAGAATGTATATTAACATACAATAGAGAGTATGGACATGATGCAATTGTAGGTGGAAATCACATCAGTAATACACGGGAAAGGTTTTCGTTCAGTTTACTGTACAAACAGTTTCAACAAGAAACCTGAGCTGTCTTTTAACTGACTGCCGAAAGACAAAGAAAATAGAAGCAAACTAACAGTTTAGATTTAGGCCTAACTACAGCCTTCAGTTTTATTCGCTTTCATTCTTTAAAAGGAGTATTTCAATTAATTGGCCTTTTTTTGTTTTTCTTTTTTACTGGTCGGTTATAAAGATTTTTATTCTGAATTTAATTATAAAGACTTTTTTTTTCTATTTATTTATAAAAATAAAAAAAAAAAGAAACATTAAAATTGATAAAAAATACGAAAATAAATGTTTAAGTTTTTCACATTTTTAAGCATTAAATTTTTTTTTCTTAAAATATATGGAAAAATCAAATCCTGACCCTAGTATCATAAATCAATCCAAATCATGCATTGTGTTTACCATTACATGCTTACATTACATGCACACACATGTGTGTGTATGCTGGAAGAGCAGGCCAAATGCCCAGGGACACTCAGTCTCACTCCCTGACATTTACACACTGCATATGTGGTTATTTTAAACGCACATACACTATGTGCTACACATTTCTCTTTTCGAAGCACACACATTACATAGAGGAAACCTTGCCTTATCCAAAGATAATTAGTATATAATTAGGAGCATGAGAGTCATGTGTTTAAATAGATACTTCTCACAGATGTAGCACTGTTTATGTCGCACTTTCACTAACAGATGAGACAAGGTCATGCACATGACCAGGCATTTCCTTCTGAATTAATAAGAGTGTGTGGTCTCCATTTCAGACTGAACTGATGCCAATAATGATCTATAACGACTCAGAGAACTTAGAACAGACACCAAGGTCAGTTCTGCCATAACTCTAGTAAAGATTGACATTTTAGAAGTGTAGTAGCTTTGACATAGACAGTGTTCTGGCAATTCTGTAACAAAAGTCTATTTAAAATTCTATTCTAAATAAGCTAGACGGATGGCGGCTCAGGAACAAGAATACTATCAAGACACATATATTTATATTTACTGGCTTCCTGATAGATGTCTCTATTGATAAGTGGCCAAGCCTGGTATCTGAATTATTTTTATCACCTGTCATGTTAGTTTAAGTATCCGTTTAATGAGTTCATTCATGTTCTGTAAAGCTTCTGATTTCAGCAGTTGCTCCTTACAGTCTTTGTATTTACCTGTAAGTCTGTCTGCCTGCCTAGATTGTGTTTTTTTAGTAGGCATGAGTCTGATTGGTGGTGCATAAGCCTCTATTTCGTGGGTTTGGATTTTGTTATTAATAATTAATCTGTTTTTTATTGCTGAATGTCATCATGCATGTCAGTGATAGGTGACAGCCAATCAGCATCACCAGTGACATGGTAGCCTCACTTGGGTTTCCTGTGGTGGGTACGCACAGGCACAGTACACTCATCCAAGCCATATTTCATGTTATTAAGTATATTACACTGGTGTCATGGTGAAGAATGTTGATACTGTAATTTTATGAGGGTTGCCATGTGTACTGTGCAGAGGCTCCAAAGCGGTGCAGCGACAAGGACAATCACCCTGGAGGAGGCAGGTTCAAATTGAGGATGATGACACAGCCATCCACAACTGGGAGTCCATGGGAGCTAGTTAGCCATGCTCTCTCATCCACTTACCTCCCCGTCACTCACAGCGATCACCAGCCAATCATGTGTGTCTGTACAAAGTACAAAGGCCGGATAACGTTTTCCCTCCGAGTGTCAGGCCGCCCGCGAATGTGAATGCGAAGCGGTTCATAAAAGATGTGGGCGGCACATGCATTCCCACACCCCTCCCTGGTTACTGGAAACAACACTTACAACACAATACAGCTTAAAGTTAAGGGAGAAAAATAGTCACAAAGATTGTTAATACTGCAATATTATGAGGGCTGCTGTGTATTGTGAAGAAGCTAAAGATGAAAGTAAGTGTGGGCTCAAAGTGCCCTAAAAATTACATTAACGGCTCCCAAGTGATGCATCAACAAGGTGATTGCAGGTCCGAATCCAGGTTGATGCAGCAGCCATGGCAGCTAATTGGCTAAGCTCTCACAGGAGGGGAGTATGGGATATGGGGGGAAAAAATAAAAAAATGAAACATGAACAATGTCTCATCAGTGATGTGTTTTGTAACATGGGCTAAATGTCTCACGTCTCCATAAATAGCACTATGCACATGCAGTACACAAGCAAATCTCCATGTGTTAAAGGTGTAGGAATAATCATTCATTAATTTTCTGAACCGCTTAATCCTAATTAAGGTCGCGGGGAGGCTGACGCCCATCTCAGCCCAGCAATGATTCTTTACCATGCCTCTCACCACAGACAGTGAGAGACGTGGCCGGCATTTGATATCCCAGTTAGCTGCACTGGGGGGACAGCAGTGACAACCTGCTGATAGTGGGGCTTGAACCCCTGACCTTGGGATCAGTAATCCATCACCCTACCACCAGGCCACCACTGCCCCAGGAATAATACCAATAATTAAAAAAAAGACAGTAGTATAATATTGATGCTTCTACATGCTGAAAGTTAGGAGTCATTGCTATAGATATTCTTTACCTAAGAGCAAGAACATGAAATATTAGCACTGAGCGCATCATGTGCTGTAATTTAAGAGTAGCCAAACATGAGGAGACAATGGATGATTAACTGGATGACCTCAAACACAACCCTCAGGGTTTTGGAAGAGGACTTTCTGTAGCCTGGATTTCTTCAGGGTTCAGACACAAGGTTCTGCCCGGTTCAGAGCTCACACCCTGCTGGTCAGAGTAAAATCTAGACGTGTGTAGAATGCAGGTGTTCCTGATATATTTATTCTTATATTCTATGAACTGTTAGGTGGTGATGGGCTCCCTAGAACTATTTATAGGTACCAGCAACTTGAGATGAAAGACTCCTTCAAGGACGGTCATGGACTTACACGTGTTGCTTTGGAAACAGGATTATATGGTTTTAATATATGTGTATATAATAACATGCACACTCAGTGTCTCCATCACACCAGTCTGAAACGAGGTCCAACCTTCTCTGCCTTGGCGAGGTAGATCCACAGCTTCCTCCAAGTTGTGAACTTTTTTTTGTCACTGAAGTTAAAAGCCATTTCCTTGCTGGCGTACCGGGAGACCAGTGGAGAGCGGTACCTCAGGAACTCTTCTCCAGCTCCGTCCATTGTTACAGTAAACATATACAGGTTTTATAACCCAAAAAAAAACACCCCCTGCACGTTTCTACCCAATAAAACTCACACACCGTGTACACTGAGGCAGCACTGCTAGATTCAGGTCTTCTTCGTTTATTTGCCTGTAACAAAAAAAAAAAAACCCTCATTATTTTGTATATATTACCGCCACCTACTGGACTGGAGGGTAGAGCAAAATTTCAAAATGTCACGTGACTAATCTCACGCCAGTGGGCGCCATATTTGACTAGGGTAAAGAGTGTTAAAGGTTTTTTTGTTTTGTTTTTGATTTTCCCCCATTTTTCTCCCTAATTTAGTAGTATACAATTCCCACCCATCAACTTTTTGGCTTCCCTATCACACGACCACCACCGACCAGGGAGGGGAAGGTTTTTTTTAATTTTTATTTTAGGCGTGTGGTGATCTAATCTAGGTTACAGAAGTTCTATTCATTGCAGCCTACAGCACCCATGAGGCAACATGTGCAAAAAATACTAGAACTTTCTGCTGTATAACTGGTTACTGATAACTAGAAGTGCTAGGTGGAACATGCCAGTCACCGGTAGTCGCCAGGCTAGTCACATGGGTATGACTTCACTCCCACCACAAGAATCTAAATAACATATTTTTTTTTTTTAATTTTGATATAGAAGGGGAATTTGCCTCTGGATTTAATCCATCCAATGAGCACACCCACACACACACACACACACACACACACAGAGCAGTGGGCAGCCATATTGCGGTGCCCAGGGAGCAGTTGAGGGTTAGGTGCCTTGCTAAAGGGCACTTCAGCCGTGAAGGTGGAGGAAGGGGAAGGTGCTGCTCACCCCCCGCCGCCATACATTTTTCCCGCTGGTTCAGGAATCGAACCAGCAACCTTTCAGTTTCCAAACCCGCTCTTGAACCATTAGGCCATGCCCTTATCTGCAAAGTGCTGTGCTAGTTAATTTTGAGGTATACATTACATTACATTTACAGCATTTGGCAGACGCTCTTATCCAGAGCGACTTACAATTATACTATATTTAAAAACTATACAACTGAGCTTTAAGGCTCAAGGGCCCAACAGTGGTTATGAACCGCTGACCTTCAGATCAGTAACCCATCACCTTAACCACTAAACCACCACTGCCCCACATTGTTAGGTACCCATACTGTTAGGTATATGCCAAACTGATATCCATTTAAGACTTCTTGCTCATTTCTTGTGCAAATCAATTGATGGCATCACAAACAGCCAGGAGGGTGAATTCAGGACAAGTATATTCATTCATTCATTCATTTGCTGAACTGCCTAATCCTACTAGGGATATGTAGAGGCTGGAGTGATTTTCATAAAGGTCATCATATGTATGTATTATTTCCTTATCAGAGAGATGTAGCTTTGTTCATACACACACACACACACACAAATACACTGCACAGTGGATTCATTTTTATCGTGCATATTTGCAACCCAGGCTAAAGGTGTTAGCCAGGGGTGTCAAACTCATTTTCAATGAGGATCACATCACTAAATTTAAAGGTCAGTGGGCAAATAATCACTGAACATCTATTCTAAAAGGGCAACCATGAAATCTGCATGGCAAAATGATTCGTTTAAGCACTTTTCAATTCAATTTAATTTAGGTTTATTTGTATAGTGCTTTTTACAATTGACATTGTCACAAAGCAGCTTTACATAGGAAAATTAATTTAAGGAGGAATTTAAACATTTTCTGCAACGCCCTACACATCCCTAATGAGCAAGCCCGTGGCAACAGTGGTAAGGAAAAACTCCCTCATGTGACACGAGGAAGAAACCTCGAGAGGAACCAGGCTCAAAAGGGAAACCCATCCTCCTTTGGTTAAAACCATAAAATACAAACCATATAAGAAAACTGCATTACAGTCCAACATGTAGTCCGGTTGGTTATACCACAACTGTAAGTCCTAAATAACTGCAGCAAAAGAGTTTATATCACCAGCAGCGAAAAGTCATCTTTACAGTCACTGAGTGCAGATCAAGGCCCATATGGATCTTCATCAGCAGGAGCGAGGGGCTTCCAAGATGAGAACTCTAGCCAGCATCAGCACACCAGGACAGACCACAGGACTCACAGAGCAGAAGGATCAGGAGGATCAGGGTCACCGGCATCCAAGAATTAGCATGTGTACCTCAGCAAAACACAGAGAGAGAGAGAGAGAGAGAGAGAAAGAGAGAGAGAGAGAGAGGAGTGGGGAAGGGAGAGAAAGAGAAAGAGAGAGAGAGAGAGAGAGAGAGAGAAAGAGAGAGAGAGAGACGTTGTTAGGTATACTTATAACTGTGTAATGGTAAAAGAAGAGTTTTTTAGTGTTGGGTGCAAGCAGGGACTCTGGCATGACTAACTATGGCAGCATAACAGATGATGTTGTCCTTTTGGCTTCATCGAGCCAGGATCTTCAGCTTCTTGTAGGGAAAGTAACATTGCCAGCAGAGGGGCAAGTGGTATGAATCCATGACAGAGAGACAACAAGAACACAGACAGCTTGATCATAGACTTTGGCTTATCCCAGACACTGTTGTAATTTCAAAGCTTCAGTGTGATGACACACGGAAAGGCTCCTTTTCCACTTCTTTTTCCACTTCTTACTGTCAGAGTGCAGAACAGGAGAACCAAACAGGCTATAATAGTGGCTTATGATGTTTATCCCCAAGAGACCAGGCACTGCTGCTGTGACTGTATGGGCTCGCCTGGAGGGAGACACGGATGACATCTAGCACCATTTAGCCTGTATAGGCTATCTAACACATTAGCTGCCTCATGCCTCAACCAGTGACATTTTTAGAGCTGTCCAAGACCTTGAGAGTGAAAGTGTTTGTAAGAAAACTTATTATCCACTCGCCCTCTCTCAGATCCGTTTCGTTCCGTGTAGTCTCGCTAAGCTTGGGAAAGAAACTTAAATAAATGAACAATATACAGAAATATGTACAGGATTCATTTATTCAAGCTCTCGGAAGACACAGTCAAACAACAGCAGTATTATAGAAGCAAGTAGTGTCTGGGGGTTGTAGTTTTCCACAGAGAACAATAGCAAAGATGTATTACCATATAAGGAAAGAGTGTACATGTGGGGAACAGGGTCAAATAAGGGTCACAAGGGGTCAACCTATAGAATGTAACTATTAATGGCTATTAATCTACCTATGGAATGTGGCTAATGGAACCATTGTAGTCTGAAACAACACAGATGTAAGATAACAAGTAAAGCCTAGCTTAATACAGAGGAAAAAGTCACAAGACCCAAACTTAAAGATTAATACATATAAAATACAGGAGGTAGACAATAACAAGAAATATACAATCAATAAACAGGAATAATTAAATATTTCACTTCAGTGTTTTAAAAAAAACTTTTTCTTACTGTAGAAACCATTGATCCAGTATCTAAGAGACAAGGCACTGTGACACCCCCAAGGCTGATTTCCACAACAGGGCAATCTCCAATTAGGTGAGTCTACTTCCGGCGCTGTCGAAGTCGGCCACCGTTGCGACTGATCCTACCACATTTTTCTTTGTTTTTGTTTTTTTAAGTAAATTTATAATTCATGGAACCGGCAAATTCATCAGCATGGAGTGCATTCGTTACGATAGAGATACT
>JAQMYF010000003.1:13235615-13247044 GCA_030014195.1 Neosilurus mollespiculum | reverse complement strand
TCACCAACAATTAAAGCTTTATCTAAAGAAACAACCAGGTTTGAAATGAAGTCTGCAAATTCACATAGGAATTCGGAATACGGCCCTGGGGGTTATCAGTATAAATAACTGCGATGCCTCCTCCTCTGCCAGTTAGACGAGGTGTATATAACTGTATCCGAGAGGACTCGCTTCATTTAATGCTACATACTCATTGGGTATTATCCATGTTTCTGTTAAACACATTACACTAAACTCCTGATCAGTAACGATTTCATTAACAATAAACGCTTTTTTCAGTGCAGTTTTTTTTTCAGCAAAGTTTTTGAGACTTTTGCTTTATTCACTTGCAATTTCTGACAAAGCTTAACAGCGAGAAGCTAGCATGCGATCTTTCTTGAGTCACAAAGGACTAGCTGTTTACTTGAAATAGGCTACTGCAACCTAGTGGAAGGATGTTGAATTAGGTTTCATGGTAATGGTCGATGCAAAGAATGTACAATAATCATATTCTTTGAAATCTCTTGCGGGCCACATAAGATGAGATGGCGGGCCAGATTTGGCCTTCGGGCCTTGAGTTTGACACCTGTGGGGTAAACACTACATTATACAAAAGTAATATAGGTGACAAATATATGTGTGATTGTTGAAGGGAACTGATATGAACACAATCTGATACTAAACACAGTGGGAATAAGAAACTCATTACTGGATCTTACTGGTTAAATGAATATATTAATCATCCACATTATTTTCTACCTCTTAGAGAATGTTTGGTAAATACACTCATGCACACATGGACACAAGTCTGTCTATCAAATATTCACAACTTGGTCAATCCACTGAAGTATCAATTGTTCGATGAGGCAGTGCACATTTGTGCAACATTATTAGTTTATTTATTTATTAGTTATAAATACACAATAACAAGAAGTTATTTCAGTGATTGATTCACTGTGGCTTATGTACCACACAATTATTTGTTATTTCTTTCCTTCCACTACATTATGATCACCCTGTCCCTTTATTTCATTTGATCAGTAGCTAGGGATTTCCCCCACAGAGCCAGTTACACAGAAATGTGGGGCGGGGATACTGCTGAATAGCAAGAAGAGAAGGGTGTAGGAGGGGGACACAGAGAACTGCAGCTCAGCACAAGATGGCTACGGTTCCCTATAGCTCAAATCCGGGTAAGTGGATACATAAACATTATCCTCCTTAATATGTGCGCATGTTTCACACACACACACACACACACACACACACACACACACACACACATCTGGCACTGCCTACATGCACTTCTGTTACCTCAGGGGGGTTGTCCAGCATGCTGGGTCTGAGAGGAGGGGTATCATTTTGCGATCAGGGTAGCTGTAGCATTCTAAAGTGTTGTTTGCTCTGTCCCACTGGGGGAACCTGATATAACAGAGCTTCTCTTTCACAAAAGGTTCTGAGTAGCACAAATTTAAAAAGCTAGAATCATTAACCAGTCAAAGAATTCTTGAGAAATCCTTTCTTCAGGAACAATAGCTATGATTTGTTGAGATGATGATTCAGAAACTGCAGACCTAATAGGATTTTTGTGAAAAACCAAAAAAACGTCCATTTTCTTGTTTATGTGCAACCATTTTTTTATTTACCGTTGAAATATGGGTATGAAATATGAGTTTTTTGGGTCATTCTGTACTACTGAACCTTACTCCCTTCGTTGTTTGTTTCTCTGTTTCTTTTAATAGAGTCACCATGTTTGATAAAGAGGTGTATCCTTTTGCTGGGGTATCGTGGCACCGGCAAGACCTCATCCTGCATCACCATTACTGGCCAAGAGGAGCTACAGGCCAAGTCACACACAGAACAATCTGTTCTCTGCACAAAGACATTTGGCAACAGGCTCCTACTTGTAGTGGATACTCCTGGATGGAACAAAGATGATGGAGATGCAGCAGGAGAAAAACTGGACAGTCAGCACTCCACAGTGGCACATATCAGGCACCTGTGTTATCCAGGCATCCATAGCTTGTTGCTTGTAGTGCCTATTGGAGAGCCATTCACTGAACAGCACAGGAAGGGTATGGTGGATCGTGTGGAGGCAGCCGGGACAGATGTGTGGAAATTTTCTATGGTATTGTTCACCGGGGCAGACAGGCTCTGGGGAAATGGTGTAGAAGAGTTTATCGCAGAAGGTGGAAAGGCACTTCAGAGTTTGGTGGAGAGGTGTGGGAACCGATACCATGCTCTGGACAACACCTGCACCAACAGTGGCACACAGGTTAATGAGCTTCTGCAAACGTTAGAAGAGATGGTGCAGGAGAATGAAGGATCCTTCTTCACAATGAATGAGAGGATTGAGACACCTTCAAGTGAATGGACGTCGCAAGGAGATATGGGAGACCGGATGAGCACATGTGATACAGAGGTGACCTCACCGATGTTTAGATCACCTCCACGAGGTGAGTTCTTCTCACAGTTCTGACTCCTTTCTCTGGCAATACAGGAGCCACCTGAAAGTTACACTTTTTCTTATTTTTTAATTATTAGGTAAAACAACACTTAGATGAGAGATAAATAAAATTCACCCAGCAAATTTACTGAAATCAAAGGCGGATGTGCCTGGTGTTTACATCCCTTACTAACTCAAACAAGTGAAATCTCGCCTGTTAATTCTATAAGAGTGGGGTTTATAAAAAAAAAACAAGAGGGTGTGGATGTGGTCTTCAGTTGTTAAAAATGCAACACAGAACGTACAAACTAGTTATTAACCGAGTGTGGGTCATCAGAAGGAAATTCCAGACCAAGGCTTTGTGGTAATAACTGAGCAAGAATGAGGTCAATACATCAAGGCCAAGGTCTGGATTAAACGTTTTGAACTTTTTTACAAGGGTTTATTATAACATAATTCATATACTGCGTCCTGTTTCACACTGTCCTGCTAACATTAGTATTTGACTGTTTTCTTCTCCCACGGCTTTTCTTTCTATCTGCCCCTACTCTTGCTCTCAGAGTTGCGCATGTTGTTAGTGGGATGGCAAGGTTCAGGCAAAAGTTCAGCAGGAAACGTTATCTTGGGTGGACGCAAGTTTGAATCAGGTTGTCATACTGAAGCATCCTTGCGCCGTCAGGCCCACGTTTATGGGCGCCGTGTGACAATAGTGGACACGCCGGGTTGGGACTGGTTTTCTTTCCATCGCACACCTCGTCACATCAAAAAGGAAATCAAACGAGGAGCAGGGCTGCTGCACCCTGGCCCACATGTAGTCCTGTTGGTCATTCCCGTCATCTCGACCCTCACTTCCCGGAAGCGCAGAGCCCTTGAGAGCCACCTGGAGATGTTTGGTAAAGACGCTTATCTTCATACCATGCTACTCTTTTCTTGTGGTGATTGGCTAGGCTGCACACCTATTGAAGAACAGCTCCAAAAGGATGGTGGGCAGTTGTTGACTTTAATGGCGCACTGCCTGAATTACTACCATGTGTTGGATAGCACCAATGCAAAGAGAGGTCAAGAACAGGTGGATGAGCTTCTGTTAAAAGTGGAAGAAATGGTGGCACAGAATGGAGACCAGCCGTTCCTCCCTGTCAAATGTGAGTAGGTTTGTTAATTTCAAGTTCACTATTTCAAATGAGCGGTTAGCACAGTACTGTCACTTACCAAGATATATCCTCCGCAGAACTCTATAGCCATGCTTCACAGTAGCGTAGTGGTTAGCACATTTGCCTCTCAGCAAGAAGGACCTAGGTTCGAGTCTTTGGTTTCTACCCATGGAGCTCGGCTGGGCCCACCCGAAGAGGAGACATGGGTCCACCCTCACATGGACCCACCACCTGTGGGAGGGGCTATAGGTGATAGGTGCAGTGTGAGCCAGGTGGCAGCCGAAGTGGTTTCTGCCGGACCGATCCTTGGCTACTGACTCTGGCTTTTGGGATATCTGTGAAGGAACTAATGTTTCCACAGAGGAAATGGGGATCCGCTCGGTAGACGTTCTATGGGGAAAATGTGGTGCATGTCATAATTTTGCAGATCCTAAAACCCCATTTGAATCCCTCATGAAACATCAGATGTTAGAAGCAGAGGCTCTACAGAGGATTTATACTTGGTAAAGGACAGTACTGTAGATAGATACTGCCTAATACTCCATAAAGTAGTAATGCACTGAAATGGCTTGTGTCTAATGGAAGACAATTGCGCAAATCGAATCTGCCAGGTTCATTCGTTCTTTCTTTCTTTCTTTCTTTTTTGTTGTTTCACCATGTTTGAATGAGTTACAGTTTTATGTCAGTATGATGTTCAGTATGTAAAAAAAAACCTTACATTCATCTACTCACTTCAGCCTCCAATGACCAGGGAAAAGAAAGCAAAGACAAAAAAAAGAAACAAGGAAAGCTTAAATTATATTAACAAATGCAATATATCTATATCTATCTATCTATATACAGTATATATATGTGTGTGTGTATCTGTGTGTGTGTGTGTGTGTGTGTGTGTGTGTGTGTGTGTGTGTGTGTGTGTGTATCTATCTAACAAACATTTGCATGGCAGCTGCTCCACATTACTAACTTGAAAACTGTTACAGTAATAAACAAATTCAAAAGATATTGTTATATAACAGCAAAAACATTCATCAATTTTCCGCCATTTATCTGAGGTCGGGCCATGGAGGCAATAGGTCTAGTAGAAAAACTCCCCGGCATTCGTCTCCCCGGTGACACTTTCCAGCTCCCCCTGGGGGATCCTGATGTGTTCCCAGGCATGACGCAATATATAATCCCTTCAGTGGGTTTGCCCTGGGGCCTCCTCCCAATTGGATGTGCCTGGAAAACCTCTAAATGGAGGCTAACAGGAAGCATTCTAATCAGATTCCTGAACCACCTCAGCTGAGTCATTATACCCTTAATCAAAATGTATATATTTATGTAACATCCATAGAAGGAGTCTCCAGTAATAGCAGTTTGAAACAGTGGGTGTGTCTTAAAACTTTGCAACCTGTGTCATGGCTTGCTAGCACTTTCAGGATGATTCCTGTTTTTTTTTTTTTTTTTAATTGGTAAATAGATTTATCCTACTAGGGTCGTAGGGAGTCTGGAGTCTTCTCAGCCAACTCTGGGCAAAGGTGAGATTCACCCTGAACAGCACACCAATCTGTCACACACAAACACACACACACACACACACACACACACAAAATCATTCACACATAGGGGCATTTACTATACTATAATGTGGGAGGAAACCAGAGTACCCGGAGGAAGCTCACACAAGAACAGGGAGAACATGCAAACTCCACACAGAAACGCCTCGCCAAACTTAAGACCTTCTTGCTGTGAAGGAGACGCGATAATCACTACGCCAACATGCTGCCCTGTTGAGAAACCACCTTTGACTAATTACAATTATCAGCTCAGGATTATCCCCACAGTCTGGCTGTAGGGAACCCTGACTAATCTGGCATGCCACAGAAAAAAAGAGACCCTGCCAGTAATTTCACCTTTGTTTCATTTACATTATTGATGATTAAGTTTCAGTGCAATACTACTGCATAGGCTTTGATTTGTTTGCATACCGTTATATACAGTAGACTGTATTGGTGTTTTTCTCTATTTTGCAGTGTATGAAGAACAGGATGATCAAGGAACGTGTGAGAAATGTACCCTGCAATAAGAAACCAAATGAACAGCCCTGTGGAAACAAATTTATACCCTATTCACTGATTACCTAATCAAGAGCATACTTTCATATTCAGGCTGTAGCTCTTTTGCATTAAGAATAAGGTTAGCATAGCATTTGATGCAATTACTCATAAAAGTACAAAAAATGTGAATTTAAAGACAGGTCGAATAAAATGGTCATAGGGTTTATGAAAATATGTGAATTCGGATGAGTGAAGCACACTCACATGAAGCTTTTTTTATAATAATACAGTCATTATTAGTGATCTAAATGCTTTATTTTTCTGTATGTTTGGTGAATCATTAGTATAATCATGAAACAATGCATATTTTGCCAGTTTACTGACAACATGCGACTTCATAACCATTGTGTCTTAAAGTAAAATCTCTTCATAAATAAGTTTTAGAATTAATTTTGTGTAGTACAGTTGAGGTTAAAATTTTATACTCTTCATGGACATGAAGGTCATGTGGATGTAGAGCACACCTCATATTTGGTGGAAGTTCATGTAGATGTAGAGCACACCTCATATTTGATGGAAGGTCATGTGGACGTAGAGCACACCTCATATTTGATGGAAGGTCATGTGGACGTAGAGCACACCTCATATTTGATGGAAGGTCATGTAGACGTAGAGCACACCTCATATTTGGTGGAAGGTCATGTAGACGTAGAGCACACCTCATATTTGGTGGAAGGTCATGTAGATGTAGCGCACACCTCATATTTGGTGGGAGGTCATGTGGACATAGAGCACACCTCATATTTGGTGGAAGGTCATGTA
Source organism: Neosilurus mollespiculum (assembly GCA_030014195.1). Lineage (NCBI taxonomy): Eukaryota > Metazoa > Chordata > Actinopteri > Siluriformes > Plotosidae > Neosilurus > Neosilurus mollespiculum. Next base: position 13,240,613 of record JAQMYF010000003.1, on the reverse strand, counting down.
GACGTAGAGCACACCTCATATTTGGTGGAAGGTCATGTAGATGTAGAGCACACCTCATATTTGGTGGAAGGTCATGTGGACGTAGAGCACACCTCATATTTGGTGGAAGGTCATGTAGATTTAGAGCACACCTCATATTTGGTGAAATGTCCCTTATTGAGTTTCAACTTTACCTGATGCTTTTAGTCGCCATCAACAAGCTTCTGGCAGAATTATAACAATAGGATATTGTACTCTTCGACCTGGGGCTCAATGGTTGACACTGTTGCCTCACAGTGAGATGGTTCTGTTTGAATCTCAGCTAAGAGCGTTTCTGTGAGGAGTTTGCACGCTCTCCCCATTCTTGTATGGGGGAACCCTGGGTTTTTTTCTGCCTCTTGCCTGAAGTCAGCAAGGATTGGCTCATAACACCTCCACAACCCTGACACATACCCAGGCAGTACAGACAATAGATGAACAGATATATTGTTTCCTGGCATGCACTTGACATCATCATGGCATTGTTGCTTCACTTGGTCAGGTCAAGGCTCAGCAACATTATGTGGCAATAAAAAGACATCACCTGATGACCTGAATGTACTAAATGATCAGGTTATCCTTCCAGTGGAGGAATTATTTTCACACATCTGCTGGCACCACAGAGTCCTGACCATAACCCTATTGAAAGTCTTTGGGATGTGCTGGAGAAGACTTTATGGAGTGGTTCAATTTTCCCCTTATGAGTTTAATAAATATTGTTATGCTGCTTAAGTTGGTGCCATAGAAATCACATGCAGCAATCAAGGCTAAAGGCAGTTTAACAAACGATTAGAGCAACTTTTTTAAACCAGTCAGTGTATTTTTGCAAGAGACTTTGGAAGGGCCATTACAAAACCTTAATGTTAGCTTACTGTACCCATTCTGCTAATAGCTTTGATGTCCCAGCCATCACTTGTATGTGGGACCAGTATGGGAAGTGAGTAGGCTGAAAAATGGGTCCCATATTGGATTGTCCATGGACTCAATAGTGGACCAATGCCAAGTGCCCACAAGTGTATGTGAGTTATGCCTGAGCTACATGGGCACCAAATAGGCATCCTAACTGCGTCCCACTTTAGAAATCCCAGATGGGCACCCTCCATGGGAAATTAATTATTGCGGCCAGTTGACATGGGGCCACTATGGAACCCACAGACAATCCCATATGGGACCCATTTTTCAGCACACTTACTACCCACATACATGTACAAGTGCTGGCTGGGCTGCAGTTGAGGTCATTGCCTTTTTTTTGAACACCCAGACGCGTCTACGTTTCTAATGGTTGGATGAATTCTGAGATAGTCCTCTTTGTTATTCTACTCCGCACAGTGCTGAGCTTCTTGAATTTTCCTGTTAAAGTGTTGGTCAATTTAACAAGTACTGTCAAACAATCATTTTTCATGTTTGCCTACAGAGAAATCCACCAGCTGTAGTCAATCATGAACTCTAACAGGAAATTGAGAGGCCTTGGCAGGTTAAAAGACATGTTGAAACTTTCAGCACCACTGAGTTAATAATACACTGTAAGGGGGTCTATGTATAATTTTGATCATGTTTTCATTGCAGAAAACCCTTAAAAATTAAAATGTAAGCAGTCTTTTTTCTATCGGAGACCAGTGTAAAGAGGGACTAGTAAGCACATTGTTTCTAGGCAATAATGTTTGTCTCGCTTTCTCACTATCAGATTAGCTTACATGACACTCTGGGACACACTCACTGGACATGCTTGGGTGAACCAATAATGCTGGAATGCTGGAAATGGTCGACAACAGGGAGCATGTGCATTTTCCATTTTAGCCATCTGTTAGCTTGGATACACTAAGCTTTACTTTCTAATCTCTAAAACATTGCACCTTTCCATTAGTACTTGCTACTCCAGAAATCAACACCCCTCTTCTTGATTAGGTTTCACAGACGTTAACATTGTAAACAGAAAAAAGGACGAGATCTCCAAGCTGGCTCTCTCCGCATCTATGCTCAAAATGGTTTTGTAATACTTTCTCGAAAATTACACACAGCCATCATCTCATTGAAGAATTCATTCATTCACTCGTTTGCCAAACCGCTTTATCATACTAGGGTTTCAGGAGGACTGGAGCCGATCTCAACCAACTCTGGGTGAAGACGGGGTTCACCCTGAACAGCTCACCAATCCATTGCAGGGCCAACACACACAACCATTCACATTTTCATACACACCTAAGGGCACTTTGAAACAGCCAATTAGCCTAATGTGCATGTTTTTAGATGGTTGGAGAAAAACGAAGTACCTAGAGTAAGTCCGCAGAAGCACAGGAAGTCAGTGTAAACTCCACACAGACACACCCTTGCAAGCTGGGGCACTCACACCCAGGATCTTCTTGCTGTGATGCAGACATGCTAACCACTATGCCACCGTGCTGCCCCCACTGAGGAATTCCGTTCACAAACTCAACCAAGTACCAAGACACAAAGTTTTACTGTTACCCTTCTGATAACTGCGCATGAGTCAAAATGGTGAAGAATCAAAGTTAATTCATGTGCTAAAAGAAGAAACATACAGTTTCGTTACTTTTTTGGTGCATGCACTATAAGTACATGTATTTGGCCTTGCACACTAAAAATACTAGCACTGTGGCTAAAGCATGGAGTTGTATATAGAGCTCAGTGGTCCGAACCCAAAACATGAGTAATGTTGAAAGTTTTTAGCAATCATACTTGTGTTCAGCATAAATCTACTGACCTTTTATGGCATTCTTTTGTGATTACTGGCAAGAAAAATAAAATGCACACTCGAAATCCCAGCATCAATGCACCGGTCCCCCTGCTGATCTAAATCTTGCTCTGTCGCATCAGTGAATGAGAGTTCGACGCAAGCATGTGATTTCTTGGTGGGAACAATGCAGATTTTAATCCCTCTTTACTGGTCCCAACTTCTATTAAAGATGTATGTTGTACAATCCTTCTGCCTCCAGAAAAAGAGCTTTTCAAAGAAATCACTGAAAGTCCAAGATTGTAATGGCTTTCATGTCCATGTTGAATGTAGGTAACCTTCTGACAACAGTTGCATAAATACTGCACTGACTATAATTTCACTCAAAAGTTTCATTAAACTCAAACAGTGTTAAGGTATGTGTTAGTGAAAACATTGACGCTGTACCAGCTCAGCTCAAAAAAAATGAAAATACACAGCAGCACAATAATAACAGAGCTTCGTGTGCCTGCCAGCAATCACTATTTTTAATCTAAGTACATAAGCTATACACCAGTTATACAGTTCAAAATACAGCACTTATATTTGTCAAACCTAATAACATTTTGCTACTGCATATTTTGCACGTACTATTTTGAAAGAAATAAAATGTTTTAAAAGTGGCCAAATTGTGTGGTTCTAATTTTTCCCTATAACCTTGTTGTAATAGAATATCAATTGCACATCAATCTGGAGGTAAGACTCAGTGGTTAACAGTGCTTATAGCACAACACTGTTGGCTACCCCATTCTGCTTGATTGATTCATCAATCCTGAGGCAGGTAACGTAGTATATACTTCATGGGAACATAAAGAAAAGTAAAATGAGATTTTTATACTTAAATTACATTTTTAAAAATAAATTTATCAGTTACAGAAGCAGGTCAGGTGAGCTCCAAGCAAAGCTAACAGTGTGTACTTGAAGGTGTCTTCTCCTTTTTTTTTTTTTTTTTGCCGTATATTATATTCTTTTTTTTCCTCCCCCCAATTTTTTGTTGTATCCAATTCCCACCCATCAACTGTTGCCCTCTATCATATACAATAGCCACCAACCAGGGAAGTGCGCAAGCATACATATGCCTCCTCCGTGACATACAGTGTTGCCACCCACCTCTTTATAAACTGCTGTGCATTTGGAGGCTGCCTAACACACTCAGAGGGAAAGCCCTATCCACCCCTTTTGTACAATTGATCTCACAGACGCCGATGGATTGGCTTGGGGATCGCCATGAGTAACAGGGGAGCGTGGACAATTAGCTCCCATGGACTCCCAGTAACAGATGACTGGGGCATCATCTTGGATTCAAACTCAAGATCTCCAGGGTGATAGTCACGCACCTTGTCAATGTGCCACTCGGGAGCCCAAAGTTAATTATATTCTACATGGAGCCGTAAGTAAACTGCACTTCATAATGTTGTTTTTAAGCTCATTCAATGTTTTAGTGAATATTATGTGGAAGCACTGGAAAAGTAAACTAAAGCAAGACTTTTGTGATTTATTTTTTCATTTCTATAAAGTTTAACGATGATTAATCCACCTGCCTGTATGTAGTGAATTTCACGTGCAAATTCTGCATTTGGTGTTTTAAAAAATATAATTATGCTGTTGGAGTTGAACATTTTGGGCAGATATGAAAATTGTTACTTCTGCAGTCACCTTTTGTTGATCCTACACTACATTCAGATCATTGGCTCTTTTTTGGCTCCTTCTAATCCTTAAAGCATTAACAAGTAAACCACAAGGGGCCTCATTCTTCAATATCTTTTTTTTTTTTCTAAGTATTCTAAGTTTTTTTCAGAAATTCGTTCTTAAAGAAAAAAAATGGATTTATGACGTGTTCTTAAACTTGAACAGATTTGTTCACAGCTGGGTTTTTTTTTTAAGAAAGGTGATTCCTACTGTCATTGTAAGGTGAATGTACATGCTCAGTTGCTCTAATTAGAATAAGCGAACATCTCTTAAACCCCCATAAAAAGACAGAGGGATATGTGAACTCTAATATTCACAAAGACTAGTTGAAAAATTGGTAATGCCTACAAATGCACAGGCGGGGCAGACTTTACCAGGGAAGAATTTGAGTTCCTCTGAAATAGAAGCACTGCAGGAGGTAAATTCCAGGCGAGATATTATATTCAGTAGCATCAATACACATAGCAATAGCACTTAAAAATAAAAAAATAAATTTTGGATGGTGTTTAACTTATATATATTCATTCATTTTCTTCCGCTTGTTCCGGGGTTGGGTCGAT
>JAQMYF010000003.1:13206226-13223863 GCA_030014195.1 Neosilurus mollespiculum | reverse complement strand
TTATACATCATAATACATTTTACATTACAGTATTCCACAAGTGTCTGAATGATACACCCGAACAGATGCCGAGCACCAACAGCTGAGCTCTGTCTCCAAATGTGTACTTAACACAGCATTGACTATTTATACAATCTAATATATTAGTACAAAGAACATTACAAATATAATATATACACAAAAGACACATGACATTAAAAATGCATGTACTGTAGTATAAACAATAGTTCTGGATTGGAATAAGTGCTTCCTGATGTTAGTTAGCTAACTCGATGAACAGTTTTGTGGTAGTTTTTGTTTGTCACTTAAATGGAAACTGCATTAACATTTATTTTTAATCTCTTTTGAACCAAATGCAAATAAAATATTTTAATTAATTTACAGCTTACTTAATATTTAGACTGGTTTCTCTATCCAAGACTATACAAAAAAAAACCCTCCATAACAAAATATTAAAAATGTTTAATTCCTTCATATTTCTCAATATAAACAGAGGAGACAATTATGTACACTCTCATATTAAAAAAATAGAAATGTATGAATTGTTGTGTGTGGTGTACTTGTAAAAAGCTATTTATAACAATTTATAAATTAATCACAGTCGGTTATTTTTTTGTCTATATTCTTGGCATACATGGTGTTTTTATTCCTAAACATTAAACACAGTGGGTTTGATTATTATTATTTATACTTTTGTTTATACTTTTATAATTACTTTTGTTTGGACTTAACCCATTCAAGTCAAGTAACCAGCAAACATTATACACAAACCACTTAATCATATTAGGGTTGAGGGATACTGGAGCCTATCTAAGCCTACTCCGGGCAAAGACACCCTGAACAGCTTGCCAGTCCATTGCAGGTCCCAAAAGATATGTCACCCATCACATCAAATCAGCTACTGAGTCACATTTTTGGGCTAGATGAGTTATGCATATTTCCATATCCCTGACTCAGTAAGTGCCATTTTGCTACCAAAAATCATTCATGGTCCATGTCTGGTTGCTGGGATATTGCCAATTTTGTGCAGGTAATTTAGGAGATTTCAAAATGGATAATTTTGAGGAAAAACGGGTTAAAAGGTTAAGAACCAATGAACTTCAAAAGCCATCCTATATTAAAAATAACACCATGAAGTTATTCAAATACACTTAAATAATCACATTAACAGTTATTTTTATTACTTTTTTGGTATTAGTCTTAGTTCTGACAACTGTTTCTTTTCTTTTGTGGGCTGCATCCTTTTTCTTTCTTATAGCTCAAAACTGACCTTCTGCGGCATCAAACCTGATATGATGTGATGGGTCACATATTGCAAGATCACAATGATACCGATATGCTGTGTTTCCACGGCTGTAACTAAATGTAAGGCATCACATACTGGCTTTATCAGTCCTTCTATGTGCTCCTGCAGGTCCATAGAAAGTCTGCCTTAAGTCTATTAAGGGTACACTATAGCTACAACTCCAGGTGAGGGTTATATATTTAAGGACAAAAGAAAATAGTACCACTTTAGTGACAGCTGAGATACGTGAGGAAAGGTAGCTTTTCTCCACAAAAAAGAAAAAGTAAGATGCGTAAAATAAATCTAGAATAAGCTAAAATTATTTAGAATAGTAGCATTTCTAAGTTTGTAGAGACTTCAGCAAAAATGAGTAAAGGGATGGCAAGTAGGCTAATTAAAACCACAGTTCTGCCTAGTTATTTATTGTCCCGAAGTTGTGCTGCTGTTTAGAGGATCTTGCTAAATCACCCGGCCTGCACCTCAGGCTCATTTCACAAGTTCTGCCACCTCGAAAAGGGTTAAAGCCGAGCGGCAGCCATCACTTTAATCATAATCAACGCGCCTAAAGAGGAGTAATGGACGGCGTGCGCTCTGCTCCGCCCCAGATTAGAGGCTCATTTGCATAACGCCTTTCTTCACGCGCTTCTCCCTGGATTCAGGCAGGCGTGGCCCGCGGGCCGCCGTGACTAATGGCCGCTCGCACAGAGATCGGCCCGCGCGCCACACGGCCCGGCGCGAGAGGCACTGATTGATGGCCTGACGGGGGAAATAGTGCAGAACTTTTTTTTTGTTAAATAGGAGTGCAAGAGGTGTTTAAAAACTGGCGTAATGGAGAAATATGAAGCCGTAAAGCAACGGCAAAGGAGGAGAGGGCAAGCAAGAAGGGCTGGGAGACAAGTGTGTGGGAGAGAGATATGGGGTGGGGGGTGGGGCACCGTTGACCTTTTGGGGACGTGTGGCTTCCAACTCACATTGATTTTATAAAGGATTCATTTTGGTTACTAAAGTTAAGTTCAGGATTACATTTAGGTGTAAGCCGAGCATTAAAAATATCATGCTTTAAGAAAAAAAAAAAAAACACTGAACAGTACTTTTACATGTCCCTGAGGTGCTAACCTTTTACTTTTATAAAAATATGTATGGTACAAAATTATACCATAATTATCTTTTAGAGAAAATCTTTCAAGGTACACTTTAAGCACTCTTAAAGAGTGCAAAAGATCCATACTAAGTATATGCCTTAGGTTACCATGCCGATGGAAAAGTCTATTAACTATGTCACTGGGAATTCCTCACAAGGATAGTAAGCTAAACGTGTGTAAGAGAGTGTGTACTGTGTGACAGGGAGAAAGAGGGCACCGGGGAGTGCACTGTGATTTAACTACTCTCCTACCTTCCGTGTGATACCGAGCTTCCGGCTCATCTGAATCTGCACTTTCACACCAATCCATCAAGCTTCATCATTCTCATTGTCATCATCATTATCACTGTCATTTGTTTTACCACAGGCAATGATAGGCTTGATGTTCATAGATGAATCCACCTGAGCTATTTAACATTCTGGGCAGATCCCTGTCTCTGGGTTATACAAGGTGTCTGCTGACAGTATAGCATCTTATATTATTCCAAGAATGAACGTCCAGCTTTACAGTATGACTTAGTATCAGTCCTCAGGGGTCCATAGAACAAGATGGGGGTTGTATTTCGGCATAAGCCGCAGTCCGTATGGGCCTGCATATTTGGGCCCTGGAATTGCAAGTTGTGATCGTTCCTGTATGCCGTGGTCAGTTTTGCCGGGATGTTCATCACTGAAATATGCACACCAATTAAGTTCACAATGGAAACAGACAGAGGACCATAGAAAACAGAGATGCCAACACTTTGACTCAGTTGGATTCTTGTGAATGTGATTTCCGTATCTGTTTTATGACACTTTAATTTTCACGGTCATATAACGGCTATTTCAAGCAATTTGAAAGCAATTTAAGGGCAAAATAATCTCCTGAGAAATAAAATAATAAATTCGCCATCACCACACAGCCTTTCTAATTTCATTGACATTTAGCATAAATGTACTCTGCATGCTGCGGTCACTCCCACACACGTGCGCCCTGCACCCCCACTTCCTTCGCCCACATCCACTTCCACGCCGCTAGCACGGTGTCCATGTACTGTACATCCCTCGAGTGCACTTGAGTGTGTTTGTATGCAGATGAGTGTGTAATAAGGCGGAATAATGAATTCATTACATGCTATCTGACACCATTACCATAATAATGCCAAACACATACATCAGCGCGCCTTCAGCTGCACACCCCACTTCGCTTAGCTGGACACATGAATCATGTGACACACCAGACCAGAACGAAACCATGAGAGGGCTAGTCGTACCTCATTTTACACTTTCTGGGGTAATGGAGAGAGGTTTGGGTAAAGCAGCTGATTTTCTCTTTTATAATTGTGAATATTAACTGCTTTTACATTTAATTGTATTTACATTTGCAGCATTTGGCAGACACAGTTATGCAGAATGACAAACAGAAGAGCAAGAGCAACAATATGGTACAATTTTATTTATATATATTTTTTTTAATTAGGGGTTATATTAGGACAATCCTTGGTCCTGGTGTGTCATTATTAGTATAATTACAAATGCTTTGAAAGACAAATATCACTATATTATTGATGAACTATAACTGGATAACAACAGTTTTGTAAACACACCCACACATATATATACACACACACACAACCACACACACACACACACACACACACACCTCTAACATCAGCTGTAGTGCATAACGCTCAGCGGTAACATTCATACGCCGAGATAGATTGAAGACATTAGGAGAAGGAATAGTGTAGATTTTTCCTTGCCCCTCATCTTTCGTCAGTGCCGTTTAATAATTTGCTCACAGAGTGACAGGGTTAACGTCCTATCTGCGGTAGGCCTATCTCCCGTAAGTGGCCAAGATCTATTACAGCTATAAAAACACAGTATCACTCATTTATATTAAAACCTGGTGTCATCGGCTGCTGAACAATGCGTAGGCTAATGCCTAACTGCTTTGCCATATCGGTAAGACGTGCGCGTGCAAGGGAAGAAAGAAGGAAATGATGCAAATGCACTACAGTTTGAAAAGCATCATTTCAATTTAGACATGAATTAGGGGATGAATTGAGAGCGCAGTTCTTTGTTCAGGATTCACACAGAGCTTCGGGGTTGAGGAATTGGGATTAATAAAATGAAATAAATGAGAATGATGGATGATGTTTGTCTGCATTCCATGTGTGTCATGCAAATGTTTTGCAGAACCATCTAGGAGAATTGTTTTGCTTTAAAATAAATAAATAAACAAAATTTTCAAAACCAGAAAGATTAGCCTGATTCGGGGATGTGAGGGATGTCAGAAATTATGTTTACAATGCAGCCACATCCCATAAAATGGCTGTTGGGAAGCTTTGGAGGCTAATAATTGAAGGAGAAGGTTGGAAAAAAAAAAGTTACTCCTATTAGATTCTTCCCATATTATGTTTCACGCATAGTTGGTGCGTTTATCTTGTTCGGACATGCTTGTCATACTCACTCACACTCACTCATTTCCCAAACCGCTTAATCCTACTGGGGTCATGAGGAGGCTGGTGCCCATCTCAGCCGACACTGGGCGAATACAGGGTACACCCTGAATAGCTTGCCAGTTCATCACAGGGCAAAACACACGCACACACACACACACACACACACACACACACACACACACACACACATACACAGCCATTCACCCATTCCCACAGCCAGTTAGCCTAATGTGCATGTCTTTGGAGTGTGGGAGGAAACCGGAGTTCCTGGAGAACTTTTTGCTGTGAGGCAGACATGCTAACCACTACACCACAATGCCGCCCATATTTGTCATATGATTCATTTCTTTTCATATGCAGAACATGTTATTTTATTAACTAATATAGTCAGATGAGCAATTTCTGGACATGTTTTTCACATCTAACCACATACTGCCCACATAATCACATGTGAAAAATATAGTCATGTGAAACATATGTGATTTTTCTGAGAGTCAGTACGAGTGATGTTCCATGGTGACTGGAGATCTGAAATCTCTTGGCAGTGGCTCAGAAATCAAGTCAAGTGATACACTAACAGCTGTCTTCATTAATATGACTAATTAAAATGCAACATCCCTGATGGCTTGCCTACGAGATGTGATTGAATATGACAGTGATAAAGTTGTCAACAAAAGTTCTTTTTTTTCCCCCTTTCCAGTCATGCACTCACACACACCTTCACACAGAAGACCGGTCTGTAGTTTGTCAGACACATACACATACAGTCTCACCCCATGGAAAACGACTTCAGCCCAAACTTACATCCTGTCTGCAATCATCTTGCCAGGAGTCATGTTCCTGCTTCCACTTACCAGAACCCTGCCAATCAATGATGTTCAAATCCCACTGCGAGGGTGTGTGTGTGTGTGTGTGTGTGTGTGTGTGTGTGTGTGTGTGTGTGTGTGTGTGTGTTGGGGGGTGTTGTTAAGGAAGTGAGAGACATAGTGCACATGGCCTGCTGACCTGGGACTTCCATTTATTACACACATGAAGTCAAATTGACCGTTGTAAAGACTGTGTGAAAGTACAGGCCTGAAACCAGGTAAATACTGACACTGCACAGAGCTGAAAGTGTGTGTATGATTCATAGAGGACAAATAAACTCCTGACAGATTGAGTTGGTCAGCCAGAACAGGAACCTGGGCTTTCTTCAATCATGAGAGTGCACTTTTATTTTTGTCTGTTTCTGATCAAACTACATGCCAAAAAAAATCCTATTCATTATTATGATGTATTTCAAATATCGCTTAAGCTTATATTATCATGCTTACCCTGGGTTTACACTGGGGCATATATGTCCACAATCTCCACAATTTGAGAGAATCATAAGGAGCGTGGGAGTCGGGGATCGAATCATGATGAAGGAACTTGGTGGATTCATATTGAGCTTTAGGCAGCTTGGTGGATTTGTGATGATAGTACTGATCGTGGCAAAATCGTGATATGTGGAAATCGTTGTAGAGTGCAGTAGAGCATTATAGAGCTTCACAAGCCTTAACAGATTGATGGGCAATAGCAGGGGATCTTGATGAATGTTTTTTTCTTTTACTTTATATTTTATCAAAATGTTTCGTTATGTGCAATATTTGTTTCTTATGTGCAATATTGAGGGGGTTCTGAGTCCAAGAATTTCATTGCTGGTAGTGATCATTGTTCCATTGTTACCTGTATATGACAATAAAATTTTAAACTTGAAGCTTAATTCACGATTCCTTCATGTTTCATCTCTTGGGTGCAGCCCGCCTCCTTTTTATACCCCAATAGTGCTCTTATAAGTGTGCTTATAAATCACGAAGCTCCACACTTTTCTGAATCGCGGAGAATGCGGACATCGTGCCCCAGTATAAACCCAGGGTTAGTCACATTTAAAGAGTTACAAAAAGCAGTATCAATCTGTCTATAATGTTTTCCTCCTAAAACTCCTTTGGTGTACAGCATAACAATCACTTAACTGACCTTTCTCTAAGCCCCATCCCCTTTGACTACCACAGATAAATACAACCAACATTCAAGCCAAGCATATTAACTGCTGATTTTTTATTTTAGTGTTATTGTTGTATACGTGTGCGGCACGATGGTGTAGAGGTTTGCACATCTGCCTCACAGCAAGAAGTTTGTTGTGTGTGTTTCTGTTTGGAGTTTGCATGGTCTCACCATCCTTGCGTGGGTTATTTGGCTTTAACTGGCTGTTCCAAATTGCCCCTAGGTGTAACTGTGAGTGTGAATGTTTGTTTGTACGTGTTGGCCCTGTGAGGATCTGGCAAGCTGTTCAAGGTGTACCCCAACTTTGCCCACGTTTATAGGCTGAGATAGGCTCCAGCCTCCCCATGATCAAAACAAGATTAAACGTTTCAGCAAATGAGTGAGTGAGGGAGGATTATTGTGCCTGTAGCATTACAACGTCATAGCAGTGAAATAATGCTAAAAGGATAAAGGTTTAAAAGTTTTTTAATAGGTTATCCATGCAAATGGCAGTCAAAAAGGCCTCGGTTTCTTGAACAAGTGTTTCATGTTGATTATGCAGGGAAGGTTAATATGTAAGAAATAAAATATGGCAGAGGAACAGTTCATGCCATCTTGGATTATTTTCCAAGAATAATGACTGGAAGTGTCTTATTGCTATTATATCCACAGCGGTCTGCTATGGATTAAAACAAGTTTCTGTTATCACATATGCTATATACTGCTATATTTTCTTCCCCTCACCAACAACAGCTTTTCATGGTGAGTTATTTTACCAACTTCAATCCTAAAAACTTTACCATGTCCGGATCATTATAAAGCATGGCTTCTCCAGGCTCCTTCCACGGATATCTCCTTGCAGAAAACGTAATTATATCAAGTGTACATTTTCCTATGTTCAGTGTTTTTCTTGGGCAGCACAGTGGCGTAGTGGTTAGCAGGTCTGCCTCACAGCAAAAAGATCCAGCGTTCGAGCCCAGGGCCCGGCGAGGGTGTTTATATGTGGAATTTATAGATGCACTCTGCCCGTGCTTTTGTGGGTTTCCTCCAGGCTTATCAGTTTCCCTGCACAGTCCAAAGACATGAACATTAAGCTAATTGGTTATTTTTAATTGCCCAAGGTGTGAATGTAAGTGTTGTCTGTCCATGCTGCTCTGTGATGATCTTCCAAGCTGTTCAGGGTATACCCCGCCTTCACCTGAGGTCAGATGGAATGAGCTCCATTCTCCCTATGACCCTAAAAAAGGATTCAGGAAATGAAATGAAATTAATGAAATGTTTACTGTTAGCACTACCTTAAGTAGATAGTCTTCCATACAAATCTCTGTTAATGAGTTGTCACTATGTATGTATATATATATATATATATATATATATATATATATATATATATGATCATATATTGTAATCAGCAAATAATCAGTAGCTTTCAATCAGTATCAGATCTTTTCTCCATTCCTCTGTCATTTAAGTCATGTTTTCAGTTGAACGAGTTACTGAATTTCTCAACACCGAACAAAGACTTTGTAAGCGAACATGCTAGTAGCTAAAGCACACATTTGTTTTGGGTATTATTTCTTACATCAAGTTCTGACATCTTTCTCTTTATGTGTCCAGAGTGAGTAAACTTTCCTTATAAATTAAGCTAGCAGCTAATCTATCTAAAATGTAAGACGCAAAGGCAGAAAGTGTGTCTCTTTCAGATGCTAAGCTATATTTGGTTAGTTGCTGTTTGATCGCAAGTTATCGACAGAATGCACTACTAGCGTATATATTTTTGAGTCATTAGTCACAAAGTTACCAAGAAAGTATAATAAAAGTAACGTTGATGTTTCTGAACTAGTGTCATCTATTCTATTAATTATCATGGATTAATTTAATCAGTGAATTTACTGCAGTGTAACAAAATACAGAAATGAGAGCAAACTACTTTTTTTTTTTACTCTCTGCATTCCCTTCCTTTTTCTGGGGCACGAAAATGATGATGTTTTATAAAGTTACAGCTACAAGAAATGAATACAATGGATTTTTCAAATGACATTTAAAACAAGGCAGAAATAAAAACCCCAGGCATGACTTAACATTTATTCTGAGTCTTTAGCAGATAATAGCTTTTAGCCCGAGGAGAAGGTTCACACTGGCATCCTTCATCATGGGTACTTTTCTAGAAGAATTTAATTACAGGGGGGAAAAGACTTAAAGGACTCACTTGTATTTGACTGCTTTTCTGTTATCAAAGTATACGCCATAGAACAGGCTAGTTATTCACTAAACTAACCACCAAAATGCAACATGCTAGTAACATGCTAGCCAGGCTTAGCTACAACCAAGAAAACATGAAACAAAACCCCTGCCCTGTCTGAGAATGAAATTAATTTGTGTTTACTTGTGAACGTTAATTGTGAGTATATATAATGGTGAGTTTTTTATTGCTTCTCCTAACTCAGTTAGAATAAAAACATCTAATATACAAACATTTCATAATCATAATAGCAATGCTAAGTTTTTGACCAAAGCTAAATCCTTTAAAGCTAGTGTGGTTAAATCCAAGCCATCAAAGTTTTCACAGATTGAAAAGAAAGATATTTCATGTGGACCAGGAGTGAAAAAAGGACCGATAGTAGAGTTTATGGGTCTAATAAAATAAAACCAGGAAGTCCACTTTACAAAGTTTATGATAATCTTCTGTGTAATGTACAATAATTAACAATTATGCACCACAGGCAAGGTGGGTGTTGCTAAATGGTCCTTGATGTGGAATGTTGAGATGAATAATTGTTTAAGTATATACTACATGTTAACAAACCAAATTAAATAAAGATTTTTAGTAATAATAAAGATGTATTTTCAAATATTTTAATCATAACAGATCAGGCAGGTCAGGTGAGTTCTACGCTCTCCAAATAATGCTAAGCGTTGTGTAGCTAACAGTAACTTTTAAACCAATTCACAGTTTTAGTAGGGTCTACAGTACATGGAAATGTACGTGCAGCATCTTTTAAAACTCATTCAAAGTTTCAGTATATATTGCACATTATTTAATACCGCTTTAAACATTCCCTTCTGAGATACAGAGATGAAACACAATGTTATAATAAAATGCAAACAAATACCACAGAATAATACAGACCATGTTTTGTCATATATTTTTTTTTACTCATTTAACTCATGTTGCTTTTTAATGATGGTAACAATCTCCATGCAATACGAACACCCACACAAGCAGACACACAAAGACGCGTGGAGCAACTGCCAGATGTCTTTTCCAATCTCTTGTCGCCAGCAGGACTTTCTGTACAAACAGCAGGGGTCACTCAGCAGCCCTCCGAAAGGTCAGAGGTCAGGTTCCCAGCATAGGGTAACCATGGAGACAGCATCTGGAGAGTGGCAGCTAGGGTAGAATTTTCTTGCCCTTTCAATCTGTCCACCATTTCCACAACCCACACACATATACACACACAACACACATACAGACTAATCTGTCCTTTTTTACACATAATTTTTAAGTGTTTACATATTTCATGTTAAAAAAAAATTACAAATTATTTGAAGCATAAGTAAAATACACATACAATCTAGTTCATGAATCTTTTTCAATGAAGATTCAGAGATATTAGCTATTATTCAATCTGTACTCAGTGGATATGAGCAATTGCCTGTTCTGTATGACTTATCTACTATTATGATATCACCCCATATACCATTACTAGGCATGTTACTACAGACAAAAAAGAAAGGTGGTGGCAACTTGTGCTAACACAAACCAACCAGCTTTTTCATTACTCACTCATTCACTCACTCATTTGCCTAACCGCTTAATCCTACTAGGGTCGCAGGGAGGCTGGGGCCTATCTCAGCCAACAGTGGGCGAAGGCAGGGTACAACCTGAATAGCTCAACAGACCATTGCAGGGCCTTGCTTCATTCTAGATTTATTAAACAAAATTTGGACTGAAAGTATTTGATGTTTTTTTTTTTTTTAATAATTTGAATAAAATAATAAATCTGATATAATTCTCATAATCCAGTGGCTTTGGATAGAGTAAAATAGTTATTTCAAGTGGATAATGGATGACCCCAAGTAGATAATGCCTAAATCAAAAGGGTCCATGTCTGTGTTCCCCAGTACCTATGTTCCCCAGTGTCTATGTTCCCCAGTCCTATGCTCCCCAATACCCATGTTCCCCAGGAACCCTAGCCCTAACCCTAGTATTCCATAAATTGTTACTTTGATGAGTATGTTTGATTTTGTTTCATTATACTTCTTTCGATATGGATACAATTATTGTAGCTTATCTCTATAAAGTACATGATACAATGGAAGATCCTATAATTTAATAAGGACTGACAAACATAGGTATTGAGAAACATAGGGTCTGGGGAACATAGGGACTGGGGAACATCCGGTCTGGGGAACATAGAGACTGGGGAACATGGGGCTGATCCCAAATCAAAATGGCTGAATCACTGTTTTTAACAGTCAACATAGCTTGGAGCAGGTGGCATCATCCATTCATTCATGCTTCAAAATGGGAAAATAAACCATGCATATGTCATTTAGTCTGCTTTTCTT
Source organism: Neosilurus mollespiculum (assembly GCA_030014195.1). Classification (NCBI taxonomy): domain Eukaryota; kingdom Metazoa; phylum Chordata; class Actinopteri; order Siluriformes; family Plotosidae; genus Neosilurus; species Neosilurus mollespiculum. The sequence continues at coordinate 13,212,420 of JAQMYF010000003.1, read as the reverse complement.
GTGTTTCCACATAGTGTATAGTAAAACTTTGAATGAGCTAAAACACACTATTATACAGCGGGTATTCTCTGCTGTGATAATGCAGACAATACTCACCTGCAGAGTCAAACTTTAAAAAATGTGAAAGTATTTTTGCTTGCTTTTCTTTATGTTTCCATACAGTATACACTTAAAAAACACTGTTACACAGTGCTTATGCACCTGTTCGCAAAGCTTAGTGGGAAGCTAATCTGCATCCATCATGATTTAAAAAAAATGAAAAAGTAAATTATGGGCAGGACTTTAACTTGACCATTTGAAAACCTTCAATGCCAAACTCTCCTGGCATAGATGCAGCAAAACAGGCCCAAAAAAACATGATATTACCCCTACCATGTTTCACAGATGGAATAAGGTTCATGTTGAAATGCAGCGTTTTTCATGTCCAAGCATAAAAATTTTCATTTAATTAAAAAAATCCTATTTTAATCTCATTGATCCACAGTTTTCTCCCCAGTATCCTTCTGGTTGTCCATATGATCTTTTGAAAACTTCAGACAGCCAGCAATGTTGTTTTTTTTTTTCAAGTTTCACCCGACTTTCACCTTGCCATGGTCTCCTTGTGCTTGTGTGGGTTTTCTCTGGGTACTCTGGTTTCTTCCCAAAGTCCAAAAACATGCACATGTTCCAAATGAGTATGAAGGGTTGTGTTGTTGGCCCTGCGATGGATTGGCAAGCTGTTCATGGTGTACCCAGAGTCGTGGCCCAAGTACGATTAAGCAGTTTGGCAAATGGATGGACGTATTGTATAATGTTCTGTTGGGTTCTGTTTATCAACTTTGAGGTTTTGTGATATTTTAGGCTATTAGTTCAGAAATTATAGAAAGCCTATATATATATATATTTTTTTTTTTGGTGTGTGAGTGTGTGTGTGTGTGTGTGTGTGTGTGTGTGTATCATTCCTGGTGTTGGGCTTTATTTTATACACACACATCACACCTATACATCACTCCCCATATTTCATTCCTCAGGGCCTTGCCAGCGGAAAAGTACAGAGTAAACCAACGTCTGCCACACTTCCTTCAACAGTCAAGCGGAAAACGTTCTTGCTCACCGAAACTCAGGCGCGTGGAACAGAGCAGTCTCATTCTTTTTTTTTTTTTTGCTGAGCAGTGTCCATTTTACCATGCCTGGAAGGGGACTTTACAGCATGGTCAAAGGTCAGGGCTGCCAAGAGTTTGGGGCACAGAGCTGGAACAGCTTGCTGGGTGGCCTTTCCCTCAAAGAACATTACTGTCTACTGCTAAAAAACACGATTACAATCTATCACATTCATTAGCATTAGCAGCTAATGTAATTACATGCTATATTTGTATGATGAAATGCATTCATTCACAGACGCAGCATGCAGTGGGATTTGAATAGAGGGGGCGTGAGTTGATACGGTCAGCTGGACCTTAAGAAAAATGCGTTTGTAAAGATGTCTTCAATGCTTGAAATCGACACAGTGAAAAAAACAGAACATATGGTGAATGTTGCCTTGATAGAAACATAAAAAGTATTTAGTGTGTATGCTTTATAGCCCAGCGATTTACCATTTTAATATTTATTCATTCAAACAGTGTTTTGCAATAGCTGGTAAAATATCATTAAATAAATTGGGAATCTATTGAATTTTGAAGCATGCAAATAACAGTTTATGTAAAAATCCACACTGCAATTGTATTTAGAGAAGTATAGGCTTATGTCATTTTTACAGTTATTGGTTTTCTCTTGGCAACTATTAACTTTGTAAGATAGCAAGAGATTTTTTTTTACAGTGCACACTGTGAAGCTTTATGAAAGACATACATTTGTTGGTCTAAAATGATCACTACTGATGAAGGAGTTCAGAATTTTAGCAAGTTTGAACAAACACACAATTGAAATGGGGACACTTTAGGATTTCTGTCCCCCAAGACACACTCTATATTAGTGTACCACCTAGGGCCAATGATTGGTCCTCAGTGTGACTACGTATACCTTTCAAGGGACAGAAACTTGGATATAGGTTCCCAAGCTGTCAAAGGTACATATAAAGGGTACACATAAATACCTTTGGGCGTATTGCCCCAGTGACAAGCTGTTGTACCCATAAGGGTAATACTAAGCTAACCTTTATTTTCTGAGAATGTATATGAACCATGAAATAAATGCAACCATCTGAAATAAATGTAACAACTGGTATAGAGTACTTAAAGCCCCTGTGACATACGCTGCACAACAGGTATCCAACAGGGTCACGACAAAAAAAATTGGGCAAATTCCTAGGACAGCTGTGGGCATGTTCTGGCATATAACTTAATAAGTGTCATCCGTTTATATGTGAACGCAACTACATAGCTTTCATATCCACCTCACCCAAACCTACGTCAGTTCTGTTGTAGCCCCTCTAAATCTGTAAGACAAAAGAAAATACAGGGTGTCTGTGAAAGAGGTTTAAATGGCAAGGACTGTGCCATGTTAGGCTTTAATGAATAATATAAATATTTAGGCACTTCCTAAAAGCCGAGTTTTCTCAAGAAGAAAAACCACTGACTAAACAAGAATATTTTCTGTGAAAAGCAAGTGCACTCAGTGCCGACGGCAGTGGCGCGCATGCTCGTTAAGTTGCCAGCGTGGGCACGTGAGCACGGACACAACAATAAAATCGAGCTCGTGGCTTTCCAACATTTGCATAAGTATGCAGCTCGGTGAAGCTCCGCTATGAATCATTTTAATCATTTTACTGTATTCATTATTATGTGCAGTATGATTGTAAATTATTAATAAAATATAATTTTACAGAAGGATTAAAATATACAGAGTGCAGTCGGTTTGGTACTTCAGCAATTCACATTAAAAAAGCATTCTGTGATAGATATTTTTCCTAAGCAGCATTAATTTGTCTTTCAGCTTTCGCTGCAGTGATGTACAAATCACACTCGATTGATCGTTTTGTACTTGATAAATAATTAATCTGTTTGATCTTTGTGTGAAAATAAACTCAGGATTGTTGAGATTCAGAGTGGTGATAGATTTTTAAGTGAGAGTCTTTTTGTACTGTGTTCAACTGGCACAAAGGTATCAGTGATGACTGCATGTGTGTGTGTGTGTCTGTGTGTGTGTTGTATCAGGTGTCAGGTAGGGTGAGGGGAGCAGACAGGGATATCTGGGCTGTTGATGATACTGTTGTAAATTCAGAAGGGATGTTTGACAGTGATGTAAATGACAGGTCTGGGTATGGATGTGAATGCGTCTGTGTGTGTGTGTGTGTGTGTGTGTGTGTGTGTGTGTGTGTGTCTGAGCAAGCTGTAATTACCTTAACCTTAGTGATATACAAACAGCAGTGTTGTCCTTGTGTTATCAGACAGCATATAAAATTCCTTTTATATATATATATATATACACACACACACACACACACGCGCACACACACACACACACACACACACACACACACACACACACAAATCCCCTTCCTCCTTAGTCCCACAGATCAGCCCTTCCATCTCAGACAATGCTAAAACACTCTTACATTCCAACAAGCAATTTCCATAGACATCTTCAGCATGCCTTTCAGCTCTTCATCTCCGCCGTCAATCACGCATGCTGAATTATGGCCTTTCTGAGTCGCCGTTGGCCTGACGGCTGCATATCGCTGGCCAGCTCAATTCACTCTTTGTGAGCTCTCTCTGTATCTGCGTGTGAATGATCTGTGTTTGAAAGGCATTCTCTTTCTCTTCGCTGCTCCGATGGGCCTGACCCCATCGCCATAAAACATTGACTGCACTCCCACTGAATGACACACGCAAGACTTTCACACACCATACACGTGTGCCCATGTGTGTAAAAATAAAAACAAGATACGAATATCAAAATTCCCTTGTCTGCAACGCATTGCTAGCCAAGAAATTGAAATATGAGGAACAGTTCAAAGGTCTTCGTGTTTACCAGCTGACTCTGTGATGGACGCATGACGTTTAATTAGAAATGGACAACAATGGGACAGTGCTTCCAGTACACTGTGACAATGCGGGTGACAGCTAGTACTCTTATTTAGCAGCCAATACTAGGAGTTTCATATCACCATCTTGATGGAATAGAGGTAAGCAAACATTGTGATTACAGAAACTTAGTTAGCATGAGCATGAAAAGTCTCTGTGGAAGGAACATTCTAGCATTTTCTAGTCATAATCTAGTCCCCCCTATCTACTGCAGAGTACAGAAAAGACCATTATTTCACAGTTCGTATAATAAACATATTTATAATGGATGTCTAAGGGCAGTTTTAAAAGATAATCAGTAAACATTGACACAAAACCCACATTGTCTTTTGGAAATTTATAAAATGTATAGTTTGGCCTAGCTTTCGTAAAAATAAATAGATAAATAAATAAAACAAACACCTATATATTAATAATAATAATTAAAGGTACGCACACCTACAACCATTCTCAAGTAAATTCTGCAAATTCTGCACCATGTTCTGAACCAGTAAAACCACTACACACCATTAAGCAGGCCTCACACAGGGTTCAAAATGGTCTCAATCCATGTTGGACCACAGTGACATCGTCCTGACTCTCTGATGGTGTTCAACATCGACAGTGAGATTTTCAAAAGGTTTGGAATTTTACAGTGGTTCTATGTCTATCTGCCTTGTAGCAGCCGTGCTGTCACCTTTTGCAACCTTTCTAAGCCATGTTCAATACAACCTCATTATAACATATTCACACCATGTTTTCACCTACGGCTCAAAATTATTTTGCCACACTGCTGTTATTTTAAACAGCACTGAACCGCCTTTCGTAGTGGTTGGCATAGCTGCCTCAGAACAAGAAGGTCCTGGGTTGGAGTCCCGGCCTTGGGTGTTTCTGTATGGAGTTTGCATGTTCTCCACGTGTTTGCGTGGGTTTCTTTCGGGTACTCTGGTTTCCTCCCACAGTCCAAAGGCATACACATGGATGCTTGTGTTTGTGTTGTCCCTGCAGTAGTCTGGCGAGCTGTTCACGGTGTACCCCGCCTTCACTCAGTGTTAGCTAAGAAAGCCACCAAGTAGGATTACCTAGTAGGATTAAGCAGTTTGGCAAATGAGTGAGTGAGTGAGTAAGTGAACTGCCTTCAAAACCGCCCTCGTGTGAGGCTCTTTTGCCACACCACCATCATATTTTGGCAGTTCAACACAGTTTGGAACCTCGCTGAACCACAATCGAATCCACACTATATACCATTACATGGCATTGTTTTATTCACACCCTAATCTCTGACTGTTCTCGTGCTTATAAATCAAAGCTAACTGTTAACAATCTACATTGCATGGTTGAAGAATTTGTTTTTACTGGGAACATTTTTAATAATAAATTGCATTATTTACTGAACACTGGATTTTATTATATTGTTTTTGTAAAAAGCAATAATCCACTCGAAGGTGGTATCAGGGTTTTAGACACACACTTTGACTTTGCCTCTATGAACACCCTTTCCCATGACAAAAATCCGAGTAACCCAGACACTTATGAGGCTTATTGCTTTAATAATTCACACTTCCAGAGAGGGAACACATTTATTCGAGGGAAGAATCGTGGTTATGTGTTGCCAGTGTAAACATAATCATGTATGAATATCAACATGGACATTAAACATAGTTGGAGTGTATAGCGTATAATACAAATGTAAAATATTTATCCATGGTAATCACATGTATGCTACAGATCTGGTGTCTAGAGCTGGTGTTGTGGTTTAGACTTTAGTGATACCCAGCTGAGCATTTGCTTCATCAGCACTGCAAGCATGTTGCCATGACTACCATCAAAATGCCATTTTTGGTGGCCAGGTAGAGTCATGGCTGATGTAAACAAAAATAATAAAAACGAATAAAAACATCAATGTGATTAAGCCATAGTAGAAGTTGAAATCCTGAAAATCTGTTTTTTATTTTAAGCAAACCACTGGTTTGTATCATTGCTTACTGAATCAGAGGGATGTGAATACAATGTGTGTGTGTGTATGTGTGTGAGCGTGCATGCAATTTGCATTGAGAAGGCAAAGATGGTCCCAGCAGTCCATAGTACTTGCCAGGAAAATAGATATCATTATGGAGCTGTTTGATATGCATACTGACATATTCAGGCTCCCCATGCTCTCTCTCTCTCTCTCTCTCTCTCTCTCTATCTCTCTCTCTCTCTCTCTCTCTC
>JAQMYF010000003.1:13182390-13200221 GCA_030014195.1 Neosilurus mollespiculum | reverse complement strand
TATTGTATCTCTCTCTCTCTCTCTCTCTCTCTCTCTCTCTCTCTCTCTCTCTCTACTTCTCTCTTTCCCTCTTTCCCTCCCATGATGCTTGAGCTCGGTGAGCAGGAGCCAGAAGTCCGTCCAATCATTGTCTGAGCTATCAATCAAAGCTGACGGGCCCAAGCGACATGAAAAGAACCCTCAGTGGCAGCCATTAACTGAGAGCCCCCTCCCCTCCCTCCTTCTCTCTCTCTCTCTCCCGCTTGTGTTCTCTCTCAGCCCCCCACGCTTTGTTTTCCTTTCAGCGGACAAAAACAGACTGACAAGATGGAGGGCTGGACATTAATCAAACCCCCATGGAACCACCTCTTCCTCCAAGATAATAAATAAATTCAGCTCCTCTCATTGGACAGATGCTCATGGTGGTTGGACCTCTCTCTCTCTCTCTCTCTGTCTCTCTCTCTCTCTCTCTCTCTCTCTCTCGTTCTTGCTTTCTCTCTCTAATTTTAAGGGTCCTCATCTGCTCTCGAGCAGGGTAATTCCCTACAGATCAGAGAAGGGCAGGTGTTCTGCTTGCCAGCCGAGACCAGGCACCCCCTTTCCTCTCCAGGGGCCTGGTGTTGCCCTGACAACTGGCCAACCTGTGCCCCGTCTCGCTCTCGATCCTTCTCCCTCTCTCTATCCCATGCTTTCCTTTTCACAGTTAAACAGAGCTTACTGCTTTCTGTGATTTCCAACGGTCAAGCCATGTCTCTGTATGTCTGATTTATCCATATCCCTGACAAACGCCTCTCTTTCTCTTCTCTCTCTCTCTCTCTCTCTCTCTCTCTCTCTCTCTCTCTCTCTCTGTCTATCTTTACACTCTGTGAGCTTACTCTATCTTGCCTGTCGCAGACATTTTCCTCTCTGTGATATTTCCCAAATCAGAATATGTATGAGGACAGATACATTTGTGAGTGTGCATTAGGTGGCGGTTACCTGTCTACATCGCAGTGATACACACATTACTCAAAATCTCAGCTTGCTCTGGTAACAGAATATATCACAAAAAAATCACACAGGTAATGAAGCGCAAATTCACGGCAGGAAAAAGTCTGAACACATGAATGAAAGTAATCAAATGGCTTATCTTTTCTGTCCCATTAGAGAAATCACAATACATTGTGCTGTTTGGGCTATCCAGAGCCAACATTTGCACTGCCTTTTCTTTTAACAGTGAAGAATTCCTGCTAGCTGAGGGATTAGCGTGTATGACACTCTAGAGCTACGGAAGGAATTTTGGCATTTGAAATTCCTCTTTGAATAAAATGGACATTCACTTTCTACTTTTCTCATTTACTAGCTCATGTAGATCGCAGTTCTGCCAGAGTGAATCCCTTTTCACTTAATATTTGCTGACAGGATGAGAAAGACAAATGGAAAGTTAACGTGGCACACGGAGGCATGTGAGTGTGCCCCTACGGGTACCACGGCACCCTGCCTTGCAGGGTATTGTGGGATATGTCCTTCGCTGGAGTAGCTACTCAAATGATGTATTACTACTCAGTAGGAATCGTATGGTGATGCAGGAGGAGGTGCAACACTAGCATTCTGCAAACGTTTAATTTCTGCTTTCCTTCTTCATGTTCTTGACCAGGTTCATCTGGCGCCCTGCTGTGGGCCCACGCGTGTTTGTGTTGGCCCCATTAAAGAAGCATGAGGAGCTCAAAAGGAAGTCTATCAAGCCTCCTACCACCAAACTGAGTAAAGATTTTAAAGCTGGATCAGGATGGTCTAACATTTTTGTCCAAAGAAAAAAACATACACACACACACACAATTTCAAATATGAAATCCTCCCTTCGCAAGATGATATGAGAACCTGACACATCCATCCCAAACACACCAGACAGTAGATAAGAAAAGAACACAATAAGGATGTCCAAAAATTGTAGGTACAAAAGAAGGGCATTGATTTCCTGTTAGTGGTTCTCTTGCGTGAAAATGGAGGAGGGGTCTTGAAGATGGCTGGATCACTGAAGATATGGTCCCAATACCAAACCACTGTTTTTTTTTTTCTGAGTCCTGATCTGTTGTATCATTGACACATAAATGGATTAGGTTCATGTATCACTGATAATGGCCCATCCCATTGCTCGTATGTCAGTGAGCCAGTGTGCGTGTGTGATAAGCCCTATTGATTATGTACTATATGCAGTTCCCACGCCGTCCTTTGTCCCCAATCCTCAACTGTTTTCTTCCTCCCTTATTTCGGTTGGGGGTGGGGAGAGGTGGCACAGCTGGCTGGTGGAAAGATGAGTTACTCACAAAGCAGCTTGCAGTAGATCTGGGCCTAAATGCTTCCTGTATATGTACAAGCAATACAAGGGAAACGACACATTCTGTAATTTGTGATAAGGTAAATAGTTTTTGTTTTTTTTGTATTTATTAAATTTATGGTTTTAACACAGCTGATTAGGCAATAAACGAATGCCCATTGTAAACATTATTTATTCAGCTTTGTGTATCTGTCCAGGAAAACAGAAACACGCTTTCCCAAACCATGTAAAAATGGATACAAGTCATTGTTGAAGAAGCACTTTTTATACCACATGAACAATGAGCTTGTCTCACATAACAAAACTAGACTAGGCTTGTTATTTTGAACAACCATACCAAACAACATACCTTATAATCCTCACATCTCATCCCAGAATTTCTCCAGTGACACTACATCCATGTTATTTGATGAATATCTCTGAATAATTCTGCGTTGAAAAAATAAGGGGGCTATTCATATACATGGGAACATAAAAAACAATTAAATAATTTTTTTTTGTGGTGCTATAGTTTCTTTTCACGTTTATTTATTAATTTTATTATTATTATTTTTTTACAAATTAAATCAAGCACTATTCCAAATGTCTACGATCCAGAGATAGTGAGACAATTAGATCGGACCATTCCTCTGTAGTGTATGCTAAATGCAAAGATATTAAAATTGGGATGGGGGGGGGGGTTTGCTAACATCAGTTCTAGCTATGTACTACAAATTTAAAGTGAGGAATATTACTTATAGTGCTACTTTGTGTAGAACAGACATGGGTTCAAATTTTAATAAAGGGGTTAATAAAAACCTTTTTTTTTTTTTGCATTATAAATAAACTAAAGATGATTGGATTCCTTGTACACTGAAATTCTAAACTAAATTTCTGACTATCTGTGATGGCCTAGTGTGCCAGCCTCCCTGCGACCCTAATAAGGTTTAAGCAGCTTAGAAAATGAATGGATTTTTCTTGTTACACAGATAGACTCATTGACAGACTCCTCAGGTATGTAAAGCTCAGGTATATCAGATATTTTAAAGTCAGCTACAAAACTTTATTCATTCATTTTCTGAAACGCTTCATGCTAATTTGGGTCATGGGGAGGCTGGCGCTCATCTCAGCCGACTCTGGGTGAGGGCAGAGTACACCCTGGACCATCGCAGGGCAGAAACATGCTGACGGAAACTCAATGGCCTACTTTTCTCTTTTATGCCTCTCGCCATAGACAGTGAGAGACATGGCTGGCCTTTGATAACCCATTAGCTGCACTGGGGAAACAGCAGTGACAACTCAGTGATAGTGGGGCTTGAACCCCCGACCTTCAAAACAGTGGCTACTTGCCTTGCTGGATTTCTACAAATGGTTTATAGACCTAATAAAATTTATTAGCTATTTTCTGATTAATCTCATATATACACTAGCAAGTGTTACTATATATTTAATAATTCTTTATTTATTTTATTTACAATTTATCGATATTGAAGTTCGTGTTTTGTTAGAGACATGAGTTCATTAATCTTCCAATATTACATGTGTTACTGATGTTAAACTTCATATTTATTAACGTTGACTAATGCAGAAAGTAATTTTTTGTGAAAGGAACATTAATTGCTTAATTACATAGGCTATTCTTTGAGACATTAGTGGAATTTGGTAATTGTTGAATTTTTTTCATGAATGTTATAAATATCAGTAAATATTAATGTTAATGTAGCTAAAATAATCATCAATTAAGGACCATGTTAATTACTTTGTTAATGTTGAGTATTGTGTATTAATGCCTATGGATTGTTGATGTTAACTAATGACTACTGATATTTAGCATAGTTAGGGGTAGCTTAGTGCAAAGTGTTAACAAGACAGCTGCTCTATACAGCTGCTAAAAAGTTCTGTCTGCACAGCTTGAAAAACATTCAAAAGAATTTTGAAAAAATCCAACATGTGCGTAGGCAGGTTTATAATTACATTTTTCTTGGTCCGACTTGGTCTGCCAAATAATACTTAATTACTTAATTTGATACAACAATGATGTTTACTTTGTGCTGGAAACTAAAAGTCCAGACAGCATTTGCGGCAAAACCAGCAAAGCAGCTCATTGGTCAGTTTCTGTGCTGCGGTCTCTGTATTACAACACACCCTCAGCTCCGCTATGAGAGAATGTTGTTGAAATAACATTCATAAATGCCTGTTTTATATTATGGATTTTAAAAAACAACAACAAAAAAAACAATAACCTATGAGGAAACCTGTTAGGAATTCTCTCTGGATTTCACAAGATTGATTAGATTTATGTTCAAATGCAGGACATTTAGGGCATTGCATAGTACTTTTTTATTTCTAAATTACGAAAACCTTTTTTTTTTTTCATTATCCATTTTAACATAATGAAAAGCTCTTACTGTCCTCCTTGAAACACATCAGAATAAAAGGCTGAACAGTGCAGATGCACTAAAGGTGCTGCCAATGTTATTACTTTTTTATGGCCCTCTATTTTTATGGTTTTGCCCAAATAAATCCATGTAAATCAGGAATTTGCCAAATTTACACTTGATGAACAAAATGCCCAGGAGATAAACTGGAATCCAATAAATTAGCTCTGTTTGTTTTCTAATGATAAAAGGTTTAACTATATGAGTAACACATGTCCTAGTCAGTGCTAAGAACATAGACTAAACCAAAGCTAGGATAACATTACCTCATGGATGATTCACTGCTGATCATCTTCCAATGCATGTTCTAGCCAAATCCTGAGTGGAAAGAGTGTTTGGTGGAGGATTGGGTCTGGAATCTGATTGGTTGAAAAGTTTCAATGAATGTTGCATGTCATATTTTTCAAATGCTGTACAGGACAAGGCAATACAGTTATTGAAGCAGTTTTGGCAGATTCTATACAGCAGTAAATTATTTTGGTACTGAAATTCTTACCATTAAAATCTGAGAATCTTTACATTATAATCTACATACAGCTGAGTGCTCTCAGTTTTCATTAAAATAAGCAGCTTTAATGCATCAGTGACTAATCATATTTAAAGCAAATGGTGTTTTTATTCCCATCCTATTTTACCAACATGCTGACATGTGCAAAAAGAAATTTTGGTCTCATCATTGCTCAAGTTCCAATTGTAGTTAAAATGATACATTCTGCATTTCCTATAGCTTTCATTCTGGGCTTCTTTAGTGCACCCTTTCCACCCTTGATGACATATGATAGTTCTTGAGGTTGTTTTTTTTTGTGTGTGTGTGTGTGTGTGTGTGTGTGTGTGTGTGTGTTTTGGGTTTTTTTTGGTTGTGTCCCCATTCACTTATTTAGCAGCTGAAGGTTATAGGCTTTGTTTGAAGGTACTTCGTGAAATTGGGTTCCCAAACTTCCACTCAGCTCAAAAACCACTGAACTACAATCTGTAGAATCAAAAAATACTCAAACTTTCTTCAGTTCTTGTTGTTGCCTTTTTCACTATCTTCCAGACTTTCAGACTTCTTGGCAAATTGTCATCTATTAAGCTTGATTATGTGGATTAGTTGTTCATGCTTTTTAATATCCATTACCTCACTTGAATTGGCCTTGCATTGGTCTAGCGAGCTGTGCTGGATTTACCCCTCCTTCGCCCAGTGTCGGCTGACATAGGCACCAGCCTCCCCGCGACCCTAGTAGGATTAAGTGGTTCAGCAGATGAGTGAGGGAGTGTGTGACTTGAATAGGTCTCTTTGGTGTTGAAAATTTCTCCATGGTGATGAACCCATAGTGATCTCATATACTGTATGTGCAATCTAATAATTATACCCTACGGGGAAAAGGATAAGGTTAAAGGCAACAGTAGCAACAGGAAAGTTCTTGCATTCTCAAAAAAACTGCATTACTCTCTACCTTTTATTGAGGCTGCAGTGGTACCCTCGAGGTATCTCTATTGTACATTTAACAGCTATGTATTATTTGGAAACTTGGCAGTGTACCTTAAAAAATGTTCAAAGTGTTAAGGTACCATAATTCGTTTTTAGAGGAAGGCTTTAAAGGTCCAATACAAGCACCTAGAGTTAAATATACAGTACATAAGGTAGAAAAATGTAGCTTGAGGCAACAACCCTGGTTATTTCTCCAATTCTTTGTGATTGGATTGATTTAATCTTAACCGATTGTGTGATATTTATTTCATCCAACCATTTTTGCCCATTGATCCCACTAATAGCCGGCCAAAACCTGTACAGTTTTGTGCAAGAATTCTGTGTGAGAGCTGATTGTCTCCTTAAGGCAGTCTATCTGTCTCTGTGTATAATAATAACAGCATTACTGCAATGGCAATACAGCAGAACAACAACATACAAGCACTCTATACACAGATAAGAACACAAGGCTGCAATGTCTCACTTTTATATGGGGACAATCTCACGAAATAAACAGTTTATTGATTTTGGTCTCTGAAACAGATTGTGGTCATGATAGCATGAGACATTCGGTTCCCTCTTTTGATTTTCTCCACAATTGGTTATCTACTTCCAAAAAATATGTTGAATAGAAAGTGGAATATGTATACTATATCAACAGATACAGATACTGTACACAAATAAATAAAAACAATATTTATTATAAAAAAAAGATCATGTAAGTAGAAAATAATAATATAGTAGATCATTTTATTGATTGATTGCTGGACCAACAGTGTTTGTGTTGTGGTAATATCTGAATACTCTCATACCAATAATGTTCTTTTGAATTAAATATAGTTCCATTCTGAAGATTTACCCCAAATGTCCCTAGTAAAAGGATGATAAATAAGACGTATCCTTAATAAAGAGGACAATAAGCACATGGAATTATTTTAAGACTGATGAAAGACAATTCATTTCAGCAGGCTGTTGTTATTACAGTGAGAGAAACCAGATCCTGGTTATCAGCAGCAGAGGATCAGCATCACCTAGTAGACTACAAGACAGTTGGCATCATTAACCAGATAACATGAACTTGGAGCTTTCCCTTGGGTGGCCACCACATAGGCTAATTAGCTAAATGGCTAATGTTTACATCCGTCCCAAGAGTTAGCAATGACACATTAACTACAGCTGCTTTAAATTTGCTGTTTTCGGTATCCGTCCCTGTTCATAATCTGTCTATGTTAAGGTATGATATATATATATATATATATATATATATACCGCTTAATCCTACTTAGGATTATAGGGAGGCTGGTGCCCATCTCAGTCGTCTCTGAGCAAGGGCAGAGTACACCCCGGACAGCTCGCCAGGCCATCGCAGGGCACGTTTTAGAAGTTATTAATGATCAAATGACTTGTGATGGCGGCACAGTGGCATAATGGTTGGCACGTGTGTCTCACAGCTTGAGCGTCAGCTTTTGTATGTAGTTTGCATGTTCTCCCTGTACTTGCATGGGTTTCATCTGGGTCCTCGGGTTTCCTCCCATAGTCCCAAAACATGCACATTAGGCTAATTGGCTGTTCCAAATTACCTCTAGGTGTGAATGAGAGTATTAATGATTGTGTGTGTGTGTGTGTGTGTGTGTGTGTGTGTGTGTGTGTGTGTGTGTGTGTGTGTGTGTGTGTGTGTGTGTGTTGGCCCAACAATGGACTGACAAGCTGTTCATGGTGTACCCTGCCTTCACCCAGAGTCGGCTGAGATCAGCTTCTCCACAACCCTAGTAGAATTATGCGGTTTGGTGAAAAGTAGCCTTGGATCACATAGTACAAATGTATCAATTCATTACAGGTATTTTTCTTGTTGTGTATTTTATTTATTTATTTATTTTGTTGTTGTAATGAGTATTTTTTATTTGCTTTGATCCAAGGTTAATTTTTCTCCAGTGTACTGGAGTCGGACTGTCATATATTATGTAAGTTATATATGCTGTTATATATACTCTGGATATATTTGATTTATGTATCATTAAATCAATGTCTGTTAACTTCTGACACTCTCTGTTGGCTGGTCAGTACAATTCCCCAATCTTATATAAATACACACTTATACACTTATATTTGACTTAAAGTACAAAATACTCTCTACTAATTTTGGTATATATGCTTTTTGTTATAAACTGGCACTTTAGGGGTAAATATTGCTTATTTCCATTTACACTTTATCTTCATGGTGTCCAAAATTTTACACAAATTTATCTTCAAGCAACCACAATTCTCTGAGTCAATGCACTCTTTGGCTATCTTCTTGTTTTGGTTGTGTGAGCACAGATGCTGGAGAAAGGTTGAGCAAAAGTTGACCCTCTCTAGTTCCAGGTGACCTGAGGGAATACTAAATATGTCCGGAAACACCTGAGGTTCTGGAAGTAGAGCCTAAGCAAAGATTCCTAAGGGAAATCCGGAGGGATTTAGGGTTGGAGTGGGGCGTAGGGGGGTTGCAGAGAAGCTGAGTACTCATTAACACATCCTATGTTCACAGAACTAGAAGTCAAAGGCTAATAAAGTGTCTGTTTGCGTTCGAGTAGATCTCTGGATAGAGGAACAGATGCTTTACAGCCAGAAGGTACACCAACTGTTTTGTTTAATGGTCATTTCTTTGCAATATACAAGGGTGGAATTCAGTTTATTTCATTAAGGTATAATGTTGCAACATCAATGTTAAGCTTACAGAAAGTTCATGTGATCGTAAGTTTTTCACACAATTATTTGAATAATGTGATCACATATGGAAATTTTTTATTTCATCATGTGACAAATATCTGACCTGGAAAATAAAAACACATGCCTCAGTTGTGAAAAAGAAATAATTTAATAATAATAAAAAAGTGAAAACAGAAACACATGCACTACTTCAAGTGTGTGAGAAACAACATGTATATAGTCTCTGAAAGCACATGTACGTACGTGTGACTTATCTGTAAGGGAATGTGATGTTGGTTTGATTGAAAAATATCTACAATTTCTAAATCTTAATTTTAAAAATTATTTAAAATGTGATGTTACGCACATGTTGAAGGAGGAACACTGATAATAATTCAGGTAGGATAAAGTTTTCAATTCCATCCTGTTCTCCTTTCTCTTCATATCTCTTCTTGTCATACAGATTTGTACTAAAAAATGTGCTTAAAAAAATTAAAATTAAAAATAATATATTGTAATCCAAAAAGAGTTCTAATTTGTGCCTGTAAAGAACAAATGCAACCAACGAAATATCTGGGCTTGTTTTCTTGTCTGTAAATCAATAGCTAGAAAAAGAGAAACGACTTTAGCTTGTTTTGGGATTTAATCTGGATTTGTACCACACAGCGCTGTCAGAATTCTTTCATTTGACTGGTAGGAATGTGTTGATTAATATTCTTTAATAGCAGCTCTGGCTGTAGTGTAGATCACAGGTTTATATTAACGTGCTTGTTCTGTCATTTTCTACCAGTTTCTAGTCAGTGCAGCGGCGTTGTGGTTAGCACATGCACCTCACAGCAAAAAGGTCCTGGATCCATGTGGGTGTTTCTTTGTGGAATTTCCTCCAGGTGCTCCCGGTTTCCTCCCACAGTCCAAAGACCTGCACATTAGGCTGATGGTCTGGCGAGCTGTACAGGGTGTACCCTGCCTTCACCTAGAGTTGGATGAGAGGGGATCCGGCCTCCCCGCAACCCTATTAAGATAAAGCAGTTCAGCAAATGAATGAATGAGTAAATAAAAGAATGAATAACTGTCTGACTGAGGCAGAATAATAAATATAATAAAAGATTTTTTCTAAAATATTTATTTATAATTCGTGGGCGGAGTCTCCAGTGTCAGTGCTTGGTGACAGTAAGAAGTAAAGCTGTTGTTTGAAGCTGTTCAACATCAGAGAGTCTTCAGAATGAATAACGTTGCACTTTGTGGTTTCTCTGTTGTATTAACTTCTCTCTCTTATTTTTCCTTGTCTTATTAGTTTTAAGAGAAAATGATGGAGTAATTGTTTATAGCCGTAACATGTTTTGTGGATATTCCATAACAGTAAATCTAACGACACATGGATCAAAAGTGTGCTGTATAATTCTGCAGTGAATAAATAACTGAATCGTTGGCAAATTGCTGTACTTTGAGAGGAATTTGTGCTGCTCCAGAAGTTTAGTCAACTTCAGGGTGGTAATCCCAACACCCCACTGAAGATTATTTTCCTGTAACCGCACACCCTGTTGTGTTTTATTTGCTACATGGTAAAAAGTGCACACAGCTGTTCCTTTCAGAAGAACCGAAACTTTGTATCATTTTTATTTTAAAAAAACGGCTTTGTTTTCTAGCTTGTTGCTGATTGTCTTTCTTCCTGCTGTGTTTAAGCTTCCCCCCCCAAAAAAAGAGCTCATACACTGGCATTGAGTGAGTTTTGATTGACCAGACGGGGTTGTCGGGGATGACCTCTGACCCAATCCCATCAGCAAGAGGGACAGCTTAAACCCTTTAGGGGGACAAAGACGAGAGCCAGTCACCCAGGCGACGATGATTCCTAGGGACAAAGCGAGGGAAAGAATCACACACACACACACACACACACACACACACACACACACACACACACACACACCCATGCACACACACCGGACTGGCATTGGCATTTTGTGCTTTGAGAACCAGTGGTCAGTGATTTTATGAATATATTCATTTAAAGCTTTATTATTTCATTAAAAAGGATGCTAAAGAATATTGTGTGTTAACTGAATTTAATTTGAAAGGGCTGTCTTGTGTTCTAATGTGTGTGTGTGTGTGTGTGTGTGTGTGTGTGTGTGTGTGTGTGTGTGTGCGTGCTCGTGTTTTTGCTCCGCACACAAATCTCCACAGCTCTTCACTGCTGATGGACAGCTTGAAGGCATACTCAGCAGTGTGTGACTCAGTAAGACTCCCTGCCATGCCAATGCCTTCTTTTATTGCCAACGCTTTATCCCCACACTGACTTCATGAATATGCAGAAGTTGCAGTTACAAAGCTTTTCCAAAATACTTGGCATGGAAAGAGCAAAGGCCGACACTTCAGTTCCAGACAATGCAGGCCATTTCATGTCCAGGGCACCAGCATGGACATGATGCCACAGTAGGCAAAACTTGTGCATGGTGAAATAACCAGTTAGTTAAAAGTTATCTAAAAGAATTTAGACTTCGTCAGGGTTGGTTTAGCTGCGATTTATTTTTTTTTACTTCATACATATCTGGATGGTTGTTTCATTAAACAGCGATTCAAAGTTCTGAGTTAATGTGGATAAAGCTATTTAAAGGGACACGAAAATCCCCTAGAGGGACATAACAAGGAAAATATTTGAGCCCCTCATGCTGAATTAACTCAGCGGGACACAAATGAACACTGGTGATGCAAAGTCAACTTAACACTGCAGGTGTTGATTTAGCACTGTAATTTCTGTATTCATTTATTTATTTATTTATTTATCTATCCGGCTATTTATTTATTTATTTATTTATTTCTGCCAAATATTCAGGTCATCCTCTGCCAGCCATTCTCCAATGCATTTCTCAACCAAATGAAATGATGTATGATAAAACTCCTCCAACTTTTTTACCTTGTGGTCTTTGTCAGGTTCTGGAACTTTCCAGAAAAATCTGCACGTCCTCGCCCAGAGAAGTGTTCTGCTCAGCATCAACCATTTTGGCCTTTAAGGGATTACAGTGATGTCATTGGCAAGGTCTCACCCCTATTGGCAGTCATCCTGCTGCAGGTCAGCGTTAAGTCTAGGCAGCATGGCTTTTGCATGTGCAATAATTCAGAGTTTGACTTTGATGATAATAGCACTAATAACGGTTTGACAGTGACGGATGGGTGAAGGTGGTTCGAAGGCTTGTGAAGTGACCCTGAGCCCAATCACAGCACTTCCAGGTTAAATGTGACCCCAGGCTGCATCAAATGGGGTCCTTTGCAGAGCGGCAAAAGGTGCTGAGTGGAGAAAGGAGAGAGAGAGAGACAGAGAGTGAGTGAGTGAGAGAGACAGAGAGATGAAAGACAGAAAGAGAGCTGGGAAGAGACACGTAATACATATGCATTATCTCCATGAAAAGTAGAGTGAATCCCCACATCTTCTCGCTCTCTACAGTGGACTTAAGAGATGCAACAGGAATGCCATGATTATCACCCTCCCCAACTGTTGCATTTAACGCACTGCCTCCAAAAGCAGACCGCGGTATCCTGATCAACCCAGACGCCTTCCTCGTCAGTGGTGGGAATGCACGGCCAGGCCATGTGTTAGACATTAAATGCAATCAGCGAGTGCGTTTTTCGTGAGTGTACCAAGAGATTGAGAGAAAAGCAGATCCAGGCTGATGAATAGCAGAGCCCTTCTCATGCCTGTCTGCTTACAAGGAGCCTGGATAATCAAACCTCGGCCTGTTTTCTTTATTTACTCCGCACGTCAATGTGGGAGATTTATCGTTATTGTGCAATGACTCTTGATTAGCAGGAATATGTGGTCAGCTAGCAGCAAAAAAATGTCCACTGGTGTTTCTCATGCAAGAATGAGTTTTGTTGCGGGTTGTGATGAGCAGTGTCACAGGAGAAAAATGCATGGATGAAAGTGTTTTGAAAAGAGAGAGGTGACGGGGACAAAGTGTCCTTTGCGGCAAAGAAAATGGCAAATTTTGCATTGTCTGATAATTACCAATGAGGCATCTTCTAGTCCAGCTCACAGACGAGTGACATCTGCTTACTATGCTGGATATATAAAGGAAACCATAAAGGAGCCAGACTGAGGAAAATATACTCACAGCTGTAATTATGTCAGTGCCGTGATTTAGATCTCCACATCAAACAACATTAAAAATACATCTCGATAAATCAAATAAACACCCTGAAGGAAGGAAGTTTTCTGGTGCACATTGCTAACACACGATGCTGTGTCATATGCTGCCCAAGGCAAGAATAATCAGCACCACAATCTTCCATCCCTTCCACTGAAGTTAAGAATAAGTCATTGTCTGCCTTTCTTGCACTCTCCGCCATTGATCCTCCTCTATCACCCTTAATCAGTCCAAAGCCCAGCTAGAGAAGTGCTAAGTAACACACTACCTGTCAGATACACTGGGGTAAGGATTAATTGAATCATGAGGGGGGAGTTTGGACAGTGAGCAGTGAGAATGGGCCAAGTATTGAGACCTGGGACACTCCTGCAAGTCATAACTCAGAGCATAAGAGCGGCAGCCCGCTCAAGGAAGCACCGTCTGCCAATTGATTTACTATCATCTCAGGTCTCAACCCCTCCATATGATTATGTGCCTTATTAAGTAATTTGCTGAGCATGACAGATTTACTTTATTAGCTACTTTCCCTGCCTGCTTTTGCTGCTTTTGCACTTGAGGACATTTCTTTGAATTGGCTCTTGGTTCTGCCTTAATGGGGTTCAAATTATTATTATTCATTCTACCTTGCCTGAAGGATGTCCATATCATGCTATTTGAAAGAGATCCAAATAAATAGAATCATTTTTGTCCTTTTTAGATATTCCCTGCTAGGACAACAAGTTTTTTAATGAGCTAATCAAAGAACTTAACCACTTTACGCTCACGTTTCTAACATACTGTTCTGATATTATGAGACAGACGCATCATGTAGGATTTAGAGATGTCTTTGTGTAGGAGTGGCTGCCATAAATTTTTGGGAAGCAAGACAACTTTAATAACTATGGCAGTGTCTTGCTGCCATGCAGGAACAGGAAAAGAAGATCAGTTTTATATTATAATGTACCTGTTCCAAGGACATAGACATTGAAGAAGACATCCAAACCAACTCAAAAACTGTTACGCGCTTCATCAAATTGGCTATTATGGCCGAGCAGCAAGACGCGAGCCTCTTCTTCGACCAGCAAATATTAATTCTGAAATTTTGGGTGTCTTTTTACTTATGGTCTCTCTGTAGTTACAAAATGGCAGAGGAAAATTTTCTTCTTAATTATCAAATCAGACTATAGATTTAAGGATAGAGTCATCACCACAAGCAATAGGCTACTCACTCACTAGTCTAAACCATCCTATTAAAAGTATCACTGACATTATAGTAGATCCTGGAATCTTGTGATTTTGTTTTTGTAAGATTCAGCCTAGTTATTACCTAGAAATATGAGAGATATTCTGTAGCCTCAGCATTTCTGCAGTTTTTTTGCAGTACCAGAGGTACTGTTATTGTCTTTTATCAATTAAAACATCTTCAGACGCCATTTTGGATTTGGACGAATACAAAAAAAAATAACCAGGCTCGAGCATAACACTGCGTAGCTTGAGTACACAAACTTAAACTGAACTTATTGTTTTTATTTAGGGCTATACATTCATCTTGAATGTGCTCTGGCATAATGAAGAAAATACAGTGCTAACCATTATCCAACACTGATAAGGTGCAGAAAGTTTTAACCTGCAATAAGACGTATGTTCTTAACTGTGCAAAGATTGCACTGGGAGTGGAATGGGGATGAGTCAATGTGTGTGTGTGCTTTCTCCAGTCCCTAAGAGTTAAGAAGTCTGATGGCATGTGGGGGAGAAGCTGTGACCAAGTTTGGCTGTGATGGACCGAATGCTTTGGTACCTTTTTTTCCAGACGTATGAAGGGTGAGGAGATTGTGCTGAGGGTGAATAGAATGCTGGTGGCTTTGCAGATGTAGCATGTAGTGTAAACATCAGTCATGGAGGGAGGAGAGATATCAATGATCTTCTCAGCTGTCCTCACTATCCGCTGTAGGGTGCTACGATCTGAGATGATGCAATTTCCAAACCAGGCTGTCATGCGGCTGTTCAGAATGCTCTCAGTAGTCTACTGGTAATCTCACAAAGCTTCCTTTTTTCCACCACAATTCCTTTTGTTCAGTGTCCCACTGGAACAGTTATTTTCACCCTAAATGTAGATGTCTGTCTGGCAACAATTTGCTTATATTTTGGCTTCATCCATGTTACCTAGAATGGTAACAAGCTTTCAAGTTCCTCCTTCCCTCATCAGACCACAAATATTTTCTTCTCTCTGATTTGTTAAAATGCCCTTTCTCAGAAGTGGCTTCCTACTGGCCATACTCCAATAGAGGCCACGTCTGTGGAGAGCTGATGATATTTTTGAAGTCTGCACAGGCTCTCTTATTTCAGCCAATGAGCTCTGTAACCCCTTCAGCATTGTAGCTGGACTCTTCTCTGACAATTGCTTCTCTTGCGTGATTGTATTAGTGTGTGTGGTGTCATCATTT
The DNA here is from genome assembly GCA_030014195.1 of Neosilurus mollespiculum. Classification (NCBI taxonomy): domain Eukaryota; kingdom Metazoa; phylum Chordata; class Actinopteri; order Siluriformes; family Plotosidae; genus Neosilurus; species Neosilurus mollespiculum. Next base: position 13,184,811 of record JAQMYF010000003.1, on the reverse strand, counting down.
TCCTACTTTCTTTTAAAGGATCTCATAGTGCTTATAAAAAGATTTAATGCCTTTCTGATGTTTAAAAAACACTTTTTTCCCCCACCCTATAGCTTTATCGCAGATGTTCATGGCGGTTCCTTGATTTATACAGTGCCTGACCAAAAAAAAAAAAGTCACACACTATACTACTAATATTCTTTTGGAGAGCTTTTAGCCTTGATCTCAGCACGTAATCTCCATGGCATTGTTACAACAAACTTAAGCAACATTACATTTATTTCAATTCAGAGTTGGAAGAATTTCTTGAATTGATGAGGGGAAAATTGTACCACTCCATAACGTCTTCTCCAGCACATCCCGAAAACTTTCATTAGGGTTAAGGTCAGGACTCTGGGGTGCCAATACTTATGGGAAAATAATTCCTCATGCATCCTGAACCACTCTTTCATTATTTGAGTCCCCATTTTATATCCGTGCCATCATGGAACAAAAGGTCCATTGATGTGATACACTGCTCATTCAATACATTCAGGTCATCAGCGGACTTCATTTTATTGCCACATTAATGTTGCTGAGCCTTGGCCTGACCAATTGAAGCAACAAAGCCATGGAGATTACATGCTGAGGTCAAGGCAAAAGGCTCTGAAAGAAAATATTAGAGTGTGTGTCTTTTTTTTTTTTTGTCCGGACAGTGTATAACAGCATAACTGTTCAGATTTGCCACTTTAATGAGACCAAACAAAGTCAGAGCTATTCAAACCCAGCCCTTAATTACATTAAAAAAGAAGGGTATACAAATAATTAACACAATTATTTAAAAATTAAGAATTTTTTGTGAATAATTCTGAGAATAATTCATTTAATATTTCTCATTTCTGTAGCAAGTCACTTCCAAATACAGAGAAAAATACCCCATTCTAACATATTTTAATTTACAGTACAGCAAAAGGAGAAATAATCAGTGGGACTGAGTGCTTTATGGAGGCACTCTATGTACACTAACAGAATGAAATGATCGAAGTATTATTCCTATTAACCCACATCTTCTGATATCAGATTAATCAGCTGTATTCAATACAGCAGGTGTGGTTCCTATTGCCACTGTGATAATTGTGAGCTTCACTGACTCACTCAGACCATCACAGGGCAACACACACAGCCATTCACACTCAAACTCACACTCAGGGACAATTTGGACCAGCTAATTAGCCTACTGTGTGCGTCTTTGTACTATGGAAGGAAACCGGAGTACCCAGAGGAAACCTACACAAGCACAAGGAGAACATGCAAACTCCTCAGAGAAACGCCCACAGGCCAGTAATCAAACTGAGGACCTTCCTGCTGTGAGGCGGACGTGCTAACCACTACACCACCATTTTGTGAATTGAATGCTTAGTGTTATAATAAATAGAACTCTTTCAGCAAAATTGAGGTATGGATTATGGATATGTGAAGTGGAGGCTGAATGTTTAAGGCTCTGAGCAAGTGATTTGGGTAAATGATTGCAGAAATTTAATAGATTGAATGGGTAAGCAAAAACGACTGCCCTAAGCATTTACTTACAGTTTTTTCCCCCATGTCCATTTCACCATATCAGTGGATTATGTGAAGTAACTGTGTATAATTTTGCATTATTTTCATACAAAATGCATTCGATTACTGATTCTAGTGAAATTTATGAATACCTAGCTCAGTCATTGTTTACCACCAGGAAATTCTGCAGGCATTCATATATTCTGCTTATAACTGTTAAGTTTCAGTTCAAAATCCAACAAATAGATCAATGCAAAAGAAAATATGTTGTATTTAGACATAGAAATTAAACTGACTGATTAGTGTATAAACTAAATGGGAACAGTGCAAACTGATTGGATTGTTATCTCATAGACGGTGTCCACCTCACAAGCTCAGAATAATGCTTGATTCAAAATGGCTGAAGCACTTAGTCCTACTAGGGGCGTAGGGAGACTGGAGCCTATCTAGGTGAGAGTTGGGTACACTCTGATCAGCTCGCCAGCCCATTGCAGAGCAACACACCAACCAATCACACTCACACCTAAGGGCAATAATTTGGAACAGCCAGATAGCCTAGTGTGCATGTTTTTGGACTGTGGGAGGAAACCAAATTACCCAGATGAAACCCATGCAAGCACAGTGAGAATATGCAAAGTTGGCAGTTTTCCTATTTTGTTGTCTTATAACCTATAATCTATTTGTTTTTCTTGGATTTTATGTAGTGGACCTACACAAAATAGTCTAAATTTGTGAAGTTAAATGTGGAAAAAAATCTAAAAAGTGCGTGCATATGTATTCAACCCCTTTGCAAATAACTTCAGAAGTCACATAATTAGTTAAACAAGGTCCACCTGTGGGCAATCTAAGTGTCACTGCTGCCCCTGCAACCCGACCCCGGTACAAGCAGAAGATGATGAGGATGAT
>JAQMYF010000003.1:13130549-13162538 GCA_030014195.1 Neosilurus mollespiculum | reverse complement strand
CTGAGATGGGCGCCAGCCTCCCCGCGACCCTAATTAGGATTAAGCGGTTCAGAAAATGACATGACATGACATTAACACATCTATCCTCGCCTTTAATAGTAATGGTGTTCACTGAGTGAAGTATTTCTAACAATCATTGTAGTTAAGGTGAGGTTTAAGGGTGTGTTCATATTCTCACTCACTGACTTACTCGCCGAACCACTTAATCCAAATACTGTGGCGGGGAGGCTGGAGCCTATCTCAGCCGACACTGAGCAAAGGCAGGGTACACCTTCACCAGCTCGCCAGACCATTGCAGTGCCAATACACACATACACAACCATTTACATTCGCACCTAGGGGCAATTTGGAACAGCCAATTAGCCTTATGTGCAGGTCTTTGGACTGTCAGAGGGAACCGGAGTGCCTGGAGAAGACACGTGCAAGCACATGGAGAACATGCAAACTCCCCACAAACACACCCAAGCCCGGGACTCAAACCCAGGACCTTCTTGCTGTAAGGCAGACATGCTAACCACTACGCCAGTACACCTTGTGTTCATATTATTATTATTATTATTATTATTATTAATATTGCCTATTATCAGAAACAGGAGCCACAGAGCCCAGATACAGAATCATAATTATATTGTTTTTACATTATGGTTTCTTTAAGATAAAAAAGCTAAAGCTGTGAATAAAGTACAATAAGCAGAAAATAAACGTTGTTCACCTTTGAAAGAAGTCGGTTTCCATCATTATCCAAGATGAAGACTGCTTTCACTGTGTACAATGAAGGCTCCTATACATACAATGTCTTAGTTAAAATTTTTCTATACATGTTTTTTTTTTCCTCCACTTTTTTAATACATATTATCTGGACACAACATTCAAAAAAAAACATGCAATAAACACATTTAAAGAAAACTAGGTTGTTTGGATGTGCTGCCTGTCCAGGGCACTTCTTTTTCCCTTCCTTGTCCATTTTGCAGAATCTCTTCAGACCAAAGTTCTGTTATGCACTGACTGCCACTGATCCAGAGTCGGAGTGTACCACAGAACTTGGGCCTGGAGGACTAATTTTGGAGAGTTGGTGGCTGAAGGAAAACTGAGAAGGTCACTTTTCAATGTCATGATACATTATTTTCAGATGTACCTAAAAAGTGCAAGAAAAGAGGCTCCACGGTGAAATGAAATGTACACAGTTTCGAAAATTTAGCTCGTATTAGACAAGGCATTTGTAATCTGTGCGCACTTACACATTGGCTTGGTCTTAAAATGTGTACATTCTCTTAAGGATACATGAATGTCAGCAGGTTTAAAAGACACTGTTACAGCTGTGACTGGATATGAGAGCAAAAAAAAAAAAAACACCAAACAATCATGATGATGTTGAACTTATTTGCTAAACCTTGGAGTGCCAACTAGTGCAAAAGATCAAAATGAGCATGGAAAACCGTTTTCCAGCTCTGAAAGGACAGGCTGAAGGGATCCACCTGTGGAATGAATTAGACTGCTGTGCTAAGGCGCTCCATAAGAGAGGACGTGGCACCCGCATCCCACCAGGCAGTGCGCGCGCACACGCACACACAGACGCGCACACACAGAGCGCAACTTTAACTCCACACTCCTGCCGCAACTTTATCTAAATCTAATCCTCAGAAAATAAAAAAAAACACCTTACTGAACCACGATCACGATACTTATATGCACATATATTATGGTATCTAGTGTTACTACTGATGCATTATTTATTATGTATTATTAGTATTGTTGTTGTTGTTGTTGTTGTTGATATTTGCCCTGACATATTCGGAGAAGTAACATCTGTTACAGTCGCCTGGTGCTTTTCACTGCGAATTATCACGCCATTGTGTGGATCTAATATCTCAAAGCATGCATTTTCGACGGATATAAACTCCTCGTCTATTTAGCTGTGCCATATAATTAGCTACAGGTCTTTAAAAAGCTATTGTGCTAACACGAGTATTTTAATCACATCAAGAATAATGCATACTACTGGAACAACAATCTATGCCAACATTATCACTTCTAGATAAGGAAAAAGCTAATCAACAGGTGTGATCTTTTACACCAGCCCCGAATATAAATATTTCTGAATGCAAAAGAAAAGCTCAAGATAGCCTACCAGAGCCACGGAGTCCATGGTGGTGTTTTAGTGTTGACGTGGACAGCTTTGAGCTGTCACTACTGGAGCGCTTGTAAAAACCTCTGACTCACACAGGGGGAGGAGCCATGCAGCTGAAATCGGATGGTGACGCTTAATACGGAAGTACGCGCAGCTCCCGGCCTGCGAGTTCAAAGGACACGAAACTGCGCTCTATTCGTCGCCATTTTGGCTCTAGACTCCTGATCAATATGATTGTGTATCACTCCGGTACAGACACGGAATGGCGGCAGTTGCACGTTAATGGAATGTAACCTACGTGAGGCCAGGAATTTGAGGAAGCCTGAATGCACATTCATGATTTGTGAATGTTTGCTGATGCTGCCTCATGAGCAACTCTAATTTATTCTTTCTAACTCAATTCTAATCTGTCCATATACATTTATTTATCTATCTGTACAGCACCCAACCAGGAAGGGAAAAAGCTCTCACTTGCTTCCTCCAAGACAAAACCAGCGGAACTTTTTTTAACAGAGGGTCATGGGCCGTGTAACATACAAGAAGGAAAGCGATATCAACCAATATGAGCTCACGGGTCCCATGATTGTCACTTGTGATTGTTATCCCCCCTCACTTTCTGAGAGCATGCAATTTTTCACTCTTGGCCTCGGATGGCTATGACATCATCGGTATTCATTTACATCTACAATTGGAAGACGCCCTTATCCAGAGCGACTTACATTTTCATACAACTGAGCACCTAAGGGTTAATTAAGGACCTTGCTCAAGGACCCAACAGTGGCACAGCTTGGTGGTACCTGACCTTTGGATCAGTAAGCCAGAGCCTTAACCACCTGAGCCACCACCACCTCTGTATTCAAACTCATAATAGCACTGTATTAATGATTGTTTGAAATATCTTTATAAACGAGTAAACTCCGCCTGTCACACACTATTGTTCGTCTACCCATGATCTCATTCACTCTCATTTAATTGTGTTTAATTCTACCAGGCGAGGCCTGGGCACTGCCTGAACACAGGGTACACCCTGAACAGCTTGCCAGACCACTGCAGAAACAACACACACATAACCATTCCCACTCTCACCTAGGGGCAAACTGAAAGAGCCAATAAGTCTAATGTGCGTGTCTTTGGACTGTGGGAGTAAACCGGAGTACCTGGAGGAAACCCATGCAGTGACAGGGAGAACATGCAAACTGCATACAGAAATGCCCCAGCCTGGGATTTGAAGCCAGTACCTTGTTGCTGTGAAGCAGATCTGCTCACCCATGATCTGAGCTACTCATCTGTCAGGGTAACAGGGGAAGATGGAGCCAATCCCAGCTGATTTCGGCCAAGAGGCAGGGTGCACACTGAACAGGTTACCAGTCTATTGCAGGGCTAAAAACATGCTATTGTATCTTTGCAATTTAATATTGCACTATCTATTAGTGTAGAATAATTATTAGTTTATACATTGTTGATTTGTAAGTGTTAACATTGTCAAATTGAAAGTATTAAGTATTCTAAAAATAGACAGAGGATTCTGGGAGATTACAGAACAATGACTATGTCAGCTTTTGTGGATGGGGCATTGTGCTTGCATTCAAGCACTTTATTTGGTACAAATTTGTAACCATGTGCCCCTAAATATGCACAACAATCTGAAGAATCTCAACTGCCTGAATTTAAACTCACTAAACACTTTTATCTGAACAGAGACACTGTCTAATCAACATCAAGAAATGTCTGCCTACAAATACTTAAACACGTTCAAAGTAGCATTTAACTACTCGAACACCTGCAACAGAATCCCAAATGTCACAGGGATGTATCATCGTCTCACTAAGAGGGTGGCTTGCTCACCAGACACAAGGCTTTCTACCACATCTGGAACTCGACAGCATGCTGCTACAGGGCGGAAACCTTCATCAATGTATTTTTTTCCTTCTCTGTCACTGATGCTGTTGTCCTGATGTTTATCTTCCCTGCTATCCCAAAATTGGATACTGAGGTTTGGCATCCTCAGTGAGGTCATCTATGCATTTGGCCCCTTGTGTTAAGTTATAAATTTTAGAAACCCTCCTGAATGCAAGAGACTCTAGCACAACCAGCCTTGTTTGTTTTAAAAAGGTGAAAGCTGGTTCCCAAATGGTGTGCAGCTATCGACTGGTTCTGGTATAGTGCCCAATTACCAAAATAGAGTGGATATAAAAAGTTTATACACTCCTGTTAAAATGGCAGGTTTCTGTAATGTACTAAGCGCCATCATTTCAGATCTCTATCCACCTTTAATGTGATCTATGGTATGATCTGTACAATTTTATTATGAACGATATGAAATCTTTTAGGGTGAAAATAAAACTAACAAAATAATGTGGTTGCGCACCACAGTGTGCACACCCTCTTATATCTGGGAATGTGACTGTTTTCAGAATAAACCAATCAAAATATTAACTTAGCTGCATCCTACAGCAAAAGCCATCGACTGCAAAGTGCTTACAAAGCATGAAAGGTGTCAGTCAGGAGAAGGGTACAAGGCATTAGATATACAGTGGAACACTGTGAAGACAGTTATCAATAGTGGAGAAATGAAGCGCAGGGATTTCTAACAAGTATTGGTTGTGTACTACATGTGACAACAATCTCATATATTCTTCATTCATTTATTCATTCATTTTCTAAGCTGCTTAACCCTAATTAGGGTCGCGGGAAGGCTGACACTCACCTCAGCTGACTCTGGGCGAGGACAGGGTACACGCTGGACAGCTCACCAGGTCATCGCATTGCCAACACTGATAAAACCATTCACACTCACACCAAGGGGTGATTTGGAACAGCCAATTAGCCTACTGTGCATGTTTTTGGACTGTGGGAGGAAACCGGAGTACCCAGAGTTAACCCACGCAAGCACATACAAACTCCACACAGAAACGCCCGAGCCCAGGAATCGAAACCAGGCCTTCTTGCTGTGAGGTGGACGTGCTAACCACTGCCGTGCCACCAATATATTCTTCATTTAAAGAAAAAAGCTGTGATGGCCTGGCGAGCTGTCCAGGATGTACCCTGTCCTCGTCCAGAGGCAGCTGTGATGGGTGCGAGCCTCGCTGCGATCCTAATTAGGATAAAGTTTACAAAAACCTAAATCATGTCTCCTAAAAGCATATGGAAAAATATGTTATGGTCTGAAGAGACCAAAGCTGAACTTTTCACATCCCATTAAGGTTGCACATCACTAAAAGAGCACCATACCTACGCTGAAGCATGGTGCTGGCAGCATGTTTTTCTTCAGCCTGAGCTGGGACTTTAGGCCATGTGGAGGGAACTACATATGAACAGGTCTAAATTCCAGTCAATTTTGGGACAAAACCTTCAGGCCTCTTCTAAAAAAAACTAAAGATGACGAGGAATTTTACCTTTACAGCATGACAATGACCCATTTATACTTCCAAGTCAACCAAAGAATGGCTTCACCAGAAGAAGGTTAAAGTTTTGGAATGGCACAGCCACAGCTTAGACCTAATTGAAAATCTGTGGGGTGACCTGAAGACGGCTGTGCACAGGAGATGCCTTCACAATCTGATAGATTTAAAGTGCTTTTGAAAGTCAGGATGTGTCATACTGATAGAAAGGTATTGCACAAATCACAACAACCTAGATACCATCTTCCTTGGGGCTCACAATGTTTCCCCCAAAATTACAGAAGAAAGCAAGTCACCTACATCCTGTATGATTCCCCCACAGTCCTACACTGGATGCTTGTGCTAAAGTCCCTTAACGAGCCTACACGGAACTGAATTCTTTAGTACAAAGGCACCATGCCTTGTGGTTGAACTCAGGTTTTCTACCCGAGTTCAACCATATTAAATTACCCAGTTATGTAACTAAATTGTTTGGATCACTTACAGCAGGGGGTTATGTCTGTTACTTTGAGGCTTGATTCATCAAGAAATCTGCACTGCTGCCACCTGGCCAAACCATACATGTTCTCAGGAATCTGAAAGAGTAAAATTTTCCCTAAGTGGCAGGAAGGAGTGTGGTAGTCATTTCTGAGCCCTTTCCTGCAGTAGTTTGTTGTAAGGTTGTCAGTTCTTCATGATATTGTGGCCATGGCAGTTGCAAGTAGAGAGCTGGTTGGCATGAATAATGGCACGTTTTCCAGATGTTTCACACCTATAGGGATGGTTAAAGGTGGTGACGTACAACACTAGGTATGTCTGTAACTGTAGTTACATGTCAGTTGGTGAATTGGGTGTATTCCTGCTTCACACCCAGTGTTTCTGGGATATGTTATCTTGTAACCTGTTTAATTGTTATTGGTAAAACTTGTGTTAAAAAGCGTAACAATCACACTCTATAGCCTACTTATATATAAAAGGTAACATCAAACATATAAGGTAAATTACCATGGTGATTATGTAAATAGGTGAATATGTAGACTTAGGCACTGCCTAAAAGCAGCGCTCCCAATAGATGTCTGTCTTTCTGTTTTCTGCTTTGTTTGTATCTCCTGTCTTGTTAATTTAATTATCCGCCTAACGGGGTCCTTGTTTTGTCAAGGATTCTGATTTCTGTGTTTGCTTCAAAACATTTATTTACTTGCAAGTCTGTCTGTCTATCTAAGTGAGATTTTGTGTTTTTTATTCTGTGTGAGTCTCTGTGGTAGTTCATGAGACTCTGTGTTTTTTGGGTTTCAGTTTCGTTATTAATAAAAATGTTGGGGGTTTTTTTGTTTGATTTTTTTTCCTGCCCGTTGTCATGAAAGTTGCCTATATGACAGGCAATCAGCATCAAATCAGCGAAGCAGCAGCCTTATTGGGTTTCCTGTGGTGGAAACGCGTGGATACCAGACAGGTATACAATAGTGGATACAAGACATGAGACATCCAAACCCTGTTTTATGGTGCTTCGCTCAGGAGCACTGCCATAAATGTAAAGTACATTTAAACAACTGTCAACTATCACTAGTGCAAATAAGCAACAGCAATAATGCCAGGCAAACTGACAGTCATGGGTTGCCATTGCTTAAAGGGCAGTGTCAAATACGAGAGGCCCCGATGGGGGAATTGCACCAGCCGCTACCTAGCCATTATAACCAATCAGCGCCCATTTTGTAGACCATGAACTTGATCTGCAATTATTTTTTCATAAATCAGTTTCAGCCTTTAGTCCTATCCTGAAAATTTTATAGTGATATATCAAGCACTTAGAAATATCAGTGTAGACACATCCAGAAAACAACAAAAAAGGCACAAACTAAGAGAAGTGAAAACAAAACCTGCTACGCTATCGCTGCTGGTAATCATGAATGATATTATCATACAAGACATAATCATTCATATAGATGGGAATATGGTTTTATGAAGGCTACTAGTCGTTAATTGAATTGATACATTATGTCTGTTACTCTGGGTTTACACTGGGGCACTATGTTCACAATCTCCAAGATAAAAAAAGCATGGAGCTCTGCGATTTATGACCATGTTTGGAGCACGATTGGGGTATAAAAAGGAGGCAGGATGCATCCAAGAGATCAAACTTGAAGGAATCGTGTTGACAAGTTCATCAAAATCCCCCCACGATGGCGCTATGTTAAGATCTGTTAAGGTCTGTTAAGCTACTACGATTCCCACGTCGTATCACGACTGGCGTCAAATCGTTAATCATCGTAATAATAATCGTCTCAAAAATTTTGACAGTCAAAAATTTTTCCACGATCAGCGCAATTATTACAAATCCACCAAGTTCCCTCAAGATCATCACGACTCGATCCCATGACACCCTCTCCACACACACACACACACGCTCCCCAAGTTTCTCTAAAATCGTGGAGATCGCTGACATCGTGCCCCAGTATTAGGGGTTTGCATGGCAATCTCAGTATTTGAAAACTGTTCAGGCTAACAACATTCATTCATCCATTCATTTTCTGAACCGCTTAATCCTAATTAGGGTCGCGGGGAGGCTGGCACCCATTTCAGCCGACTCAGGGCATGGACAGAGTACACCCTGGACAGCTTGCCAGGCCATCGCAGGGCAGAAACATGCTGATGGCTATGCAGCCTACTCTTGACGAAAATCAGCAATGGTTCTTTTACATAACTCTCACCACAGACAGTGAGAGACATGGCCGGCCTTTGATAACAGGGATCTGTAGGACAGGGAGAGCAGTGACATCCCGCAGATAGTGGGGCTTGAACCCCAGACCTTGGGATCAGTAATCCAGTACCATAACACCGGGCAACCACTGGCCCTGGCTAACAACATGTCCATCCAAAAAAAAAAAAAAAAATTCAATGTTGCAATCCATCTATTGAGTTCAAAAACTCCTGAGTCCTTTAGATTTGGAAGCTGAAAGGCAATAAACAAATACACACAAGTTTTTTGGAGATTCCAATTCTAATTTCAACAAAAATTACTAGGGTAAAAATTATGATACAGCTCCTTTAATTGTTGATTATATAATTTAGTCAGACAAAAGTAGTTAAGTAGGTGCAGCACTAATCAGACCAGTTTTTTTTTTCCTTTCTTTTCCCCAAATCCTAACCATGCCTGTGTGTTTCTGGTTATGTGAAGCAAAGGCAACAATTACACTGCCTTGGCCAACTGGGAAGGGAAAAAAAAGTCCAAACTGTTGTGTTGCGGCGTGGAGCTGGGAGGGATTATTACAGCACAGCCATAAATACACACCCCCTGTTCCACAGTGCGACACTAAAACCAGTTCGCCGGTAGGAAGAGGAAAAAAATCTGCCTTCACTTCTGTTCGCTGAGTGTCTTGTTGACGAGGTAGGAAAGCAGCTTTATTATTATTATTATTATGTCTGAATCACGGCTAGTATTCAGGAAGAGCCTTTAGCGCACGTGACACTTTTAATACAAACATAGTATTGATGGAAAACCTGGAAAGTTCAAGTCAGGGTTTCAAAATAGTTATAATAACACGTTTCAGAACAATTAAGGATATTTTTGCAGACATGGAAGAAGTTGTAGCCAACAGTGAGTTCAGGCTAGCCTTCCTCAAGGCATTGTTCTAACTAAACACCCCAGTCTTTTGTTATTTATTACTTAATGACTAATTTGTTGCAGTTTGTTATACAAAGACTTTATATGTAGCTCGTTCGGCTTACAGAAACCTGTAGCAGTTGTTTTTCCCCAGCCCAGATAAACAGTGTTCAGTCACGTTGTTTTGTTACGAAAGGAAAGTTTGGAGTTGAGTAACTGGAGTGACACACCAAGCCCAAACCGCCAGCTTTATTTCCCTGGAAGTGTTCAGGTTACGTCACGCGCTGTAACTCAGCCGCCGTCGGTGATAAACTAAGAGGAGGTCAGCAGGACACGACATCTGTCTAACTTAGTAGCTCCTCTTCCATGACCTTGGTGGCGTATGTTTTTAGATTTCTGTGTACAAGTTCAAGAGCACTGCTTTGTCTTTCATCCGTTAAATGTCCCTCCTGGCACCTTGTAGACACACCACCCATCAGTATTCCCATAAAGAAATATCATGACCATATATGGAGTTCCATGACGTCATTATATTTATATATATATATTTAAATGGATTTGTAGGACATCTGAGTGGCAAGGTGGTGTAGTGGAGACAAGGTCCCGGGCTTGACGAGGGTGTTTCTGTGTGGAGTTTGCCGTGCTTGCGTGGGTTTCCTCTGGGTACTCTGGTTTCCTCCCGAATTCCAAACCCTTGCACATTAGGCTAATTGGTTGTTCCAAGTTGCCCTTGTGTGTGTGTGTGTGTGTGTGTGTGTGTGTGTGTGTGTGCGCGCGCGCGCACACACCCCCCTGCAATAGTATGGCGGGATGTTCAGGGTGTACACCCTTTCTCCCACTGTTGGTTGAGATACACTCCAGCCTCTTCGTGACCCTAATGGTAGGGTTCAGCAAACGAGGATATTCTTTGATGGATTTGTCTGCTATAGCCTACGTATATGGCAAATAGTTCTAAATGTATTTGTTTAAAACATGGACTTTATACCATGTGTTCAACATTTGTATGTAAGCTATTTATGAACTTCAGGATTATTTCATGAGCTTCAATTAAAATATAATGTATAACCATATTTAAATAAATGTGATATATATATATATATATATATATTGCCACCTCACTGCTCAGGATTCCCTATTCAGTCCCAAGCTTGAGCTACTCATGTGTATGATTTCCCTTCGGTATGAATGGGAGTGTGAATGGGTGTGTACATTCCGTGCCAGAATGGACTGGCGTCCCATTCAGGGTGTATTCCTACCACATACCTAGTGTTTCTGGGATAGGCTCCAGATCCACAACCTTGCATGATAAAGCAGTTAATGAAAATGAATGAGAGTGAGTGTGTGTGTGTGTGTGTGTGTGTGTGTGTGTGTGTGTGTGTGTGTGTGTGTGTGTAAATAGTACCTTTATCTAGGCTTATGTGAAATCTGTGTATGTATTATCCATATAGAATGAATTTATGCCCATTTACTACATACTGATATGTTAACAAGATAAGTATAAATAAATATGTGTCCTGGGCGGTGGTTATCACATGCTGCCTCTCAGTGAGAAGGTCCTGGGTTCGAGTCCCGGATGCAGAGAGGGTGTTTCTGTGTAGAGTTTGCATGTTCTTCCTGTGCTTGCATTGGTTTCCTCTGGGTACTCTGGTTTTCACCCACAGTGCACATTAGGCTAACTGGTTTCAGATTGCCTCTTGGTGTGAGTGTGAATGGTTTTGTGTGTGTGTGAGTTGGCCCTGCAATGGTCTGGTGAGCTGTTCAGGGTGTACCCTGTCTTTGCCCAGAGATGGCTGAGATAGGCTCCAGTGACCCCAAGAGAATTAAGCGGTTCAGCAAATGATTGAGTGAATGATTAGTAAATGCATGTGTTCCCATGTTCTCTAAATCATGTTCTCCCTACTTGTAGGACTTTCTGAGACTCATCACTTTCCAAGAAAAAGGTTTCCTGTTTGAAATCCATTACTGCATCCACCATACTGCTAAAAAAAAATCCCTCCCCGTATATAATCTCAAAGGGTCATGCAACCCTTGAAGAAGTACTTTACCGAAGGCCTAATTCAGGTGGCCATTGTACTCAGTCTAGCTGGGATGCATGTAGATGTGGATCCTTACCTTCCTCCTCCTCATAACCTCAACATCCAAAATCCAAATTTGACCCAAACCACATCCAACAGCTTTCAGAACCCTCCAGATGGGTATGGTCTCCACATAAAGAATCTAAATGTGGAGGCCACTGTCTCGGTTCCCAGGTTATTGCAATGGGTACGCTCTTTGCAACACCTTCACATTCCAACAGCACAGCTCGAGACCTGGTTGGTCCACAGTGAAGCTGACAACAGCGGGATGACTATACCAAGCCTGACTGGTTCCTGGGATGGTGGAGATGAGCTGTTGGACTTGAACGACTCAGCAAGTTTGACCATGAGGATGGGAGGTGGAGGGATTGGAGAATTTGGGCATGATCCAGTTCTGGACGATGGGAGTTTGGGGGTGGTGGCCACACTGTCAGGAGGCCAAATGGATAGTGAAGACATTAAAGAGGTAAGTAGCATGGTGTAGATTAGTGTTTTACAGAATCATGTATTGTTGCTTTTTAAAGCTTGAAAGATAATCCAAGGAACTAAAGTAGATGTCAGTTCGTTATGCTTGCATTCTACCAGCAAGATTTTCAGATATGATAAGGGTTGGCTTTAAATTAATGATATGTTTGACTTATCAGGGAGTATGTGATCTACAGGTTAGAAAGCAAAGTTACCTAACTTGCAGTCATTTAAGGTTAAATTTGTTTTCTAATTCTGATTAACTTCTTGAATGCAACAATTTTCTCACAATAACCGTTAATGCGGACATGCACTCAACAATTTGTGATAAAAAAAATAATAGACGCTGGCTGGATTTTTCTATTATCATGATAAAAGAACTCAAACACTGGCTCCTACTGATCTTCTGAATAACTTGGTGAGCAAAACAAAAACATTACTAAATATTCATGTTATAGGCAACAGCAGTCAATGAATACACCGCTGACGTGAACTCCTCAGTGTGGGTCAAATATTCTCCTGCTGCACAACAGCTAGATTCAGAAATGGGCGGATGTGTGCATTCAGTGCTGTCAGTCATACAAACAATAAACACACACACCTAAGATGAACAATGGAACAGTTGGGATTTCTTCTAGCTAATATATTATATGCAGTATTTCATTAGCACATAGAGTATAATGTATGTTCTCTACTTTTTATTTATTTAGATCGATTTCTTGGTAATATTGTAATATAACGTTTAAATTTAGTCCAAGTTCTGAAGTTAATGTAAGGTTTAGACGGACAGTACATGCTGATCCAAGGTGACAGACAGTAATTCAGTCTCCAGACTGACAGGGCTCAAGTCTCGGCCTACATTGCAGCATGTGTTTGGTCTCGAGCCCAAATTACTTACTGCTGGGGACTTTTGATCACGATTTCGCTTTCACTCCCTCCTTGTGTGGAGAGCTGGGGAAATTTTGCCTTGTGTATCTTTTGCTATCTTTCACTTTCAATGCCAAAGATATTACACATATATGCTTGCATATAATAGCACTGCTAGTGGGACAACTTGCCATTCAAATATTAGGCCAACTACAGTACATACATTACTTGTATTCATGTAACTCATAATAGTTTAGATTAGTTTACTAATTATACTGTATTGCTTGATTGGTACTTCTGTTATCACCTTGAAATTTGTTATGGACCCCTGCCACTTATACTACCTCAGTGTTTTTAGTTTTTTATTTTCATAATTCTAGATTTCTATAGTTCCTCTATGGATGTATATATGCATGTTTATTTATTTTTTTTATTGCCGTTTAAATTGCACCTTATGTATGTCTTGCTGCTATGACAACCAAGTCTCCCGTGGGGGATTGATAAAGTCCTCTGTCTAACTGTACTGACTAGGGTCAATTACTTGTGTCCTAATACCACCAGGACACACTTGAGAGCTAATAATAATAAAAACTCCCATTTTGATATGTGAATTTTCAATGTAAGGATTCTTACCAAAAATCTTGTGACTGTCAAATCCATACAGTTATCAGTCTAGGGTCAGACAGGCTTGCCTGTACATGATCTACCAATCTATTTTTGGACTAAGGAACATGCTTGTTGACCTAGTAGAGAAACAGTTGTTGGTTGTTATGATGTGTGCAATAAGCTGTCTTTTTATGTCACTGTCTGTCATTTTCTTCTCATTCATCATTTCCCCTACAGTTATATGTAATTATTGATAAAACATTTCACCCTCATGTGCTTCTGTTGTTTAAAGTGTCCTGACCACCCATACTGACAAAATGGAAGATTTCACACCAGCAAGACAGATGAGGATTATTTGAGACATTTGACCCCCCCCCCCCCTTCCCTCTTTATATCCAAAATCCCTTACTGACTGACTGTAGGATTTAAAGGGGTTCTTGGGGGGGTTTCCAGGCAGGCTAGTTGTGACCTGTACCTTGAAATATGGATTCAGTTTGGTGTTTGTTTGCGGCACAGCTTGTCTGTCCCCAGGATGAGATGTTTTGTAACCTAAGGAGGCATCACTCGGACCAGCGCGTGTACAATCGCTTTTGCAATGCTTGTTTACCAGCTGACGATTAAGTAACACTGAAGCTTCAGGATTAGCAGACGCTGCTAATCATTATTTCAAGTTCAATATATCTCATACAAGAATAATACTTATTTACTGTGTATGCTTCTTAATTTTTTAAATTTTTTTTTTTTAATTAATTAATTTTTATTTTTTTTCAAGCCAAGAAGATAAATGTTTCTGGTCAACTAGCTTGCAAGTACATTGGGATAATCCATTGTGGGAAGGGGGTTTTCAAATCTATTTGACAAGCTATTACTTCCAGCCAGAGAGCTTAAGTTTATATACAGGCAATATCTACCTTTAAAACATGAGTCCAAGTAAGTATATAAACATAAGTATTTAAAAAATGTGCTGGATTAAAATTTCCTTCAATTGATAAGGTTTGCTTACAGTAAATTGGCCACCAATGAACAAGGGTTATTCAAAGTACCCTGATGAAAACATTTCAGAGTGAAATATAATGGCATCTTATTGATTGTCTACTAATTGGTTATTCTCACTCTGTCATTTGTCGAACTGCTTAATCCTACCACGGTCACTGGGAAGCTGCTGTCTATCTCAGCCGCAAGTGGTGATACCTCACCTGATATGTACGTAAATAGTTGGATTTTCTTCATAAAATTGTCTTAGAATGTCCAGCCAGAGTTCTGTGTATTCTTATAAATGTTATGGTCTATTGTCTACAAAAATTGCTAAATAATGTAAACAATCTGGTCCATGAAGACTATGAAGAAATTTGATGGCACATCAGTATACAGTGTTGAATTTGAAATCTTCTACCCACAGGAAGTAGATGAAGTTTCAATATGGCAGCAAGAACTTCACCAGGACCAGCTACTTCAAGGACAAAATCAATACTTCAGTCTGCTTAATGAAGATGATGATGACTTCATGGTGAACCACTGGCAGCATGCAAACCCATTTTATAACCCAATGGCCAACATACAAGAGGGTGTACAGGTATTAAAGCAGTTTACATAACACTAACCAGAAAAATAATCATAGTATATGGGAACAGTAAAATCTGATTGGTCCGTTAGCTCGGGAGTAAAAAAACATTGTTTTGAGTGGATAACGCTTGGATCAAAATGACATACATTCATAGTTTGTCATTGTCACTTAGAGCAGGTAGCATCAACATTATCACAGTGGACATGGAGAAATAAACCATACAAATCTTATTTTATTTACATATGTTTCCATGCAGTATGTAATAAACTCAATGAGTGAGCTAAACAGATGCCATGAGCTGCATAGCGCTTAGGTTAGCTCAAAGCTGAGCAGAGCTTGCTTTACCTGCCTGTCATGGTTAAAATACATAAAAATAAACTGGAAAAGTCTCATTTTAGTTTGCTATTTGTTTCTGTGTAGTGTACATGCAAACTCTTTCAGAGAGTTGAAAAGATGCTGTTACATAGCTATTCTACCCTTGCTCGTGTGGGCATATAGCGCACAGCTGTGTCTGTCATGCTTTAAAAATTGTAGGAAATAAACCATAAAAATCTCATGGATGAAAAAGCGATATCGCCAATAATACATCAATCAAAGCAAAATCTTCGACATGACAAAGTTCAAATATCCATAAATAGAATCTATCCATTCTAAAATACTTGTTTAAGAAAGGGTTCCATGTCCAAGTTGTTTGTAACTCAATGGAAAAAAATCCACTTTATTTTTCAATTGATTTTGAAACCGTTCTTGTGATTGCTCAGGGTATTTCCCTATTATCCATATTCACCACCAGAATACTCTCCCTACTTACAGAATCCCAGAAGGATTCCCCGAATCATTCAGCGGTAACCAATGATTGAAAACAGACGAGACTCTGTGTAAATAGAACTCATCTGTTTCTAGGAAGATTGCGCTGATTGGTTGAGAGCCGGATTCATTTAGTGGACATTTTGAAACTGGTTCTGTAACTGTAATTGTATTTTCTCAAAAGTAGCATTTCCTGATTAGTGATATACAAAGTGATGTAACTCAGTCAATTTTGATGCTATAATCATGTATTTTACCTATATTTTTAAAAAGCATATTAAATTCTCTTCCCAAATATATCAATATCTCAGTATACCAAATTTCCTACTTAATCCGTATTATTCTGGAGCGGGTCACATTATATTAGCATTCATAATTGTAAGTCATTCTAGCACATTCAAGGTACATAATCTGCTTTCATGCCCAATTATCTAGTGTTAACAAGCAGCAAGTTATATGAAACTTCTAGAAGGCAAATACATGCTTTACAAACAGGATAAGTTTAATTGAGAAAAACAGTAGTCATTTATTTAAGTTTTGTAAGATTTGGAGACAAAACAGAATCATTTTCATGGCTCTTAAGAATTTATAGGGACTCTATTTTCAGTACAGTTCCCATTCTGATATGGCTGACTGATGCATAAATTTAATGACATCACACATTATTTGAAAAAGGGTCAGGTTCAAGTCTTTTATTTTTATTTTAAATACCATTGGTAGAGGTTTTAATAGGTCTTTGAAACCCTTTTTAATGTCTGTCCAACTGATTTGTTGAAGCTCTTCAACAAGCTTGTCCTGGATTTTGATGTTTGTCTTGCATTCCAAAGAAGCACGTACACATAACCTGACTGAAATAAAAGTTTTCCATCTTCTCTTATGTTTTACCAGTGCACAGGTTTACAGGAGGGTAGCCCGTGGTCTACTGAGGAATGCCTGCAATTACTGGATGCTGGTTTCTCTCTAGAACATGATCAGTATGTAAGTTTCCCAGTTGGACTTCAACCTGAAAAATCCTTATAATTTGCCGTCTGTTGCACAGTGAGTCATTCATAATCAGTTTTTAATTGAGACGCCTCTGTATGTTTCATTTCTAAGCTGGCAGATCTTGATCCTGTGAGGTCTGATGGAGACCCAATGCAACACCATGCACCTCTTTTCCCCACTATATTTTCTCAACATGAGCCTGTACTGGATCTAGAACAGCAATGGCAAGATGTTTTGGCTGTCTTGGGACCTCAGGTAACAACTCTCAACACCTTTTTCTTTGTTTCTTAAGAGGTCTAGTGTTTCCTCATTCTTTGAATATTTTAATTTTTTCACAAGGGGGTGGGGGTTACCAGAAAAGTGACTATTGTGGAAACAAACCAACGGATCTTAACATATTTTCTTTGGTTTCCTCATTCTTCCTAAAATGTCAATAGATGGACTGTTTATGCTAAATTAACCCAAGATATGACCGTGTGTGAATGCTTATGGGTAGTGTATTAATGTCCAACCCAGCTTCAAATGGTAACAGTAAACGTGATGATGCATCTTGTTTTTACCAAAAAAAAAAAGAGAGGAAAAATAAGTAAATAGTGAATGGTCACATCCCTATAGCTTAGTATTTTATACATACTGTCTTATTTAGGCAGCACAGTGGGGTAGTGGTTAGTTTGTCTGCCTCATAGCAAGAAAGTCTTGGGTTTGAGTCCCGGGCTCAGTGATGGCGTTTCTGTGTGGAGTTTACATGTTCTCTCCGCGGGTTTCCTCCTGGCACTACTTTCCTTCCACAGTCCAAAGGCATGCACGTTAGGCAAACGGCTGTTCCAAATTGCCCCTCGGTATGAATGCAAATGGTTGTGTATTTATGGGGGGGGGCTGTACAAGGTGTACCCCGCCTTTGCTAGAGTTGGATGATGTAGAATCTCATTACGTCTGCTTATACTGCATCAAAACACAAACATGTGCAACTCTAGACTTCTCCAGAATTCCACTTTGGATTCTGCTTTTGAAATAAAATGATATGTAACCCATTTTGTGTGCTTTGACACCTCTGTTCTCTCTGCAGGACATGAATCCAGATGCCTTATTAGACAGTTCTTACGTCAATGATGGGGGAAGAGAAGCAGGAACTTTGGAGAGCCCCAGTCAGCAAAATCTAAGTCTTCATCAACCTACTTCTTCTCACAGATCAAGTCAGATTTCTTTTTCAAGCAGCATGGACATCAGAGACGACGGTCTTCTTTCTAACCAGAACAATTCCAATGTTCCGGACTTCTCTAATATAAATCTGAATATTAACGACCGTGACATAATGGACTTTCTTCTTTCTCCTATACCAGACAGCTCAAACATTAGCATGCCTAGCTTCTCTATGGAGGAACCGAGCCAGTTGAGTGTTTCTGGTCCTCTGCTAAAGGAATCCATGCCTGATGAAAATGACCTGTTAGTGTTGGCACTGGAGAACGGATCTAGTCCGCCAGAGGATTTCCAAAAAGAAGACCAAACAGATTCGGACTCTGGACTCTCCTTGGACTACAGCCAAAGTCCCGTTTCCCCAAGTAGATCTGAATCATCATGTTGCTCCTCATCCTCCAGCTCATCATTATCTTCATCATCATCAATGTCATCGACATTTTCAGTTCCTGAGGAGGGGGCTGTAGGATACACCCCCATCAAAGAGGAGCCGATGGATGAAGAAGGAGCTGTTGGAGGTTATACACCAGAGCAAAACAAAATGTGCTACACAGATTACCTGCAATTCCAATATTCTCCCTGGCTTGAGCATATAGGCCACGATCACACCTACAACCAGCCCCAGTATACGAACCAAAGAAAGCCTCGCAAAGAGTACTCCGAGGAAGGTCTGGAATATAAACTCCAAGACAAGCTATCTAGCAGGGATGAGAGGAGAGCCCGTGCCTTGAGGATTCCATTTTCAACTGATCATATTATTAACTTACCTGTTGAAGAGTTCAATGAACTTCTTGCCAAGCACCACTTAAATGAGGCTCAACTTACACTTATTAGAGACATTCGTCGCAGGGGCAAGAACAAAGTGGCTGCACAAAACTGTCGCCGCAGGAAGCTTGATATCTTACAGGATTTGGGACATAGTGTTGATGGTTTGCGGCGTCACCGCGCAAGACTGCTCAGGGAGAAACTGGAAGTTCTGCACTCGGTTAGAGATATGAAACAACGGCTTAATGACCTCTATGAAGAGGTGAGGAGTCGACTCCAGGAGGTCGAAAGGATTCCCTGCTCAGCCATGGACTTTACTCTGCAGCCAGGAAATGACAACCATGTTTCGAAATCCAGATGGACATCTGGCAAGAAACAGAAAGACAAGGAGTGAGGACGGCTGAATAATTCGTGTTCAGTTTGTGCCTAGAAGCCAGATGTTGCAAGATTCAGTGGAGCGGTCATGATAGAAATAACTTAGCCATTCTTTCTGCAGTGCAATTGACTACTGAACTCTACTGCAAATACATAGAGCTGCAGTTATGTGAAGAGACGGATGGATGGATGAAATTAATTGTGCAGTTTATGATTCCACTGTACCAGATGTTTATCAGTAAATCAGTGTTTATAATTTACAACAAACCTCAAATCTCCATTAAAAGTGGAGAAACTTCTGGCAGTGATAACACTGGACTCATCCAAAAATAGAGGGGTCTGGGTACCTCCAAATGGGCCGATGATTGATTGATTGATTATTTGTACTTTTCCTTCTAACGGAGGAAATTACAAACCATCATCTTCAGCTTGATCCGGGGTCGGGTTGAGGGGGCAGCAGCCTAAGTAGCGAGGTCTAGACGTCCCACTCCCCAGCCACTTTCTCCAGCTCTTCCGGGGGGAAGAGATTACAAATCATCGTTATCAAAATTATTGAATTTTTTTTTTTTATTTTTTTATTTTTTTTTGCCCCTTTATAAAGTTAATTTAACCCAAATATTAAAAAAAAGTCAGCCTATACATAATAACTTGAATCTCAAAGGTTTTGTGGTAGAAACAGCAATAAACAGCCAGAACATTATTATACACATGCGAATACTGAGCATATTACAGTGCTGCTCATAAAATAAATCTGCATGGCCTGTGAAATGTATTTTACAGTTAAGGGGTCCCTGGTTGCAAAAGGTTTAAGAACGCCTGTCTGTACTTTTTTTTTTTTTATGAGAACAGGAATGGAAGGACCGGAAGACAAGGTGCTAGTGTAGTTTTAGAATAAACAAAAAGTTTTGGATTCCAAAATGAATGCAGTGTTTATCTTTGCTTTTCCCACTCCCCGAAAACGAATCTAGTTTTCTGCACCTTATAGTGGAGCTGCTCAGTACTGAAAATCAGTGGAATAGTTCATTTTGTGATACAAGCAAGAAATTTGGTGCGAGTGTCATTTGGAACAATCTTTTTCAGGAAATGACCCTGGCTATTCAAGACGGCGCCCACATGTTTTGAATCAAATCTTTTCTTCAAAGTGTCTTATTTCAGTTTGGGTTTGTGTTTAATATACTTTTTTTTTTTTTTTCCCTTGCTAGATGAGTGCAGTAAGTTCAACAATGGATTATTTGACCCTGGGTTTACATTGGGGTATGATATCCCGTGCATGATTCAAAAATGCGTGGAGCTCCAAGATTTATGAGCACGCTTGAGGCACGATTGGGGTATAAAAAGGAAATAGGGTCCATGGGATAAAACCTGAAGGAATTGTGTTTCCAAGTTTACTGAGATCCCCTAGGAGGGCGGATAAAGGTCTGTTAAGCTTAACTATGCTCTACTGAGCTGCTCACGTTCGTAATAATTGCGGCAAAAATATTTGACAAACATTTTGCCACGATCATCACGAATCAACCAAGTTCCCTCAAGATCATGATTTTCTCATGACCCCCTACAGTCCTTACGATTTTATCAAATCGTGGAAATCATGAATATGGTACCCCAGTGTAAACCCAGGGTAAGGGAATATAAATTTAAATTATTTCATCATTTACGGATGAATGGAGAAATTTATTGCCATTCTATCGATCTATTCAATTCCACAAAATGCTTTCCATATTCTGTTCAGTTTTTCTCCAGATTCAGTTTCTAACCCGTACATTGTTATGGAACAGATGTGATGATATTTGAATAGGACTTAAAACAATCATGAATTCTTTGTTTGTGCTTTTCTCAAATAGGTTCAAAATCCAAAGTGAATTTCTCTAAATTATTACCAGCCATATGAAAAGTTCCTGAGACCAGAGACATGTTATAAACGAAAGAAGAAATGACAAAAGTTAATCACGCAACTAATATTATGTCAAAACTCCAATTCTTAAGAACTGAAGCGAGAGAACTCACAAGAGAGGTTGGTGATATTTGGTTTTGATATACTGTGTAAATCCCGCACAGGAAATTTAGCTTCTGCGTTTAACCCCGCCAAAGTGAGCCCACACACACTCCAAGCAGTGTACTTTGCTTAAGAGCACTTCAGCCATGAACGTGGGGGAAGGGAAAGTACTGCTCACTCCCTCCACCACCACACATTTTTCCTGCTGGTTCAGGAATTGAAGCAACCGTTTGGTCCTGAACCCACTTCTCTAACCATTAGGACACAGCTGATACAATAATAATAGTAAAACGATTTTCATCCCTTGTTGTACGTGTTATGCTATGAGGTGTTTTCAGTGAAGCTCCGTGTAGTAAAAACTAAATAGTTTTGGATTGGGTGGGCATTTTTCATCATTTGTCCTTCATTTTCTCAATCGTTTAATCCTAATTAGGGTCGTGGGGAGGCTGGCGCCCATCTCAGCCGACTCTGGGCGAAGGTGAGGTACACCCTGAACAGCTTGCCATTGCAGGGCCAACACACACACGACCAATCACACTCTCCCTCACACCTAGGGGCGACTAGCCTTTTAGCCAAGAGCCTACTGGGCATGTTTTTGGACTGTGGGAGGAAACCGGAGTACCTGGAGAAAACCCACGCAAGCACGGGAAGAACATACAAACTCCACACAGAAATGCCCCGAGTCCGGGAATGGAAGCTGGGACCTTCTGGCCGTGCAAAGCGGTTGGCCATTGTTCAAAATAAAAATGTGTATATTTTATGATCATGTCATTTAAACTTTGGTACCAAATTTCATGCTTGTATCACCATTTGAACTATTTTTGCAACAAGCCACTGCATTATCAGAAGATGAAACAGACTACTTAAGGTGTGGATCAAAACTGAATAACACTCATGAACTGTAAGTTGAAGTCTCGCTCAGGTGTTCTTCAAATGGTATTATTTGTAGATCTTGTTTTGTACTTTGCCAAACATTTTTAATGAGATTACAGGAAGCATGTCTGTACTTGTTTCCTACTTTCTTTGGTGTACTGTATGAATTAGACACTGTAACATGGTGCAGTAATAACACTTGTAGATTTTGTTTTGTACGTGTCTCATGATGATGTCCTACTTTTTGTGATTTCATGATGACAAGCCGGGCTTGTGTTCTGTTTGACTAAAGACATACCATCTTTCTAGAGGCTCCACTTAAATTCTTTAAAAATTACCTCAAAAAGACATTCTTAATAAAAAAGGATTTATTTAAAAAAAAGAGACAGAGAGAGAAAAAAGGATGGAAACAAAAAGATGCCAAATGTGTTCTAGACCAATGGAAAGAGTCTAAAGAGGGAAAACACAAGAATTTACAATAAGAATAACAAGAATGGGAGCTCTTTAAAAGTAAATTGCGAAATGGAAAGGAAAAAAAAAAATCACTCCTTTTTTTTAAACACTAATATCAAATGTGCCATCTACTCACTAACTGAATGAGAATATGTAGCATTTTTACCTAGTGGGATGGATGCAATTCTCACTCATTTCCTCTGAAAACTTGAACCAATTTTTTTTATGAATTGGATTCAAACGTTTGTGAGAAGCTAATGTCACAATTAGCTTAATTCGCACTTGCCTTGGATACTCATGTGATTTAATCATGCTCCATTTCAGTGGACCTTCAACACCTGCTTTCTCTCAGCAGTCTTACAGATATAAACCATCCCACTGCATCCATCTATTCAAATGTAAAATGGCCAGGTGCAAAAATCTCTAACCACTAAACAAAAAAACAAAACAAAACAAAACAAAAAAACCACGCGAGTGGATTACAGGAAAAGTAGCTTCCAAAACTAAGCAAGAGGTTTATCATTTAACGCAGCTTGAACCAAGTACATGATGTTCTGCCTGAAACCCAGTTAAATACAACGGCATCTTTAATTTAGAACAGACTCCTCAACATTTCTTCATTCAGTTGGGGCAGGGATGTCCAATCTTATCCGCAAAGGGCCGGTGTGGGTGCAGGTGTGCTCTTCAACCAAGCAGTAGCCACACATTCCATCTGTTTCAATTGAGTTGCTTAAAAAGAGAAATAAAAAACTACATTGTACGTCAGTGTTTTAATTCTGAAGCTGGGAGGGAGCCATCTTGGTGGGACCACCTGGCTTTAAGATTGCAGAATGGAACAGTTGAAAGCCAACACAGCTCAAAAACCCTGAAAATTTTACTGCTGACAGTCAGAATACCTTAAATTCATACTTTACCAATAATTTCACTGATAATTGTATTTTGTAATTGAAAAATTAATAAATAAAAAAAAGCTCTGCCTAGCTGAAATTTGGCAAAGAAAGGTTTTAACATTAAATGAACATCTTGGATGTAATCATTTCCATTTTCCCATCTTTTCATTCATTGAGAACTTTCAACAGCAAAGTGGTCTTACCAAGATGGCTGGCAGCCGGCTTCAGAACTGAAACACAAACGTAAAATAAAAAAAATATATTTTTTTTAAGATCAGTGATTAAAACAGGTGGAAGGTGTGGCTACTGCTTTGTTGAAGTAAAAACTTGCACTCACACCGATCCTTTGGGGATAAGATTGGACACTCCTGAGTTAGAGGGTAATCACAATAGACACGCGATAGAAAAGCAACTGACGCGAATTGTAAATCGATTTGCATCAGTCACATTTCTATCGCACCTCTAGTGTGATCAGCCCTTTAATACAATTCAGAGTACAGCACCTGCAGGAATTGATTAGCACCCCCAGAGAAATGAGGATGGTTACGATCTACCAATAACACACTTCCTAGAATAGAAGAAATTTTTAAACTGTAACTAAATGATTCGGACTGAGAAGCTGAAAGTGAAAACCCAATCAGTTCTTTTCAATATCATGAGGTATCAGCCTTTAATACACGTTGTGATATTTCTCTTCTTTGAATGACTCAACCGTTCTTTTTATGCTAAAAAATTCTTAATGCACTTAGAGTAACAAGAACTGTAAGCACACCAAACACGTGGAGAAACCATAAGGAAATGAGCTCAGGAACCTGCTGTAATATTTATAAAATCTGAGCCTTTGATTACATTGTACAGCAAGTAATCAGACATAATCGTGGCCTTACTTTACAAAAATACAGTAAATGTGTCAGGGCTACGTGAAGACCTGGATAGAGAAAGACGCGTCATTAGGAAGAGGTTAGGGAGTCAGAATATTACCAAAAAAAAAAAACATTAACAAACGCTATGTTTATTCCTGCTTAAAAATATCGGTGTCTGTGCTTCACATGGCAATAAGTCATAGCTGCATCAGGGTAAGTCACACAACACCCTATCAGATACTTAGTACCAACTTGCCACTTGGTAGACTACATTTCCCACAATCCAACCCCCCAAAAAAGGAAAAGATAGGAAAAAAAGAGAGATGGATGAAATGGAGAAGTGTTTCTGCAGTTGCTATACAGACTCTTTAATATTTAATCTCCAGAAAACCCCACCACTGTACGTGTGTTCTACACAATATCCAAGTGTCCAAGATTTATGGCAAAAGTTAAAAAGTTAAAACAAAAAACAAAAACAAAACAAAAAAAAAAAAAAGCAAACCACTTTCTGCCACTCTGACAATAACCACCATGCTGCTCATTCCTGCCTATTATTTAGTTTTTGTCGTCTTTCTTCTCCTCTTCCTCATTGGGGTACGAGTGCCACGTTAGTCGTTCCTCATAGAATGAAATAACTACTTGTGGGCACTTCACGTTCGCTTCCTTTGCTGGCACAAGGTCTGCCTCATCAGAGTTTTTCCTGCAGGCAAGAAAGAGAAAACATTCAAATGTACTTTATTAAAAAGAAAAAAAAAAGTCATCTAACAGTCATCATCGTGTTAAACCACCAATGCAGATCACACACTGAAAATGTTTTCTCGTTTGCTGGCATGATCAGAGACTTCTTGTGCACACAGAGGGAAGGGTTACTGAAAATCAATACAACATTTTGACTTCAGAGGTTCTTTCCTGATCAAATTGGTCTTTTCCATGATTAAGGCATGAGGGTTTAATGAATGCTTTACAGAGTAGGAAAATCTAAGTCATATGCTTATACGGCTGTTTAGGACTACGCACAACAAAAGTCATGACACATCCCCACCGGCCTCCACATGTCAGACACATAAATTGCAGAAATCCCAAAATATCAAAAGGCACATCTACACTGCTTGGTTTGCATGTGAAATTGGTTGCCATGGAAACAAATATTGAAAGGTTCATAAATATCAAAATGCACAAATATACTGCCTAATTGAAATAACTGTCAAGTTATCAATAAATCTGAAACTGTTTTTAAGTTCTGTCCTGGAAACGAACATCACCAATATTCTTACTTGGTAAACTGGTTGCCATGGAAACATAAAATGACATGCAGAAATTACAAAATATCAAAAGGCACAATAACATCGGTGACTAGAGAGGCACAATGACACACACACACACACACACACACACACACACACACACACACACACACACACACACACACACACACATACATATATATATATATATATATATATATATATATAAATAAAACATGAGTTCAGTGTATGCTAATTGACCATATTCACACAGAGGCCATTTTGCCTTTGAGGTCACTCTCAGCATGGGAAGCCTAAACAAAAGGATAAAGTCTTACTGCCGTGTTCTGGACTGTGTAAACATAGGAATCATTTTTTTTCTACATTTTTTTCTACATTTTTTTTGTTTTTGTTATTTTACCATTTCCCGTATGATCAGCAACTAAGACAGACAACAGTGAAACTCCAGGAACCTCAGGCTGTGATTCAAAGCAAAACATTATATTTGAGAACCTATTTGCTACCACAGCTAACATTAGCCACTTGCTAGTTAAGTGTTTGGAACACATTTTGTGTTGGATGTAATCTGTGTGAACATTACACAGAAAGAAATATTCACCACTGTCATGTACTAACTTAACCAGAACATTTCTGACGCCAGATGAAAAGAAAATTCCGCACACTGCACGCTTGATTACACCCAGCGCAGTTTATTTCCAGGGTTAAATAAATATGTTCAAAGACACTCACAGATTTTTCATAATAAATCTCCATATTTTCTAACGTATCATCTAACACCATCATTAACTGTATCTAGGAAGTGACTGAATGTTAACATCAGCTGCTAGCTGTGATATCTAATGGGTTATAAAATATGTCCTGATACCATCTTTCCTGCCTGATACTGACACTTGACTATAATTCAGAAAAGATAGGACTCTGTAATATTACTTAAACTCTTCAACAGTAACTTTAGTTAATAAAACTTATGCAGCAGCATCTTCAAAATTTTCAACACTTCCTGTAAGCAAGTTGTTTAGCATGGTTTCCTAATAGAAGTTATTCAAAGTCGACTCATTTTTTCTGTAACCTGCTTCGCTTTTTGCACTTTTTTTCTTTTCGCAGCACCTGGAGAGCAGTTTTCTTTTTTATTTTGATATACTGTATTAATCATACAAGGGAAATTTTGGCTTTGCATTTAACCCAACCAAAGTGAGCACACGAACTTGAAAGAGTGGGCTGCCACACATGGAGAAGTGGTGGGTTAGCTCAAGGGCACTTCAGCCGTGAAGGTGGGAGGAAGGGAAGGTGCTGCTCACTCCACCCCTTTTCCCTGCTGGTTCCGGAAACCCACTTAACTCTCGAACCGTTAGGCCGCGGCTACACGAGTTAGGGGTCGGATACCTTGTCTGACCACACTTCAGTTGTAAAGGTGGAGAAATGGGAGGGTGCTTCTCACTCCTTCACACCCTCACATTTTTTCCTGCCAGTTCCGGCTTCAAATGCTTTATAAGACTGCTGGTGTTGAATCTGGCAACACTGGAGCCACCGCTTTAAACTGGATTCATGCATAACATACACGTTGCTGTTCAACTGGTGGAATTTCCAGGATCAGAAACAATTTGTGTAAAACCACTCTTTTGTCTTGTGGTACTGGATCAAAGCACAGATTTGTACTCTCCAACACCAATCTGGCATTTTTTGGACACATTACAGATACTGGTATCAATATCAGCAAAACCCTACTTGAAATAAGTCCCTCCAGATTTTCACGATCCACTTACTGCAGTTCCTAAACAGTGGGGAACCAGTGAAATGACAAATCCCAATAAATGGTAGGAATGGTAACAAATGTCCCTTATAAATGACAAATACCTATACTTCTACAGCTTGCAACACAAAATTATATTATTTTTGATATTATATAATTATAACCATCATTTTAACTTCTCACTCCGAGTATGATCAGAAGCAAAATGGTCACCATGGTCAGTGGTCTCACTGTTCACCAGGTTTGCGCCTTGAGGGGTGTGGTACAATGGAAGACCCACAGCATGACTGTGCAGCTGACAAATCTGCAGCAATTATGTGAGACAACCATGTCATCATGGACCAGAATCTCAGCTGGATGTTTCCAGCACTGTGGAATCCAGGCCATGAAAAAACTTGGTTGTTCTGTAAGCAAAGTGTGCCCCACCCCATGGGCTCACTATAAGCCCCTGTATGATCTACCATATGGTCTCAGTATGAGCACCCAAAAACCAAACTGTAGAATCTCTGCCCTAATGACCCACATAGATTTTACTAACAAACATGGGAATAAATGCTGTTTGAACAGAAAGATATCTTTACACACCACTTCATGAGGAACATAAGCTCTCCACTTGAATCTGTGGCTCCAATAATGCGCTCAGGATCCAAACCCCGGGCAAAGCCCCGTGGCTTCTCCTGCAACAGGAAATAAAAAACATTTAACCTTTATACTGTTTACATAGTTAAAAATGTAATTAAAGCCACTAACAAAAGTGTAATGGTAAATACCTCATCTTTCCTCTTCTTAGGTCTGTCTTCGCTGCCTGTCTCATTATCGGACTCTCCCACTTTCCTCTTGCCACCCACATCTTTTTTCACATCTCCAGCCTTCTTCTGTGATTGCAGATACTCTGCTATCAGGTCTGGACAGTCAAGGTTATCTTCAGGCTCCCATGTATTGTCCTCACTAATTGGGATATTAAACAAATCAATTAATTGCTCATTAGCGTAAGCAAAAAGACAACAGAGAATATACCGGCAAGCAGTGATTAGAGGGGCCAAGCAGGAAAAAAAATCCACACTGAAACACATTTAGTTTACATTAAGTCTGGGCGATATAAACTTTAACAATATTTTTGGATATTATTTTAACGATAATGATAATATTTATCACGATATCTTGTGATGTGAAAATTTTCAGAGAGAGGAAAAAAGAACATGATAGGACAAACAGACGCTTGGTAAGTATACCCCAACCCCCCCCCCCCAAAAGTGTGTTCAGAGTTGACATGCACTTCTGAGCACCTGACCCCCATCGCTGTGCATGCACCCTGTATCTTTCTCTGCTCCTTCATCTCCCGCTTCTGTCCGCTTATCGTACATCATATCATATCAGGCCTAATACTTATTAGTTCTATATATCATGGTACATTACACACAGACTTTTCACTTTCATGATGTGTTCATGGGGGTTAAACCTGGTAATTTCTACAGGAAACATTATTTCTGCTAAACTGTCACACCGATGAAATTCAACTGGCTGATGATACGAATGGTCATATTGAAACGATAATTTATCAATCTATCTCCCAGCCTTGTTTACACTGAAAGATTGGTCATGCACACATAGTAATACCTCAATAGGTTTTTCAATGGTGTTTATTAATAGAATCATTCAAAAACAAACAAACAAAAAAAAAAAACATAAGGATAAGGTTTGTCTTTTCTTGAAAATAAAAACAAGAACTTTCCCCTACTCATCATTTTCAGTGACATTTAACAACCTTGAGCAAATTTACAAAACACAGAAGATAAAACCTAGATTCAATGATGTATTTGATTCTTTTTATCTATATACATTTATTTACTTAGATTACTGCCATACTATAATCTCTGTTTCTGTCCTAGTAATTAGGTTATTATACTGCTGCAAAAGAAATACCAGCAGTGCACCGCTCCAATCAGCTGATAGTGAAATGGTATAGTCGGTAACATAATAAACCATTAACTAAAGTTTGAAGGAGCTGCGTCACAATTTTTGCCCAAATTCAGTTGCCCAATAGTGAAGTAAATATGCAATACAGTTTTAGTCTGTTTGTTAAATAGCCTTTCAACCTGGGGGCAGCCATGACATAATGGTTAAAGAAGCAGGTCACTGTTTGTGTGTGCGCTCACCTTGGATGGGCTAAATGCAGAGGCATGTATTTCCCTTGCTGGATTATTACAGTATTAAAAAAAAAATAACTAAAATAAAATAACCTTGCAAATCAAAAGAAATGTAAAGTTTTTGAACCTGACATGGAGTGGTTGGAAATGGATTGCAACAAGGACTTTGAGAAATTGTTGGGCCAAACCAAATTTCCATCAATATATGTGATATATAGACGTATATATAAGTTAAAAGCTATGCCTTCTTTGATAACCACATTGGTATTTAGGCTATCATTCTTTAAACAACCATGACACTGCCCCTTCAAAGATATAAAAACTTCAATGAAATATTGAAACATGGAATATGACACTGATATGCAAGCCTTTCAAGGTGACTTTTCTTTTAGGTATGATTACGGTTTAAGGCTTTTACTCACTCTGTGAAGCCTTTCCATTTGAGTAGGTACTCGACTCTGCCCTTCACCACCCGTCGGTCCAAAACTTTCTCCACCACATATTCTTCCTCTTCCTCTTCCACAACATCCTCTGCCTTCTTCTTGGCCTGCTTCTTTCCTCCGGTGGATGCCAGTTTGGCAGCTGCCTGTGCTGGTTCTAGAGGGCAGAAGGGAAAAGCAGTCTAACTATTTTTGTTGAATTTCTCAACCATCACTAAACAAATGTAACACACGCCAGGTCTCAAGACAAAAATCACATCACTTAGTGTACTACAGCAGCACTAAAAGTTAATTTATATAAAAATCATGTAAATAAGTTCTCCTTTTAAGCTGGGCCTGAAGTACATGTTGTTTTGTACTTTTTAGATAGCGTGAACATTAAATGACACTGTTTACTCTGGCTGTATAGGTACAAAGTGCAATTTCACCCCGTTAACTTACGAACTAGCCTTTTTTTTTTTTTTTAAAACGATCGGCGAGAGTGCAAGCCCTTCTCTAAAGTCTTTAATCAGACAATGTTCAGTGCATGGTGTTCAGCACAGTAGACACTGGTTGATAGAAAAGCATATACCCCAGATCAGAAACTAAAATGATGGAACTACAACCCCGAAACTAAAGTCAGTCATGTGGCTTCTAAGTCACCATACTGGAGTGTAAATTTCAGACATGGCATCAATCTTGTAAATCACTGTAAACTACTGCAGGATTTGAATTAAATATTAAATGCCAGGAATCCCTGCCAGGAATACATCCAGTGTTGCTCCTCTACTCCAAAACAAAAAATGCAATCTGAGTTGGTAAGCAGTGACCCTCTTTGTAGCATCAGTGGTATCAACAACCCAATTACATATCCATTTCAAACACAAAACCAGCATACGACTAACAGTGAAACAAGTGAAAGCAAAAGCAATCTTCAAATCTTCACAGTTCAAAGTTCAATAAGATATACAGGAAATGAAGGTGAACTGAAAGATTTTCCTAAACCTCCTAGCAAAAATGATGTAATCTCCACATGCAGAGGAAATTCATAAAGCTTTTATTTTTAGATTTTGGCTTCATAACAAATAAACAACTCAGAAATGACAAAAAGCAATTATTGTCTAAACGACTAAACAATCTGGCACCATGAAAAATACCTCAAAATTATTAAATAACATTTTTTCAATTGATGTATTTATTTGACAGGTCGAGTAGGGGAATACAATATGTACTCATCACAGTGTATTTGGTAATGTTGAAATGGCCGAGTAAAGCAACCTTGGTTTTGACGGACAATATAATGTTCAGAAGGGTGAATTTTACTATATATATTTTTTATTTATTAAAATGTTTTCAAAATGTCTTATTATAGAAAAAAAATGGTTGACCAAGAGGCTTCATATTGTTACAAAATCCTTGTATGAATTCTGTGAGTGGGGCGGGGGGGATGCCAAAAGTGTGACAGCTAGGGCTGCAACAACTATTTAATCAAAATCGATTATTGAAATAGTTGGCAACTATTCGCACCTAAGAGGACCAATTCTGTACGGTGTTCCAAGAAAATGGCAGAGGCAGCAGAGTATAAACTTGTTACAACAGAGGAGGCTAATGTTAGCATGGAAAAAAGTTTACCATCAAAGTCATCCAAAGTATAGGAGCATTTTTTATTATCACCTTACCAGAGCACAAACCAGCCCTAACAGAGCTCAAAAATAATTGTGGAACAGACAACAAGGGGAGACAGTAATTCTACATCTGCCACTATAACCCATGTAATGGCAAGACTTCGCTACCCTCACGGAAATCTGCACATTCTTAGTGCCATTGCCCCACTTTTCAATCTGATTAATAATCAAATAATTGAGCAACTAACTAAACGAAATAACTGTTTGCAGCCCTAGTGATGCCACCTGCCCCAAGAGACCAGGACAAACTGAGTCAGTCATTTTCATTCAACCATTATCCACTAGAGATTACATCAGAGATGGCACGCCATTCAGATTTTGCCATTTCTGTAAAGTATATACTGATTCTTTAATTTACGTCTTGCTTGAAATTAAAAGTAACAAGCAGAGATTTAAGTGCATAATTTAAATGTGTCAAATTCCCACTTACATTTGTGCTTAATTTTGTTTTATTTACAAATAAAAGTCTGAAAAATATTGTGTGTATGTGTGGTTGTGGTGGTGGTGGGGGGGTGCATTAAGTGACTGAACAAGTCAAGGATTATTTAAAATGTTTTCAATATAAATAACAATAACACTGAGTACAAACACTGCATTAAAAATAAACAAACAAACAAACAAAAAAAAAAAAATATATATATATATATATATAAATAAAACACTGAGTCAATTTTCCATAGAAAAAGTAGTAGTCTTTCTTTCTTTCTTTTTTCTACGTCGAAGTAGAGCTAAATATGTATGTATGTGTATGTGGGGGAAAAATAAAAGGACTACAGTTTTATCCCGACAAGCCTGTTTCATAGTTGCCCACTCATCAGGGGATTATCCTGATGAGTTTAC
>JAQMYF010000003.1:13080075-13096525 GCA_030014195.1 Neosilurus mollespiculum | reverse complement strand
TATATATAAAATATCCTCAGAATACATTTCTAAGTCTGTTTATTATTTAATGGAAAAGACAGCATTTGTTAAAAATTAATCTCAGTCAGATGTCTACAATAATCTTTTCCTGTATGCAAAAAAAAGAATCTTATGCTGATAGCTTCTGTTTTAGTTATTTTATAGGCAGTAATTTTAAAATTCAGTCCCAGAATGATGTCATCACTGTCCAAGTTAACACGTATAACAAGGTTAGGATTTTGATACAATCATGCCATTTATTGAAAGAACACCTGAAATACTGAAAGAAATTCTGTTTAAAGCCATACATCTCCATTTTAACTTGGGGTCCATCATCTTTCTGGGGCTCAGTTTTCAAATAACCGTCCATAAAATCATTAACATAGCAGCTGGACGAAGATTTTGTGCACAAGCAGAATTTAATATAGAGAACTTTTCAACAAGTTCTGTCTTCTTTTACCTAGGTTATGAGGAGCGTTCCTGATACAAGTTGCTCTGAATGACTTGTTACTAGAGAAACAATAGCATAATAGAACTAGAAGCACCTGGACGGTGCAAACCTGCATCAAGCCAGCTCTCTTTATTTCTCTGCTTCTTTTCATTTCTGCTAAATAGTTTCTTTTTTTCAATGGGCCCTATACATTCCAACATTCTGAATCCTCAGGTCTTGCTTGGATTTTGCTTGTATTTGGAACTCAAAATTATTAAAATTGCCCCTCACCCACAATGGTAAAGAATCCTTTAAAAAATATGCCCAGCCAAAATCTAATGGAGTGTTAAATGGGCCACACTCCACCCCTCTAAAAATGATCAAAATCCTTTCATAAATTTTTGTGCAAGTTGCTAACAGACAGACAGACAAACCAGTAAACCAATGCTGACAAAACCATGACTTCCTTGGTGAAAGTAATGGGAGCATTGATATAATTCTGTGATTAGTAGCTGCACAACTGTCAGAGCTACTCTCACAGAAAATTAATCAGCACCGGCTGACCAATCAGAATCAAGAATTCTCCAGCGCTCTGGCAGATATAAAATGTGTTTGTTTAAGAACAGTGATGACTGGCTGAATGTTTCTGTGCAGGTGTGCTCTTCCTTGCGTATGTACTGTGCATGTATGGCCTGTACAGTTTCATGCCTGTGGTGGTGAAGATGACAAGCGCTACAGCGGTGAATCTCTCACTGCTGACGGCTGATCTGTTCAGCCTGTTCTGTGGCATCGTGCTTTTTCAATACAAGGTGAGTTGGACTTATGCTGTACTGTGGGCAGTGGAATGGCCCAAGTAGAAGACTTTTTTATTTGTTTTTAAATTTTGTACAAAAAAAAATGGATTCCAACTCTTAATTCAATACCTTCAAAATATCATATATACAGTCAGCGGGTATTAAAGTACATACATTCTTTAAATGAGTACAAGTACAGATAGTTGTTGAAATGTCTGCAGTCAAAAGTGCGCATTCAGTGCTAGTAAGTTGTTACCTTCCCCTGAGCTATATATTGTTCATGTTATTATTACTAGACATCTGAGGGCTAAAGGAAATTGTACTAAAGTAAAGTAATATTACGATCATCATTACTTTTCCATAGACAGTAACTTTCCAATAGGTCTAACGCTGGGATCTAATTAGATAATTAGAAGTTCAACTTTGTCTCCAAGTTAGACAGAGCATGTGTGTATCTGAGTACCCATAACATGCGAAAGGTCTGTGAATGCATGTGTTCGCTCCACGAGTCATTTAACTTCTTTCAGCAAGTAAAAGTGAACAAGTAAAGGCTCTGAAAAGAACTCAAGAGTATAAAAATAAAATCTAGCTCTCCAAATACATTTCCTCTGGCTGTTTGGTGTTAAAAAAAGCTCCTGACAAATAATAAATCTCTCCCTCCTTCTGCACCCCAACAGAATCCATTCCTGCATAACCCCACTCTTTCGATATAACCAAACATAAATTATCTGAATGTTGTGTATCATTATTGATTTATAAAACGTACACAGTAATTTATAAGGTAGTTCAGGTGTGCCAGTAATCATATGTATAGTGTAAATCTGAAATATTAAAAACAATAGGTACCAACACTGCTTTGCTGCTTGACCCCCAATAAAAAGTACAAAAGCTGAAGCCTTGCAGAATGTACAGTGGAAATACTTAGGAGCAAATACTGACAAGTTCACATTTATAGGCATTTGCCATTAGTTAGCATATGAAGCATTTATGCACTGTTTTAGTATTATGATAAGCTAAGGGCATAATAAGACACCTGGAAGGTCTCATGGCAACAGGTGAGTGTCCTGATTTTGCCTACATTTCACAAATTAAAAAAGAAAGGGGGAGCTTGGGTTTGTTTTCTTTTCAACAAGATGGCTAGCATTTCATAATTTCTGTTATGTAGTGCACTTTAAGATCATGTGAATACTGACTATTTTTTTCTACAGTTTTCGGCCCTGTACATTGTGTCGTTTGTGGTCATCACCATCGGCTTCATTTTGTTTAACATTATTCCGACCAACACACCAGACCACGGTGTGTCTCATGAAAGCACCAATGCTTATCAGAGCGTTGCCACAGCTGAAGGGGTACAGGAAAATGGAGAAACTGTGCTGGAGTGGCAGCAGGGCGGACACCAGGAGAAGTGTGGACACACTGAGCCCTGTACTGCCCTCTGTACACTGAAGTACATGGTGTAACCCAACACTCTACAGTGTAGAGTATACAGTTCTGGATGTGCCTGATTTTTAAAGGCAATACCTTTTTTTTTTTTCTTTTTAACAGAAATGGTTATTTTTGTTGGAATGGACTCAGCTTTTATACTGTATAATGAAGTGGTTTTACTGGATATGGCTGATGTTTTATTTAGGCTGAAATTTAAATGTTACATTCTGCTCCACTTAGTGGTGAAGATTTCTTGAATGTTAGAAACAGGGTTTTACATTATTGTTATGGTCAGTGGTTACATGTGGATTTTAAGCCCTAGCTGATTGACACGTGGACTGAAAATCCTCTTGCATTGTGTGCTAGTATACAAAATAGATACAATACTTCCGTTAATCATGATGAAGACATTTCTATCCTTCTGTGGGGTTAAAAAAAGCTGCATTTCTGAATGTACATGTAATAATTTTTGACTCCTATTTTAAATCTAGAAGAGGTTTGAAATTGTATTGTATTGGTGCTTAAAGTGTCATGAAGTGTCTTTTTCGGGTCATTATGTAAAAGTTTACTGTTTAAAGCAGATGTACCAACTGTCAAACACTTTTTTATTGATATGATAATTATTTAAATGTAAATAAATAAAAATGTAAATAAATGTTTGTCTTTATTATTATAGCATGCGTGTGTGTGTATATATGTGTGTGTGTGTATATATATATATATATATATATATATAAAATGTATGTATATGCACAGAGTAGGTGAATATTTATGCAGCATTTGTGTACAATTCATTCTGAAATTTTGGGTGTCTATTTACTTATGTCCGGTCTCTCTCTCTCTCTGTGTGTGTGTGTGTGTGTGTGTATGTGTGTATGTATATATATATATATATATATATGTGTGTATATGTATAATATTCCAAAGATATCAATTCCAGTTGTATGTTACCAAATGTGGAAAAGTTCAAGTAGGTGAATATTTATGCAGCATTTGTGTACATGGTAGGCTTGCAAGATGAAATAGTTAAAAATGGCATTTTATAATAAACTTACTCTCATGCACTCACTTGCCAAACAGGGGACCCATATCAGGGTCACAGGGAGGCAGCGGCTATCTCAGCCAAGTCAGGGCAAAGGCAGAGTACATCCTGGACAGCTCGCCAGACCAGAGCCAACACACACACACACACACGCACTGGGGCAATTTGTAACAGCCAATTAGCCTAATGTGTATGTCTTTGGACTGTCGGAGGAAACCCGAATAGCCGGATGAAACCCACACCAGCATGTAAACTCCACCCATTAACGTCGTTGCCTGGTTCCTTAGTAGCCAAGACCTTCTTGCAGTGACTCGGACGTGCTAACCACCACACCACCGTGCCGCCCTTATAATAAACTGAGCTCTTATAATGGCGGAACAGCGACTGTAAGGGATTAGGGGCGAGCCTGGGTGCGCATGCGCGCTGCAAATCGGCCAGGGCACGCGCGTCGCATCTCATCGCATAGTAACAGGAGCATTTTGCAGGTATTGTTTATTTCCACTTACAGCGTGTTTGGCTTATTTAATCGATTTGCATTATTTCTTTTTTGGTTAAATGTTGGTATGTCTTGGTTCGACATGTCTGTCGTGTAATAAAATCTCGGATAATCTGCTGGAGGAGGCTAAGTGATTATAGGCTACACACAGATAAGAAATAAACTAATAGACATGTAGATATTATAAATAAAGACCTTTCAGTCTCAGATCGAGAGGGAAACAGGGATGGTGAAGCCTCAGTCCGACCGATCGGAGGCATATTAAAGCACAGTCGTGCTGTGTGGAATCTATTAACGAGGATACAACAGATGTCGGGTCCCATTACATTACATTAGCTGTACATGATGCAGATGGTGGATTTATTTACACATTTGATGTTTTCATGGTTGCAGTGTTAATGTTGTTGCTCTTTTGATCGGATCTGTTGCGCAGGTGTTCCAGCGGATGAATCTGGGACACTAAACAGTCGCCATGAAGCATTTTCTAAGGTAAGAACATCAGGATCAACATCCCACCTCCTGTGTTCAGTATACAGACATCCAGGACCCCCAGTTTCTCTTATACATTACCTCATATTTCAGACTTAACATTATTCTCTCCTGGATATCAATACCAAGTGTCAGGGTTTGATGATATGGCAAAAAAAAAACCCACATCGTGTTTATTTTGTTTGATTTATTTATTTATTTATTTTGCTTCATCCATCCATCCTTTCTTCACTGTGCGTGGGAATATCCTGAAACCAAGGTAAGGTAAGTCCGAGCCTAGTGACTCATCAGGCTGGAGGTTATCCCCGGTTTCTGTAGGGTGAAGCAACTAGGAGTTCAACTCCTTCTGGATGGGACGCTGGTCCATCGCAGGTTACCTTCCCAGTATTTTTACTGGTACCCACTGATACTTTTACTGGTACCCACTGATACCGGACAGAGGCACACTTGTGGTTAAGACCTTGCCCAGGGGTCTTAGTACAGTGGGGGTCCAACGGGGATTTGAACCCATGATCTCTCGATCGTGAGCCCAGCACCCTAACTGCTACGCCACCGGCCCCAATAATATAATGATAAAATTATTAAAAGAATTATAATAAAAAATAGAATTGTACCTTGTTTTTTTTTTTTTTTCCAAATTTCTCCTAATCACCTGATACAAAAAGTCCTTGTTGTCTTCTTTCACTTAACTTTAACTGCATTTATTTAACAATCAATAGTAGTAAATAGTAAGTAGGTCAGAGGTTGTCTATTAACATTTGTTAAAGTCTAGTTTCCTGTCCAGATTAATATCTACCATGATTGAATGGCAGAAGATTTACCGTTAATGCCCAGCCATTAGTGATTAGTTCATGCAACTAATCAAGTAAAGCACAGTAGCAGAGCACAGTGTTGCCACCTCACAGCTGTACGATCCGGGATCCAGTCCTGGTATGTATCTATTAATCCTGGTGTCTGTGTCAGTGTAGGTTTCCTCTGATTTCTTTGATTTCTTCACACCTCTCAAAAGTAAGGCAATAATGGACTGGCTAAGATATTATCCCCCCTGAATGTGTGTAGGCATGATGTCCTGCTATGGACTGGTATCCCTGTGACCCTGATAAAGTTGTTAGTGTAAATAATCACTACCCTGTTTTAATTTCAGCTTAGCTTGATGAACAAAACAGCATTTCGAAACGGACTTAACTAATTCGGCACAGTGGCATAATAGTTAGCCAGACCATTGCAGGGCTAACACAGCAACCGTTTACTCTTACACTCACACCTAGGGGCAATTTGGAATAGTTGAGTAGCTTAATGTGCATGTCTTTGGACTGTGGGAGGAAACCAGGGTACCCGAAGGAAACCAAGGAGAACTTGGGAACTTTACACGGAAACTGGCCTCAAACCCAGATTCTTGTTGCTGTGAGGTGGACATACTATCCACTCTGGTTTGGAGCAGCCCACACTAAACCTCTTGGATATGCAAACATATACCCATGACTGCACTATTATAAACAAAATACTATACTCTGCTGCCACCAGCTGTAGAAGAAACACATTACAATGTATAAGCCAGACTGTAGAAAAATTGTCCAATGGCGCCATCTTTTGGCTGTAATTATAATAGCTACAGATTTTTTTGTTTTGTTTTGTTTTAAAAAATTGGATGAACAATTTCTTTTGGAATTAAATGGGCTTTAATACCACTGTAATATTGCTGCAAATGTATTTTACACCAAAAAAGATCACTTTAAAAACTATCAATCATGAGTAATTATTAAGATTAAACAGGTGTTTAGGCAGTAGTCTAAATTTAGTAAATTATGAATGAAAAAAAAAAAAAATAGAAAAAAAAAAGAAAACCACAGTGTATTTTTTTGTACATCAGCTTTAATCCACCATGACAACACGGAGGATTATAGTCCATGGATTTATTATGCTATGGGGAGATCACTATTCCTTAAACTTAATAAATCTCAAGCATGTGGATTCACGGTGAATAATTTTCTATCATCTCCTTCCTGATGTTCCCGTGGAGCTCAGCAGTGCTCATACTAATAATCTACAGCATGGGCCTGGTGGGGAATGAAAATCAATATATCATCATAGCAGCCCAGGAGTGGAATCCTTGCTCAGTCTGTGTTTATCTGATGCTCTGTTCACACCATGGTCTGGAATTAACCCCTGCTGTCCAATATGAGGCTTTATGGATCTCTCCAAACGACTATCCTGTGGTGTTAGGGCTATCGGCCACCAGGTGGCGCCTGGGAGCAGGACGATTCTGGGCTTATCTAAATTGCTCCATATTCAGCAAGAATGAGAACAAAATGAAGAAGAGAAAGAAAAAGGGAAGAAGAATAAGAAGAGCAATAGTAATCTTTATTTATATACCAGTTTCTGAAAGTACTTTACATAGTGGGTCAAATAAACTATAAACAGTAAGACTCAAACAGCTTTATATTAAAAACTCAAAATGACACATTATTATTATTATTATTATTATTATTATTATTATTATTATTATTATTATTATTATTATTACTCTTATTGTTATTGTTGCTGTTGTTGTTATTATTATTATCATTACTATTGTTATTGTTGTTGTTGTTATTATTATTATTATTATTAGTAGTAGTAGTAGTAGTAGTAGTAGTATCATTATTGCTATTGTATAACAGCAACAGTAATAATAATAATAATAACAATACTACTACTACTACTATTACTACTGATGATGATGATGATGATTATGAATATAACACCAACAACAATAATCATATTCATTCATTCATTCATTTTTTAAACCGCTTAATCCTAATTAGGGTCGCAGACTCTGGGCGAGGGCGGGGTACAATAATAATATTAATAATTATTATTACAATGACTAGTTCTACTACTACTAATGATGATGATGATGACAATGATAATAATGATGATGATGATGATGACAATGACGATAACAACAACAACAACAATAATAAAAATCTTCTTCTTCTTCTTCTTCTTATTATTATTGTTATAACTACTACTACTACTACTACTACTACTACTACTAATACTAATAATAATAATAATAATAATGGGCACTTAATAAAAAATAAAAGAATTTTTTTTAACATAAAATGTATAAAAACAGACTGTA
This sequence comes from Neosilurus mollespiculum, assembly GCA_030014195.1. Classification (NCBI taxonomy): domain Eukaryota; kingdom Metazoa; phylum Chordata; class Actinopteri; order Siluriformes; family Plotosidae; genus Neosilurus; species Neosilurus mollespiculum. The sequence continues at coordinate 13,088,725 of JAQMYF010000003.1, read as the reverse complement.
TTCTGTGAATGTCCTAATTGCTACAGATGATTCCTCCTCCTCCTCCTCCTCCTCCTCAACAACAACAACAACAACAACAACAACAACAACAACAACAACAACAACAACCACAACCACAACAACAACCACAACAGCAACAGACAGTTCACAAAAAAATAAACAGAAATCAAAGCTTGGGGAAAAAAAAGAAAAGAACTGATTTCTCTAAAGAACAAAATTACGACAAGTATTAACAGGGAAGATAAATGTTAAAGCTGTTACTTCAGTGAATAATACTTAACAACAATTAATAAAACAGCAGGTATTAATGCTGTAAAATGATTGAACGAGGTTTCAGATTAAAAGTGTCCACACAGCTACTGTGGACATTTTTATTGCTATCTGATTATTGTTCATTATTATTAAGTCTACTGAATGTTCTTGTTAGACCCTAATACACTGATCTGGTGATATTTGTTAATGAAAACCTGACTTTACACCCATCACAATCTCAGAGTTCTCAGACCTGTCTGTATAGAGTTCCCAAAATGAAATATTCCATCTGAAGAATGTTTTGGGAAACATATGTCTTGTCTCATCTCTTCACCTCCCTTTCTTTGTGCTCTGTGTCCTGCTGTGTCAAGTGTTATAATATGTATATGCTCCATATTTGTAATGCTCCTTTAAATTCTTTCCTCTGCGAGGAAGCAATGCTGATGCTGTGCTATACTATTCACATACATCATAACTCTCATAGAGAGAGAGAGAGAGAGAGAGAGAGAGAGAGAGAGAAACTTGATGTTTTTTCTGTCCTCCGTACAGGTTTCATTTCCACTGTCTTTGTTAAGGGTTAAAGACTGAGGTCATACAGAGTTTGAAACAGCAACGTAAAAACCCACAATGCTTTAAATGTGCTTGCCTTCATCCTCTCACTTTGCTCCACATCACTCATTCGCCTGACGTCTTTGTCCTGTCATGTCTTCATCTTTCTTTTCATCCCAAACCACTGTCTTCTTTTTCTCACCTCATCTTACTACCTGATCCTTCACCCCTGCACCCAAATTTCCTCATAGCATCTATCATTTCACCTTCTTGAAAAAAGTTTCCACCAACAATCAACCTCTTTCAAAATCAAAATCTTTGCTTAATCATCATCATCATTTTCATCATCATCATCATCATCATCATCATTCTTTTTCTTCTTCTTCTTCTTCTACTTCTTATTATTATTTTCCCTGCGATGGTCTGGCGTGGTGTTCAGGGTGTACCCCGCCTTTTCGCAGAGTCAGCTGAGATAGGCACCAGCCTCCCCGCGACCCTAATCACGATTAAGCCACTTAGAAAATGAATGAATGAATTATTATTATTTTTCATTATGGTAGCCAAGTGCTAATCAGAATGTTTCTTGAAGGCAAATTGAGACGTAATCTTATAATGGAACGTCAGATCAGGCCGTGTCCCTCTTCTCAAGGCTAAATCTAATCATTTTATTGGACTGATTTCTGATTTCTGGTCAAGCTTACTAACTGCATTTGAAATAATGAATAGTGGCAGAAAATGAGAGCAGTTTGCTTGCTTTCACCTGAGATTACAGAATAATATTATGCTTCATGAGTGATTGTTGCCCTTTAGCTGTTCTCCATTGATCTTTTGAGTTCAAGCAAAAATCATAAGATTGAAGTCTTTCTGTGTCCGTTGCTCCAGGACATGGTAATATTACAAGTTTCGACTAGACTGCGTTCACGGTCAGGTCAACCCCCGTTACTGCCTCAGCGCACGCCCGAGTCAAAGGTGTTGGAGAACAAGGGAACAGAAAAGAAGGAGAAGGCATGGTGGGCGAAAGAAATAATGAAGAAAGGAAGAGCCCAGAAACTGACCTTTGCCCCCAGTCTTCCTTTCCTTTTTCACTTTCGCTCTCCCACCCTATGTTTCTCCACTTGTTCTTTTCTGTTGAGTTACCAGAGACTCTTTGTGTTCAGGCCTGACCTGACCCTAGGCAATGCCCTCAGTGACCTCTTTACGGGTCATCCAGAGGACATAGTGGTGGAGGGGTCAGTCTGCGGTCTCGGGTCACGTTGTGGTCAACATCAGGTCACTTAGCAGTCAACATCAGTGGAGATGGTTTGGGAGCCTAAAGCGACAATTTATTTTTTTTTTTGGCCAAGATATCTCTTATCAAGCAGCAGCTTTGTTGTGTGAACTCAGGGGTGCAGGTGCTTTGAAACATGATCTTATCTGAAGTTACTGTACTAGAGCAATGCATTAATGTCCAGAGCGCTTAGGCATAAAAAAAGAATACTACGCCCTAAACATGGAAATATACTATAATATAAAATGTACTTCAGTGCTACAAATGTATGTATATCTTTACAGATATATGCGTATGAACATCATTGTTATAAGTATACAGTGATGTCTATATTACTCTGATATGCAGTGAAGGCATCTCATCTTCAGTATGACTGACCTTGGAATAACCCCCAGCGGCATCCAAGTCAACTTAGGGTCATGTTTTGGTCATCCACAGGGAGACACTTAATACAGACAGAGTTTACACGTGTTGTAAGTAGCATTGTGGGAAATTAAAAAGTCTGCTTTCGGCCATGCCCAGAGGTCACCCAGTAGCTGATGTTAAAGAAATACATCCAGTCAGCAGAACAGTAAATCCAAGAAATATTGTTTTTCACAGAAATGGACCAGCATCACTAAATCCCAGAAGCAGCCTACCTGCAGCTCTGGGTCATCTACTGGTCAGCATCTCACAGAGTTTTACAAAGTGTTTTGAAACATTTGGAGGAAAGATCGCCTTTCCCAGATTATTACTTCTGACCTCTTATGCCATGCTGACTCAGATTTGTTGTCATTGTATTGTATGTTTACTGTATTGTATTTTTGGGTTGATTTAGGCGCTCATTTAGGCAAGCATCCACCCCAAGCCTGCGTGTGAGCAGATTTATAGACTCTTAATTAATAAAATGTACTACAAGACATTTTGTTACATTGCTGTGCAGCACATCACATTAAAACCAAGAAGGTAGATTCTACCATGCATGGATAAAACAATATATTGTATGCCGTGGTATTTGGTTTCCATACCATTTTTCCTTCACACTTCCATGAATATTCATGTGACCTCAAATTCACCCAAAAATCAGGCAGGTTGTCTGGCGGTCACCAGCGTGGGGTGTGCTCAAGCGCTTCAATGTTACTCAACTTCCCAAAGAAGCAAATCGACTAATGATAGTCTGGACATGGCTATTGAAATCTATTTGAGGTGCATTTGACCAGAATCTGACCTACTTGTAGCCAGGGTCACTCGGCGGTCATCGTGAGGGTTAGGTTTTGGTCAGTGTAGACTGTACCCCATGAGTGGCTGTAGGATGGTGGTGCATCCAGGCCGGCAGACTGCTTGTCAGGTGAGCTCGCAGCCTCATTTATCCTGCCTCTAATCATTACAAATGGGGGAGAGTGGCGTAAACAGGCATCATTAGGACCACTCGTCACAGGCACTCACGTCCACTTTAAAGCACCATTATAACTCCAAGGGGCCATCCATAATGCACTCTCCAGGGGAATGAGAAAAAGAGAGGTAGAGAGAAAGAAAGACAGACAAGGAATGAGAGAGAAAAAGAGACAGAGAGAGGATGAAGTCATTTTGAGAGCTAGTGTGATTTAGACAGTGTAGTTTGGATGGTAATTATCCATGTCTATGTTTTGGATTCATTATGCATGTTGGGTGTTGTCAGAAATGTGCCAGTGCCATGACTGATAGTAAGGAGTGTACTGAGGTGTCTTAAATGTGAGGCATGGGATTATAAAAAACATTAGCTATGGGTCCTTATGCAGAATAAACTAGGAATTTCTGATTGGACCTCGTTGCTGTGTGACAGAAATCTACAACATCTGTGACAGTTGCATATTTGATGATGTTTCTCAGAGTTTGTGTGCATATGTGTGTGTGTGTGTGTGTGTGTGTGTGTGTGTGTGTGTGTGTGTTTGTGTGTGTTTGTGTGAGTGTAAGAGAACAGGAGGAGGATCTTGTACGCAACGAGTTCATCGGCAGGGCAATGACAGACTCTCCATTCTCAATCACACTGTAGTCCCCTGGGGCGCGCAATGCCACTGCCTTGTGTGCGCAAGCGTGAGTGCTTGCGTGGGTGAGAGAAAGAAAGAGACAGAGAGTGTGAGACAGAGAGAGGAAATAAAGGAAAGAAAGGAGGGTATTAAGGAGACAAAAAGGCACAAACAAAAAGAGAACAAGGTTTCGAAAGAGTAAGCGAGGTGAGGCGCTCTCACAGACACTAAGGAAACATTAAGAACAGATGTATTTTGGAGGAAATTTCTTTCTCCTTTGTAGTCCACTCGAACGTGTGTGTACTAAATTGACTACTGGTACACAAATGACATCAGAGGCATGCCATGTGGCATTGCCATGGCAATATCCATAATCAGTAGGCAGCTACAGTTCCCTCAAACTCCCTTATTAGTGCCTGATTAACAAGCCTTGCACCTCTCTCTCTCTCTCTCTCTCTCTCTCTCTCTCTCTCTCTCTCAGTCTCTCTCCACCTGCTCTTCACCCCATCAGTGCTGGGGTCATCTTGAGGTCAGGAGGAAAAATGAAGCACGTTCTGTAGACTGCGTAACGCTGCTCCATGCCTGCTGATGGAATTCTCTCTCTCTCTCTCTCTCTCTCAGTCACTTCCGCTCACTCTATCCGCCTCTCCCACACTTCATTTCTTTGCCCAATCTCCTGGCTTATCTTGTCTGTACATTCCCCGAGGCTTTCATTTCTCATCCCTCCTTTTGTTCAGGAGGACAGAAGATAGACAGATTTGATGAAGGACTCAGCGAACAAAGTACACAGTGGCCATTCTGCAGCTTGATGCTCATGTTGTGATCATTAAGACAAGCTTTGAATGTTGGTGTCACCTCGGAAAAAAAAAAGAATTAGACAAGAGGAATCTGACATAGTGTTGTGTATAGCATATGCTAAGGGTAAGCTGGATTCTAGTCTGATCCTATCTGTCTAGATCACACCTTATAAATAGCTTCTTTCAATGTGGCTTGCTGAGTATGTTGAGAATTTGGCAAATAAATCTGAAAGGATAACATGGTTTTAGAGGGAATCTGTTTCAGATTAACACATACTTAGTCAGATTCACTAGCAGTGTCTGTGATTTCTAAAGAATGTCCTATGCCAGATCTTTCGGACCTCTCATCATTACACTGCAGCGAAAATCTTGTTTTACAAAAAGAGAACTGATACGAACTTATTATGCTGCCGGTCGATCTGACTCTGACTTGGTTAGTCATTCACACTTTTAAGTTCAACAAAGGTTGCATAGCACTCGTGCTCAGACTACAAAAACTGAGCCAGTCAGCATTACATGGAAAATATCCCAAGGCTTAAATACCTAATTTTAAGATCTCAAGAACCACTGGTGTGATTCAGGGTTATGTAGCCTCTCGAGTAGAAAAACTGTTTGTTCTTTTTCTTCGGTAATTTTTCCCCCTTTGTTTTATTGGCCCTAAAAACATCGTATGTGGGTCTTTGCCTCTATATTAACCATGTAGTGCAATAAATTTAGCAGTGTGTTGGTTCAGGATTGACCCATTGTAGAGATTACACAGTGACAATTCCAAGCAAAGCATGTGTGTGTATGTATGTATACATACACACTAAAGATTGCTTATTTATCAACTGACTACAGAATACAGTTCTGCTGAATATATATATATATATGTACTCTGCCCTTCCTGTAGATGGGCGCCACCCTCCCTGTTAATTTGGATTAAGCAGTTCAGAAAATGATTGAATATCATATATATATATATATATAAAATGTTGTGCAAAAGCTTTAAAAAAAGATTGCTTGTAATTCAATTAAATAAACTAAATAATTAAATGTGTCTACATGTCTAACTTTATAAAGCACAGTAAACAGTAGCAAATAAAACAAAGCCAGTATTTGGTTTACTGAGCATCTTGCAAAACCAGCTACAGTTCTCCTCGAAATTTTTCCATCACACTTGCTTCTCTCTATTTGCATGCAAAACCCAGCAAACTCTGAAGTCTGAATAGTGAAAGTCTGAATAGTGGTTTACTATGTAATATACTTCTTTCTTTGTTGACACACAAACATTTCTCCTGTAACATTTCATTTTGTGCTGGAAAACTAATATTTGAAAATCTGAAACGTTTTTGTACTAACTCGCTAACATGCAAGTCATAAACAATCTATAGCAAAGTTTCTAGTAAAAAATAGGATGTCTGAGTCTTTTCAGAGTACTGTTTATTCTATCCACACACACACACACACACACACACACACACACACACACACACACACACACACACACACATTAATCTTCAAAAGTTTAATAAGGACAAAGATGACAGTGACAGCAGAGTAGGAATTGTGTTGGGCTGACTGCGGAAAGAGAGTACCACCCTTTGGACTCTAGATGTCACCAGTGGCTGATCGAGATGATAATGGTCTTAAGAGATAGTCTTTCTAGCTCCTGCACTGAAAAGTACAATCAGTGAAGAAAACTTACTGACAGGGTAATTCAGTGAAAAACACACCTAATCTAAGTTAGGAAGATTGCACTGTAGAGATTTGTATTGATTCCCATCCATTCCTACAAAGTTTGCTGTGCTATAAGCCAGGACTTTTAACCCGAACAAAGGTTCTCTAATTACATACAGACATATATCTCTGCATATATAACCTATCATCGTGAACTATTATAGTATACTGTTTAAAAATACATATTATTATAATAAAAACAAACAAAATTCAATTCTGTCCTAATAATTGATGAAATTGTGGTTTTGATTAGAGGGACACATTACAAAATTCATAACTGATAAAGCATTATGTGAGCAAATATTTCCTACTACAAATAATAGTGTTTTTTAAAATTTTGTTATTGAATTGCATAATAGTGTATAAACACTGTAAAACAATACATTTAGACTTGTAAGCAAAGCTAAATTTGTAAAGCCATTAATGAATGTTATGTAGCTTCCAGGTATTTGTGTTTAAAATACTCAGCAAAATGTTTGACACATTTATTTTAAAATATTTACTTTTGTTTTCAGATTGCTCAGATATAAAATTTATGTTCATCTTTTAGATACTTAGATACAATGTCAGGTATGTAGTTATATCTCTATAATTTTTTTTTTAATTTTCTGTATAATCTCTAAACAAATCCTTGCATTAAATATGAAAACCTAGCACTATAATTAAGTTTATTATTGTGTATTTATGTAATATTAAACTATTTCAAAGAAATATTTGCAGTTATTGCAATGTTATTTATTCACTGCTTGCACTGAATCCAGAAAACGATCTAAAGAAAAATAAAGTTATGTTTACAATAAACAAGTGAACCTGTATTTTGTCATAGGATACATGCTGGTAGCGTACATAACATATGTACTGCAACTGTACCTATTATGTATTAGACACATAGTGCTACTTTAAAATAATATGCGACCACTGAAGGGCAAAAGGCAGTTGATAATACATATTGTTTCTGCAATACTGTATACCTTTGGATACGTCTGACAGAAATAAGGATACTGAAGACTTATGGTTCAAGGAGATATGCAGACAAACTCCAAACACTGGGAACAGATGACTCCTCTGCAGTGTCGAAATGACCTGTGGTAGGTTTCACAGTCGACAGTAATCAGGGCAGTTTGTGAGGCCTCTTTTCATCCTGATGCTAGAAGTCCTTCATGATCACCAGTTTATGTTGAGCCTATCCGGTGTGCAATGACAGTGTTGTAATTTATGTGTTCTAAAAAAGCACTGCCCTCTCCCAAATGGCCAGACTTTGCACATTCCAGAGCTCCCATGAGAGAAATTTAGCGGCAAAGCATCTCAGGACTCCCAGGTGGACTCGATACGTATATAGTGGTTATATCCTCGTATAGTTACACTCTGTATTCAGAAAAACATGCCAGATTATGGATGTTTATGCAAAAAGAGATTTAGGATGATTTGGTGTGCTTTTTACTGCTCAGGGGACGATGACTGTATGAAATATGGTGCGCCAGTTTGAAAATTGTATTATCCAAAATGAAAAGCTTGGCAAACAGGAAGATGTAAAGCTAGGGTAGGATGCAGGGGCAGGGGCTGATGAATGGGCAATCTACCTGCAGTATGTGTATATTGATGTGTGACAACAAGATATGATGTTAAAAAAGGCAGGAAGGAAATTAGCCATGTTTGTGAGTTTTGTCATAACATTCACACTGTGACAATCATAGCAATACAGTGTATCTATTCATCCATATTAGCCATAACATTAACACAACTGGAATGGTCTGCAGCTAAGCAGCCCCATACACAGCAAACGGCAATGCACTGTGTGTTCTGACACAGCTCCAAAATGGCAGGTCTTGTGGGGTGAGTCCTGGTATGCAGTGGTAAGTACCTACAAAATGTGGCCCAAAGAAGGACAACCAGTGAACTGGCAAGAGTGTCATGGGTGCCCAAGGCTCACTGACCCATGTGGGGAGCAAAGGTCAGTCTGACTGATCCCACAGAACAATCTGCTGAGTCTGCTCAGAGAGGTGTTGTGGCACATAATGCATTGTAGCTTGCGGTATCCAGTCAGATGGTGTTAATTTTACGGCTGATTGGTCAGTGTATGT
>JAQMYF010000003.1:13034529-13047551 GCA_030014195.1 Neosilurus mollespiculum | reverse complement strand
GATATTATATATATATATATATATATATATATATATATATATATATATATATATATATATATATCACAATAATGTGACTGATTAAAAATAAACTGAATTTTAGAATATCACAAGTAAAATAAAAAAACAAACAGTGAAAAACAAACAGTGACACATTGCAAATGTATATGCTAGAGTAAGTAAGCACTTATTGATTCTACGCATTGCACTGCGGACCCAGTCTGACTCACTGTTTCACTGAAATTATGGAGAGAGTTCCCAGAAGGAAGTTGATTCTTAACTTCCACTTTCTGGATTAAAGTTCTAAAGTTATTCCTTTCATGGTCTGTGCGCATATCTCCTGGCCCGTTCATCTGATTCGCAGGATACACAGGCGGATGGAAATGCTTAATTATTAATTGGCTTGTTGTGTTTGTGCCAAGAGGCAATAAATAACGCTCTCGTCTAATGAATAATGGGGTTGGTTAGTGGGCCCGGCTCAAGCACGGATCCCCACAGTGAGCCGTTAATGGTTTACAGTGTCTCCAGTGCTTGGAGCGAGCCAGTTTCTGGCCAGCCCATTAACCGAGCACTGGGGAGGCAGCGTTTGGACCCACTCTGAGCCAACATGGCCAAGTCTAGTGGCTCCAGAGGACGTGTGTAGCCTTTGGGGTCAGCTACGGGCCACTGGAGGGGAACAAGACGGTGTGCGTGAGGCTACTCAGAAGTTTTATGCCACGGTTAGCGGTTAGGGCTAGTAATAGCAGTTTGTGCAATGCCACAGGGTTGTAAGGTCTGTTAGGTTTGGACTGATGTCAGAATTTCAAATGAGTTATCAGAAACACACGTACTTGTTACGAGCACAGGCCGTGTCAATCAATATTTCAAAGTTGGTTTGGCATGTAAATGGAAAATAAAGGAAATGATAGCAGACACATGTTCAAAGACATACTGTATGATGCGGTTATGCTCATGCTTGCTCGTCACTCTTTAAAACCCACACACTCACCCGAAGACAACCCTCCAGGACCGAGCTCACTCTTAAACACATATACAACACACACATGAATCATGTATATACTCATGCACACGTATACTACATACACACACGTGCCTTTCTTCATGTCACTTGATCTCCTCTAAGAGGCTCTAAGAGGCCATTAGTCAGTCAGAGTCAGAGAGAAACCCATTCTGAGATTAGATTGATTTCTCCCAAAACTTCACAGAGATCCAGCAGGAAAGCTCACAAATCAACACTGTCTTACCTCCTGCTGAAAGACATTCGCTGTCCGTGTGTAGGTATGTGTCGGTGTGTGGGTGTGCTTGAGAGGGGAAAAAAATAAGGGAGATTTAGAGGCTTCCTCAGATCTGCTAAAGACAGAACATGTTTGAGAGAGTGTCTTCAAAAATTAATCAGTGCTATGTAGTAGTGCATTAAACGGGAGTATGTATCAGTCATGTCACCTGTGTCTGACAAATTATGCCTTCACATACCCTCAGTAGCTATCTCTCTCTCTCTCTCTCTCTCTCTCTCTCTCTCTCTCTCTCTCTCGTGACCTGTTCATTGTAGAGAAATGGGAGTGAGAAGGAAGCAGTCAAGGGGAGAGTAGGAACCTTTTGCCTTCATCAGTATGCACGACGTGGCAAAATAGACCTGTGTATGTGTGTGTGGGTGGAGGGTGGGGGGCAGGGGGTTTAGGGTGTGTCATGCATGGCTTCCCTGCTTTAATTTCCCTCCATTTGAGAACATTAGGACTGACAAAGACATGGAGGAGGGGGCTACGACAACAAACAGAGACAGAAAAGGAGAGATGGAAAATCAGGAGAGTGAGGTGAAGAGCAGGAGGATGGGGAAAAGGTGGGTGGAGAGAGAAAGAGAGAGAGAGAGAGAGAGAGAGAGAGAGAGAGAGAGAGAAACAAAAAAAATGAGACTAGATAAATAATGTGTCAGAAACTCTGAGTACCATTTAAATTGAAAACACAATTTTTATTTATGAAATATTCAGTTATTCTTTTGTGCTTGCACTACATTGGTATTATTTTCCAAAAAAAAAAAAGAAAAAAGGAATGTAATCCATTCATATAAATGGTGAAGTCAAATATTATCCCTCTGTCACTCCTCCATCATGACCCGTGAAGTTCTCTAAAACTCACAGCTCATTGTTGACCTTTAACAGTATCAGCACAAATGCTCTCCAGGTTGTCTGATTATGTTGGATTTGGTCACACAGCTCCGAAGTCCAAAATAACTAACAAATGAGGACCCCAGGCTGAGATCAGAGGCCTAACCCTCGGTTGTTGCCACACTCTCTGTATGTTGGCTCGCCGCAAGTCTTAGTGCTCTCTGAGTCAGAGGCATTCGAAACGTTTCCTCTTTCCCAAGAGAGCAGTGAAGATGGTCCAACAACTTGGGCTGTGAAACGTCCGAGGAGCCAGTACAAGTCTTTGAAGCGGTGAGGAAAAACAAGCAGCTGGTTCTCAGTGTGTTCACACCCCACCATACACTCACAGCAAGAGAGACAGAGCACAACAAGGAGAGAAAACCAAAGGGCATTAGCGTGTTTTCCTACTCTTCACACATGTGAGTAAACAAAAGTAGTGCTGAGCAACGTGCCACTGAAGCAGGCGACAGTGTCTAGTGTAGTATTGGATAATGTATACACTGACACACAAGTAAACAACCGGTCTGCAGTCCTCACAGTGCATTAGGGCCAAATGTGACTTGGTAGGTGAAGTCTATCATCACCACCAAGTGTTATTTCTCTCTCTCTCCCTCTCTCTCTCTTTCTCTCTCTCTCTCTCTCTCTCTCTCTCTCTCTCTCTCAGTCTCTCTCTCTCTCTCTGTGTGTGTGTGTGTGTGTGTGTGTGTGTGTGTGTGTGTGTATGTGTGTGCATGTACTTGTACTTGCCACATATTGAGGACTGAAATATGTTTTTATTCAACAGACTGAGGACCTTTTTTTGTGGAAAGTGAGGACATTTTGGCCGGTCCTCACTCCTTCGTAGTGCTGTTTGAAGAATAAGCCTTGGTCTTGGGGTTCAGGTTGGAATTAGGTTTAGGTCAGGGTTAGGGTTAGGATTAGGCATTTAATTGTAATAGTTAAGGTTAAGCTAATGGTTTAGCAAATTCAATATATCAACGAATGTCCCCAGATAGAAGTACAAGATGTGTGTGTGTGTGTGTGTGTGTGTGTGTGTTGTTTGACAAAAAAACATGATTAAACACCCTAAAAAAAAAAAAAAAAGTTTGATTAATTATCACACATACCTTTTTGGGTAAATTTATACATTTCACATTCTCTACAGTTCACGTTATTGGAACATTCGTACAAAGCCTTCCTTAAAGATAGACCCATAGAGATATTACAAATATAATTAAGTAAGATCTTTCCATTTTGCTATTATAAACACATGAAAAATCCCTCTACAGTAATCTTTCCATCTGATGAAACGAGCTGGTTGACATGATAGATACATAATTAGAATGACCTCTCACCTCTGTGATATCATTGCCATGCTGGTCTTTATTATTGAAGGGGTGACTTCATGAGGCCTTGTAACCATGAGATGACTGCTTTGAAAATTTCCTTCAGTCCCTCTGAGGAACTCGACTCCGCCGCTTCTGCTTTCATGGGTCTCTTTCATGGCCTGTCTGATCTCAGTTTCCACCCCAGAGCTCTCAGCTTGTGTAGTCCAGGAGCCTTGTGGATTCCCTCTTCAGGTTAGGTGCCTGATTATGAAGAGGTCAGAGTTCAATACTTCAGGCCACAGACATTAGGCAGAAGAGTTAAGGATGAAAAAATACAAAACTATTTAAAAGTGGAGGCTTGAGGGTGTACCCTGCACGGGTGTACAGTACCGTATATGAATATGTGCTACAAGATGAGTTTTTATAGTAAAAGAGATTAATATGAGTGCAGATTGCTGATGGAAGCAAGTTTATTGGAGTAAATATAATTATATTAAAATATAAACAACATTACATAGGGAACAAACTCAAATCAGATTTCCTTTGAAGACAATAAAAAATTATTTCTACTGGGCAGGGGTTAATTTGACCTGTTACACCTGCAAATTACACTAATATTTCTATTTAACAAATAGTTTTTAAGCAACAGTAAGACACTTAAAGGGTACCTGTACTCAATTAGTGTTACTAGCTCTTTAAAACAATCATGTATGACATCAGCAGTTCTTTCCGGCAACATCGGTCCTTGCCCCATGTCAAAGTATGTGCGGCGGGCTGCAAAACTGGGCATGCGCAGAGGCATGTTGCCTTTCTGATTGGCTGTTCCAGCCTGGTAGTGATGCAAACTTGTTGGATTGGCTGGGCTGCATCACTGACCCTGTGCATCATAACACATTATTAGGTAGTGCTGAGCGGCACAAACAACAAGCACAGAAATCATGGAAAACATTTATTTTTGTTCCTAAACAAATTGACGACAGGGAAGACGATTTAACATTCTTGTCCTCAGAGTCACAAGAATGTGATGTCAAAAATTACACCCATTTCCTCAGAATTGTTAGCCATAGTTATCTCTTGAACATAGTTATTTTTTTATCCCCTAAAATGTTGCTCCCTGAATAGCTGGGCACTGTGCGAGGTTTGCATGTTCTCCTGTGTTTGTGTGGGTTTCCTCTGGGTACTAAGACATACACATTAGGCTAGCGGGCTGTTCCAAATTGCCCCAGGTGTGAGTGTGAGTGTGAATGGTTGTGTGTTGGCTCTGATGGACTGGCGAGCAGTACAGAAAATTAATAAATTTAGGAGTTATTTATTAGTATTAATGTAGTAATATTGTTTATTAGGATTAATATAGTAATAAGGCTGGTAAGTAATATAGTAATATTACTGTTTATTATTATAGTAATATTATTAGTATTAATTATAAGTGTTAATATAGTAATATTATAGTAATATTATATAGTAATGTTACTATATAGTAATATAGAAATATTATTTATAGTAATATAATATAAATATTATTAATATAGCAATATTATTTAATACTAATATTATAATATTACTATTAATGGGCAATATATACCTTTCATGTACAAATATTTATATACCAATATTTGTACATGAAAGGTTTTTAACTAGAAATATTAATTGCATTTATTTTATAATTATTCAAGAGGCAGAATTTTTAAATATTAGTACCTTAATATGTCCAAATTTGGGTTTTTTTTGCCTTTAAGCATAATTTAAAGGTCTTACTGAGCCATATAATTCCAAGGTTTTGAAATGTAAAATACTTCAATGTATCATGAGGGAATGGAGAGAGTTTGCATTATGAAAGCAACAGGCAAGTTGAAAGATCTCAGGCTTGAAAGTCACATTCTTCCTTTCACCAAACAATTTTTTTTGAAAGAGCATGCCTTGAAAAGTAACAAAAGCAAGATAAGTATTTTGCTTGGCCTTGTCTTTCCTCACATCAACCATTTCAATCTGCTCCAAACAGCACATACAAACTCTAGAACCAACGAGGGGAAATGAGGGGAATTATACAGGAAAGGAATGAAGACCCTCCGAGCTTTTTTTTGTTAAATCGTTTTGCATTTGTCTTTCAGCAAAGCTGCATTGTGTGGCTCAGTGTGCAGCTTGTACTTCAGTGTTAGGCAGGGAGGCGGGGTCTGTCGTCGTCTGCGGGAAGTGGACGTCCATCTATTAACACCTCATCCAGCCTTGGCCTCCTCTGCACCTTGTAGTCCCGTCTCCTCAGATCACGGTGGGAAACCACCAATCATTCGTCATTGTAGTAAAGAGCCCATTATTAGCCACGACTATGCCGGTCGCCCCCAAAACGCAGTTCCACCTTCCCACTTTTAAAGGCATCCATCGAGCACGATGAATAGAGGGAGGAAAGAAGGATGAGAGAAGGATAGTGGAAAAGAGATGGTGGCTAAGCACAGATGGGAGGATAAGAGGGGAGATTCAGATGCTAGTGAAATCTGTTGTCAGGACACTGTCAACGCTGGGCTGCCGGTGAGAATGAGTAATGTAGGATTGGATTTAGGAGGGCACATGATTATGAAAGCTTTTCAAATACTACAAAGTGTTTTTAATTGAGGTCTTATTTTTTATTTTGTTAGCGTAGCATTTACAAAAATCCATACTCACTCACTTACTCATTCATGCACATGTTTGATCATCCAATCACAGACCACAGAAAATATGCACTAATACGCACTGATCAAGCATGGGTAATTGAGGCAAATGAGGATATAAATAGGACCAGATTCATCATGGCTTCTGACACTGACTTCTGAAAGACCAGTAGAACTGACAACAAAGACGAGTATACAAGGGAGGGGGTCTGATTACATTTCCTTGTACAGACAAAAACCAATGAGAGAATTCCTGAAAGGAGCCCACCTCTTAAGTGGGTGGAGCATTTACAATGTTTGAGAAAGATTACAGCAGGAAACTGCAATTGAGTGAACTGGGATGGAGGTGGAGGTGGAGGTGGTGAAGGTGAAGGAGGTGGTGGTGTGGTATGGTAGGGGAATTATCGGGGTTGATAAATGAAAAGCAGGGAGAAGTAAAGGGGATGGAGGTGGGAGTCAAATCAAGGACATGTTCAGGTTTACTTGAACTCTGCTTGGGGTCAAGACGAGGGCACGCTTCGTTGATTCATGTGGCAGATTACAGATGATAAAAGGAGAAGGAGAAGAGGAAGGGAGGGGAAGAGATGAGGACAGAAAACAGAAGGTGAACACAGTGTGTGAAGAGGAAGAAAGAAACAATTAAAAAAAGATGATACGAAGGTGGGCAGCGGTGGCCCGGTGGTAGGGTGCTGGCTTATTGATCTGAAGGTCGGGGGTTCAAGCCCCACTATCACCAAATTGTCACTGCTGTCCCCCCCCAATGGAGCTAACTGAGTTATCAAAGGCCAGCCATGTCTCTCACTGTCTGTGGTGAGAGGCATGTAAAAGAACCATTGCTGACGTTGGTAAAGAGTAGGCCATTGGGTTGCCGTCAGCATGTTTCTGCCCTGCGATGGCCTGGGGAGCTGTCCAGGGTGTACTCTTCCCTCGCCCAACAGATACGACCCTAATTGCAAACCTCCCCGCTACCGTAATTAGGATTAAGCAGTTCAGAAAATGAATGAATTATATGAGGGTGGGCTGAAAAGTTCATAGGCTGACTATGGTGCAGTGGTCAAATTTGACTAAATGTTTATTTGGCTAAATATTTTCCAACATAGTATGCACACTTCTGTAGTATACACACTTCTTCCATTAGTGATGCAGCACTTGATTTCCTTTGGTATAGAAGTTTCATTACCCTGGCATTTACTCCTAGTTAGTCAGCCTATGAACTTTTCAGCCCACCTTCGTAATACTGTTGTTATGACAAGAAGACATCTCAGCTGTTATAAAGATCAGCACAGTTCTAACAATTTTGCTCTTTTGCAGCGTTGTGGTGGCACTGAAATCGAACCCTTTCGTCCCTAACGACACAATGATTACTACTACACTTCTAAATAGGTAAAAGACATTTATAGATGGGTGCAGCAAACTCAATTCACCACACCCTGTTCATCTTCATTCTTTTTCATCCTTTGGCTTAGAGGCGAGTTAAAAGTAATGATGTCTTACATCTTGAAATACCGCTGTGTTCATTAGTAAAGTTTATCGAGTTTATTGAGTGTGTGCAATTTCACTGAGGCCCCTGTGGATATAGTAATCACTGCTGCAGCGCAGACTGACAAGAGGAACACGGCAAATATGACTCCAAACAATAAACTTGAGCCGAATTGAAAACGGAAAGTCAGACGAACACAATAAAGAAGCTGTTTAAAATGTTTTGTGCCATGGCGCAGGGGGTCAGATTTTTGCATCACGCTCTGGGTAAATATGTGCCATAACTCACACGGGGTAGCAGCGCTGGTGTTTAAGCGTTCATGTGTATAATTATTTTCGAGTATGTCTCCATTTTCTCTGTTTCGCTTCAAATCAATTTTTATGGCAGCTGAGTTTTATGGCACTCATCAGGGTGGCTCAGAGACGGCCTGCTTCTGCTTCAGGGGGAACACACTGTCGAAATGAGAGTTATAAATATGAACGCTTTTTCTCTGCCTTCTGGCGGGATTCTGAGTGGATTTTATGTTTGTTCGGTGCCTGTGTGTGTGTGTGTGTGTGTGTGTGTGTGTGTGTGTGTGTGTGTGTGTGTGTGTGTGTGCGCGTGTGTGTTCGTGCGTCTGTCTTTGTAGTATAGGAGGAGGAAGCTGATGTTTCCTCAGAGTGACCCTTGACCTGATCTCTCATCATCCTTCCTTGGGTGACTTTTTATGGTTATGGCAACCACAGTTATAATGCTACTTTTGCTGACTGTAAATTCTGCAAACCAAGTTATAAAATTTTTCTATGTCTCTGAATTTCTGGGGAAAAAGATTGTGACAGATAAATGAATAAGAGAATTTAGGACTCTCTAAATAGTTGATCTGTACAGATTATATCTACAATAAACTTTGGAGCAGGCATTATAACTACAGAACGTTTTCTATGGAGGGCTTATTTACTATGGTTAACAAATAAAAAATAAGAAATGATTAAATATTACAGACTGTGACAGTAAATAGTAATGAAATGCCTCTAAATGTGATGTGAATGTATGTGTTTGCTGTTCACGCATTATGAATCTCGTTATTTATTTGTTTCAATTATGCTGAAAATGATACGTCACATTTGACTTGAAAATTGAACTTGTCACTTTTACTCATCGAAACACAGGGGGTGGAGTGATTGGTGAGATTTTCTGCGAGTCCTGCCTCTAGTGGCTGACAAGTAGTCCACTACCCCCTCCCCGAAATGCACCTTTAATTTATTCCCTCATTATTTCTTCATCAGCACTCATTTCCTTTCATTTAATAAGTGATCTTCATATTCACTTTTGCAAAAGGCCATGTTACATGTTTACTTCTCGAGCAGCCATGTTTAATTAATAATGAGCCAACAGATTTACAAAAATATCAAAACTAGACCACCAACCATGCCCTCAATATTTTATATGTATGTCCTATATTTATAATGAATTAATTATTTCACATTTGAAAATTTATATAGGTTACATCCATACAGTCTCTTGCAATACCACACACACACACACACACACACACACACACACACACACACACACACACACACACAGAGAGAGAGAGAGAGAGAGAGAGAGAGAGAGAGAAATAGGTGTTTGATTTAGCATCCTTGTGAGAATAGAAATAATAAAGAATGGAGCTAATTTTAATACGATACCAAAATTTTTCCTTAACATAAGAGATCTTTGGGTTTTTAGAAGTACAGGATGAGTCAAATGTCCCCAATTTGTATGTTTGGTTCGTTTGGTGGTTTGGTCAAACAGTATCATTACTGTTTAAAAATGTATTTAATAATTAATTCATCCTTATTAATTTTTTAAACCGCTTAATCCTAATTAGGGTCACGGGGAGGCTGGCGCTCATCTCAGCCGGCTCTGGGCGATGGCGGGGTACACCCTGGACAGATCACAAGGCCATCGCAGGGCAAAGGCTCATACAACCATTCATACTCACACTCACACCTAGGGGCGATTTGGAACAGCCAATTAGCCTACTGTGCATGTTTTTGGACTGTGGGAGGAAACCGGAGCACCAGGAGGTAACCAAGCATGGGGAGAACATGCAAACCCCCCATACAAATGACTGAGCCAGGGAATCGAACCTTGGACCTTTTTGCTGCGAGGCAGATATGCTGACTACTGTGCCACCATGCCGCCCTGTTTATTTATTTAATCATTTAATCATTTAATTCAAATTCTAATTTTATTTGTATGATGTGCTATGAAATGTTCATTATTGTCATGGACATAAACATAGGCTATTCTACTGGCAGGAAAAAAAAAAGATAAATATAGAATAAAGCATAAAGGATATAAAAGATAGCTTACAGCAACAATATTACTAAATTGCAATAATGTGCAAAACAAGCACTGGGAGGTATTCAAATTTTATTCCTTTGTTTGTAACTTTATTTATATATTTTTTCTTTTTGTTTAGTTAGTATAAAAAAGTGTATTTAATATAAAATAGTCCTTCATGTGGCTTCCCCATCATTGGGCCTCCCATTATTCCCTTCCCGAGTGTCAGATCCCTCTCTATTGGCCATGATAAGACCAAGCACATGTGTCAGCCTGATGCATGGCAGGATTAACATTGTACAAACACACCAGGCTACACTTTAAAAGGGAATGAGGTGAGGGCACAGGCCGGCGCTTTTCAAAGCTGAAGCGGCCCACTTTGCATGAAGAGTTTGGAGGAATTAATGAGGGTAAATATTAACACCTGCCCTTGTGTAAATATTAGCCAGTGTCTCTTAGGTACAGGGAAGAGGGCAAGCTTTCAGCTGAGCCTTGAAGCAAGTGAAGTGAATAAAGGGAGGTGGGATATCCTCTTTCTCTTAAACAGTTCAAAAGAGGAAATGCAACTCTCTATATATACACCCCCCCTTAATGAAATCTTTAATGATATTTCTAAGACAATATGATGATCCGTTTCCACTGGGAGGACGCAAAGTAGTCGTGCATTGAGTTGAAATGCAAAGCAGCTCATCAGAACCCAGCTGCACTTCCATACATCCTGGCAGATGGCAGTGTCACAGACACTGGCTTTTTCCACTCAGTTCAACATTGAACATCCCAAGCAAAGTGTACGCCTCCAAAAGCAGGCCATAGTTTATAAAGATCAAATGGTTACAAAAAATGCTTTCAAGTATTAAAATGACCTGCTTTAGAATGATTTCTTTCTGCATTCTGTCTGGGTAGCACCTCCTTACTGATTCCCCTATCAGTCCTGTGTCATACCATAACTCACATAGCTGTCATATAATTGTGCCATCTGCTGTACACATATGGTACTGCAATATCTTCTCCATATTCATCTTCCTCCCTGAATCTAAGCGCTGGTTTCCATGGAAATAGTATCCATGACCAGGTTGTTTACTTGTTGGTATTTTTTATCAGTGTTGTCTGATTTGTTCCTGAGTTGCACAGTGAATTGGGAGAGGTTGCAAATCTGTAATTGCGGCTGTCACAGCTCTGCGTCAGATGTTACTGTTACCCTGAGGATGTACTTGGCCCTGTCAGACTGCTAAAGAATGCCCTTGAAGATACTTATGTGCAGTACATATGTCAGTCCTATAATATGTGCTCAAAATGGATTAAGGGAGTATATTCCATTTTTTAATATATAAAGTATACCTGAACCTGTGGATGACAAATGTTTAAGAGTGTATTTATTGTTTCTGTTCAGACTGCTGGCTAAAAAAAAAAAAAAAAAAAAAAACCCAAGTAAAGATATAATTCATTCATTTCTTAAGCTGCTTAATCCTAATTAGGGTTGTGGGGAGGCTGGCACCCATCTCAGCTGACTCTGGGCGAGGGCAGGGTACACCCTGGACAGCTTGCCAGGCCACTGCAGGGCCAACAATCATTGATGGAAAAAAGCATAACTATTTTATTTGTTTGATTTTCATCAACAAAATGTCTTGTTCTGCCTCTCTTTAAGGTGACTTCAAGACCTGCATACCAGAGCACATCATCTGAGATTTCAGCTGTCACTAAAGAGCCAAGTCTGTAATTAAGCCTCTATTCAGGAAATACATAAATAACCGATAGATAGAGAACACACCGAAACCAATTTTCCTCCAAAAGACATAACGATGATTAATAGAGACATTAATTCAGGTGGAGTTTTGTCCCAAAACCTTACTCATCTTTCCTCATAATAATGGATAATTACAATATATGGGTCTTGTCAGAGACTGATTGCACATTAAACCTTCCATGCTGAAAATGAAACGATGGAGAAAAAAAAGAGTGCAAGCAACGTTCATAGGTAGGGATTTACCCTGCCCGTTGCTCGTTGCCCCTGGTCATCAAGACAGAGGACGTCTGAGAAGGATGCAGAGGAGGATGTGGTCTGATTGTTTTCAATTAACAAAAAGGCAACACTTGGTATTAAAAGTAGGTGTTAGTAATATTGCAGATCGGAATATTATGACCAGAGGATCCTGTGACAAGTGTGTATGTGCAAATAATAACCTTTTTTACCTCATCTAGGACCTTTATGAGGTAACTTAGCTGGTAGCTGTTATATGGACTCTTAAGAGGCTTAGCTCTGATGCTGTCCTGTTTTTTTCTGTTCTTAGAAGAGGTGAGGCGAGAGATCAAATGAAGCAATACAATGTCCAGTAAGATTTCTTAAGACATTTAATGGTAATTGTAGAAATGCTTCAACTATCCATCCATCAATTTTTTATTTTTTTTTTGCTATACTGTATTAATTCCGTAAGGGAAATTATTGCCTCTGCATTTAACCCATCCATAGTGATCACACACACAAACAGTGAGCAGTGAGCTGCCACATACATTGGGAGCAGTTGGGAGCTGGTGCCTTGCTCAAGGGCACTTCAGCCATGAAGGTGGAGGAAGGGAAGGCTCACCCCCCCACACTTTTTTCCTGCTGGTTCGGGAATCGAACCAATGACCTTTCAATCCCAAAGCCACTTCTCTAACCATTAGGCTACTGCTGCCCCCCAAAATCCATCTACCTTTCTATCATTTTCTATATGTATACAGTCTGACAAAAGTCTTGTCGCACAAGTGGACATTCATGTATAAAAGCCCATCAACTATGATTTAAAAAACCCTGTGATGGTACTCAATAATATGTACTAGCAGCAGTTTTGGAAAGAAATTTCTTCTAATCTTTACAGCTTCTTAAATATAAACATTCCCATTTTTGCCTGGAAAAAAGTCTTGTCGCAAAGAATTAAGACTATATTTATTACAGAAAAATAATTAAATGGCCTAAATATATAATATTACAGCAAATATAACATCATATCGAAACATTCCTTTGCAAACATGGCCATGATGGTACCAGACTCCCTGGTGCTTGTCATGATGAATAATTATCGTAATAAAAGAATCAGACACCTTCAAGATGTTCAAATTACAAATAATAAAAATTTGTAAGTGCTACTAAAAATTCTTGAGG
>JAQMYF010000003.1:12995710-13009924 GCA_030014195.1 Neosilurus mollespiculum | reverse complement strand
ATAATGATAATAATAATAATAATAATGATAATGATAATGATAATAATAATAATAATAATAATAATAATAATAATAATGTTATTTGGTTGAGGTTTTTGTTTCTCAGTTTAGCATGAACTGTATTATTGAATTTAGTAGGCTTTGTGGCTTGTATGCTATAATTATATTCATTTAAATGTACAAATACTGTAGATAAAAAATAACTCATGAGTATGGCCTTATGTTTTAATATGACATGTACACACACACACACACACACACACACACACACACACACAAAGAAACTTCACTTACAAGTTTCTACATTTTGGTGTGTGTGTGTGTGTGTGTGTGTGTCCAGTTTGCCTGTGAACCAAACAAGATGACAAAAATGTGCCTGATTCTCCAAATACCAGGAAGCATCCTGTAAGCTACAGAATTGTCACCCCTGAAGATACAAAAACATATGGCTAGCTACCCGGGATGTTGGTTTATATTAGTCGCAGAGGGCTGGGCTCCAGCACTGTTTGGGGATTTCCCATTTAAACCTGGTAATGACATGGAGAGATGAGCCACGTGTCCTGAGCAGGGAAATCACCGAAGCGACCCCCTGGATTAAACCATCTCAAACTGAAGAAGATTACATCAACATCTAACACGAGTTCTTGCATCAATCACAACATCTGCTGTGTGTGTTTGAGTTTGGATTTGTGCAGGTTCTCTCTCTCTCTCTGTCTCTCTGTCTCTCTGTCTCTCTCTCTCTCTCAGACGTTGACTGCTATTATTGGTGTGTAAGCTCTGAAGGCTAGGTGGAGAACATGTTCGTTCAAGACGCAGTAAGACTGGCTCCTGTGTGTCTGGTTTAGAGACTGGTTTCGAAACGGTTATTTTTGTGCTTGTGTGTGTAGGATTTGTCTCCTGGATATATTGATAGATACACACATTACACAGGCTGTATGATATGAAACCATTCTTCTTTGTGTGTTTATAACTTATGGCCCAAACTGTGCTGAAAATTGGTCATGTTTTACATCAACATGCAACAAAAATATACCAGAATTCTCTTCTAATGGTTTGAAACTTTGTGAAAATACAGGCTTACTTAACCCAAGTCTCTCTTCCTCTCTGCATTATTCTAAGACCACCTGCAGACATGTGTGTGTGTGTGTGTGTGTGTGTGTGTGTGTTTAAGGGGTTGGATAGTTATCCAGATAATAGTAGCAAACACAAACACAGTTGTGAGTGATAGGCTACTCGCAGACATACAGCTCTGAGACAGATCAGTTAGAGCTGAGGAAACAGGAGGAAGTAAATATAATTAGTGTGTTTAAAGGTGAAGTGTTTGTCTGCGTCTCTCACAATTTCTTTTCCTCATTCTCATTCCCCTCCCTCTTTCACTCTTATACTCTTTCTCCTCCCCTCCCATTTCCTTTCTTCAGCTACTCCAGCCTTTCTTGATATAATCTCCTAAGCCATATATTTATAACAATAATAGAAAAACATTCATTGGTCCTTATTCAGGCTTTGCTTCCTTTTCACATCAGTGTCGTTTATTTTATATGGAATAAGATTCTTTTTCCCGATATGCAAGATCACATGATATCTAGTCCAAATGCAGTTATATTTAGATTTGCAGTGCTTGCTGCACTTTGTCAGGCAATATCTACACACTAAATGGTCGTTTAGACCTTCTAGTATTGTACTGATGTTAAAAAGTATACAGCATGATTGTTTTGAAAATAAAACTTTCTGTTCGCTCTTTCTGTACACTCTGCAGATGTGCACACTCTTGTCATTCCAGCAAGGGGAGGAAAAGGAAAAGAAGGACAGAGGGTGCAAGAGTGAAAGAAGACAGCGAACATCTTTCAGGTCAAAGGTCAACTCATTTTTTTGGCACTAGCGGTGTGAGGTCAGATTAAGGGTGTTTTCATGGATGTAAGGGACAGTGAGAGCCTTCTTCTGCGTGGCATGCTGGGAGATACGAGGCATCTTTGTGCATTCATCCTAGATTACGAGACGTCCTGCTTGTCCATTCATTTAAGCGAAGGCACTGCTATTGTGTTTGTGTGTGTTTGTGTGTGATTGTGTGTGTGTGTGTGTGTGTGTGTGTGTGTGGATATGTACATGGCAGAGCAGGACAGGATAGTTGACACACACACTCATACACGCTTTAAGTTCCTGTTTTAATACTAAATATATACAGAGAAGGCTTGTCACAAAGAAATGATCTTCTAGTGAAGAGGAATGTTGGGTTAGCAGAGTGAGAGCAGGGTGTGTGTGTGTGTGTGTGTGTGTGTGTGTGTGTGTTGTATTTGACCGCGTTCTGACCTCCCCTGGGTGCCCCCTTACCTCCCCTTCACCCTATCCTCCCATCCTTCACCTCTGTTGCCTTCTCTTCATTCCTCCTTCCACAACAGGCTGATGGGCAGAGGGGCCCTTACATTCTTCTGTCAAACAGACACACACACACGCACGCACACACACGCACGCACGCACGCACACACACACACACACACACACACACACACACACACACACACACAAAAGGGCATCAGTGACCTCTGAGTAACCCTTCTTACCCTAGTCATGACCCTTATTGAAACAGTAAATAAATGTAACTTTCGATATAAACAAATCACTCCTCTAATTAAATGTGCATTTGTAATTACACTTTACCTTCTTTTAATAAATATAAATCAAATAAAATATATTGAACATAATTTAATATAGGCGGCAAGAAGATACTGGGTTCGATTCCCGGGCTCGGGTGTTTCTGTGTGGAGTTTGTATGTTCTTCCGTGCTTGTGTGGCTTTCCTCCGGGTACTCTGGTTTCCTCCCACAGTCCAGAAACATGCACAGTAGGCTAATTGGCTGTTCCAAATCTGTAATCTGTAATCTGAGTGTAAGTGTGAACAGTTGTATGTGTTGGCCTTGTGATGGCGTGGCGAGCTTTCCAGGGTGTACCCTGCCCTCACTCAGAGTCGGCTGAGATGGGCGCCAGCCTCCCCGTGACCCTAATTAGGATTATTTTATATATATTGTTTATGAATGTAAGAATGTCACAGATGGAATGGGATATTAAATGGGTCATCTAGAACACCTTAACAATGTAAGAAGCATATCCTTGTGTACACGTTTCAACCCTGTGATGTGAATATGAAGCAGATATTACAGACAAAAATGTCTAATCAAACACAACATGCTTTGAGTTACGTTCCAGTCCTTAAGGAGATCATTTATTTGATACTTTTCTTTTCTTTAATGCTACAGACAGATGAATAGGGCTGGAAATCACCAGGGAACACATGATATAATATGACGATACCTAGGTGCCGATTCCATTTGTATTGTGATTTTGCCAATATCGTGATTCTGTAAATATCCCGATTCGATATTATGATGTTTTATTTATTTAATTATTTATTTATTTTAAAACTTTCAACTATGTAAACGAAAGTTAAGTCATATTGCTAAAGCTTTAAACCTTGAAAGCTGCACAAGTGAACTGAACATAAGTAATTAAATAAAAGTTTCTACTTTAAACATAACCCCATCTCTACAACTTAATGTTACTTTTTAAATATTTCAGATCTTTGCATGTCTTTTTAAGGAATACTTTGGAGCCGCTGTGTGATGGCATAAATGTTAAAAAAAAGTGTATTCCATCTTTAATTTCTGTCATTTTTTAAACATTTTTGATATACTGTATTAATCCCACAAGGGAAATTATTGGCTCTACATTTAACCCATCCAAAGTGAGCACACACACACTAGGAGCAGTGGGCTGCCAAACATTGGGGCAGAGAGCAGTTGTGGGTTAGGTGCGTTGCTCAAGGGCACTTCAGCCATGAGGGTGAAGGAAGGGAAGGTGCAGCTCACTCCCCTGGTTGCCACCCATTTTTGCCTGCAGGTTCAGGAATTGAACCAGCGACCTTTAGGTCCGAAACCCGCTTCTCTAACCATTAGGCCATGGTTGCCCCAATACAGCTTTAATAGTATACTTAACTTTGTAGAAAGAAGCTAATTGGGGGCAGCTGTGGCCTTATGGTTAGAGAAGCTGGTTTGGGACCTAAAGGTTGCTGGTTCGAATCCCTGAACCAGCAGGACAAATGTGTAGCGGTGGATGGAGTGAGATGCAACTTCCCTTTCTCCACGTTCATGGCTAAAGTGCCCTTGAGCAAGGCAGCTAACCCCCAGCTGCTTTCCGGGCGATGCACTGTGTGGTAACCCACTGCTCTGAGTGCGTGTGTGTGTACTCACTGTTTATGTGTGTGCTCACTTGGGTTGGGTTAAATGCAGAAACTGAATTTTCCTTGCAGGATTAATACAGCATATCAAAATCCAAAAATTAGTTATACTGTACCACTAACCTCAGCTTTAATAAATAAATAGGTAAACATGTGTTCTTTAGGTAGAATATTCTGGGAGTGATGCCTAGCTATTAGTTTGACAATAACAGGAAAAGGCATATGCAGCATGCATTATTATTTGAAAAGCAACCCGGCATGTAAACAAGCCCCACTCTGTCTCTCTCTCTCTCTCTCTCTCTCTCTCATACACACACAGAGTCTAAAATAGGGTATAAAGTTATGGCGCTCACTGGCATGATTTGTGGAGTGTGCAAAGTGAAGTCTTAGTCTGGTATTTGGTGTGGATTTATTAGTGGTGTGTTGGCCAGTTGGGGAAATTGAACTGACTGCTACATGGTCACAGATACCACATGCACACACATGGACAATGGACCAGCCATTCATCATACACACTGCAAAGCTGAAACCCCAAACGCAGGCATACACGCATACATGCATTCAGGACCCACATGTCGGTATTACAGTATTTCAGAGGGAGGTACACACCCAGCAGATAAGAACTCACATGCACACTCATACCTTAAATGATCCTTCACAAATACACATTAAATGTCTGCCTCCTAATGAGAATAAATGAAGAACAAATTAACAAATGGGGCTTTTAATGTGTGCAGGGCCTCTTTTTTATTTTTGTGTGGTTGGACAGTGGGCAGATGCAGGCGTCGGTGGATGGAGGTCATTGATCCACAGGTCTATGTTTATGTGGCCCAGATGTGTCGCAGGAAACGCTAGAACTAAGCCATAAATCACGCATGCTGTCCAATACACTGTCCTGCTCTCTTTCCTTCTTCCACTTAAACAAAATACACATGAGATATAGATTTGTTAGAAAATTTTGCTATTGTACAGTTTTCATACATGAAACCTGGAAATAAATAGGAGGTGGATGAAACATTTTATCTCCCTTTGAGATAAAGACACATGGTCTTCTCAGTCAACTGAGCTACTACAGGGGTCACATTGGCTTAGTGGTTAGTATTCATGCCTCACTGCACAAAGGTTTGGGTTTTGAATCTCAGCCAAGCGGCATTTACATGATCTCATGTTTTGTGTGGGTTTCCTCAGGATACTCCGGTTTCCTCCCACATTCCAAAGACATGCACCTTTGGTCAACTGGCTACTCTAAATTCCCATAGGAGTGAATGTGTATGTGAATGATTGTCTTATGATTTGTTGTTTAGGGTGGTGCATTGTAATTGCCCATTTCAAGGTCAATGAGATCTCTGGGGGCTCCGTAGTCTGAATTCAGATGCGCATCTTACCATCTATACCAATCCCTGGGCCAGTGGGTGCTCTGTTGAGTCTGCCATACCTCATGGCCTGAAGGGTTAAGGTAGTGAAAACCGGCGACTAGCTTAGGATGAAGAAGATGGCTGCACAGGACCACCAGTCTCACCATCTTCATACACGGACCTGAAGATTGATGGTGAGGGAGGTCCCATGACAGCCAGTAGGCCCGTGCACTTCAGCATCATGCCGGCACTTCTGTTTTTCAAAGTCTGCCTAGTGCTGTGATGTATAACAGGCTGGGAGGAACTTTTTTTGGCAGCTCTGACTCACCAGGTAAGGTCTTCATAGAGTTGGTGAAGGTATTTAATGGTTCAGGTGGTGCAAACACCTGATCCACCTTCACACACTGGAAGCAGTGCTGCCAGTTGGTTCATTAAGGTCGAGAGGGAGGCATTATTCACACCTGGCCATACTATCGTATGGCGGATCCCCTATTAGCGCTCGATTGGGATTGCTCATCCTGCATGTTAGTCCTGTGACAGACTGCTGATCTGTTCAAGGTGAATCCCGCCTCTTACCTGAAGTCAGCTGTGATTGGCTCCAACTGATCCTGACGGACAATTGGTATAGATAATGGCTGGCTGGATGGAGTTACTGCAGAGAATAGACTCATGTATTTTAATTGATTTGATTTTTACATTCAGAATTATTGCACCCCTGATTAAAAGAAAGATATAAAAGATATTTAGCATTAATGAGCTTAATCACATTGGTCATAATTAACCAAAGCATGTTCACCTTTACTTTTTAACCTAAATGTTTAGGAACTCTTAAATAGTCATCCATGATTTCCTGTTTCTCTGGGGGACGAATATGGCATGACACAGAGACCAAATTCCCTTAGGCTGCATCCAAACACCCACTATGTACCTACTATCTCACCATTACTGGAGTACATTCTATAAGTATGAGTAGGCCATGACCATCATACCTGTCTTCTGACCCAGATT
Source organism: Neosilurus mollespiculum (assembly GCA_030014195.1). Taxonomy (NCBI): domain Eukaryota; kingdom Metazoa; phylum Chordata; class Actinopteri; order Siluriformes; family Plotosidae; genus Neosilurus; species Neosilurus mollespiculum. The sequence goes on along the minus strand of JAQMYF010000003.1, from coordinate 13,003,334 downwards.
ACAGGTCATCACAGACAACATATACCGAAATATGCTGCAGGAATTTGAGAAAAATATAATTCTGCACTGCTGCAACCCTTTGGCCTGCCATTTTATTTATATTTTTCCATGGAGAACCTTTTCTTTGTTGGTTATTTTGAGGCTCCAGCTGAATTATGGGATAGAGCAATGTAGCATGGGGTGGTACTCGGGACTACATACGGTACTGTTTTTTGCCTGCTAATAGTATGGAACAATATGTATTTGGATGCAGCTTTAATCATCAATATGGATGAACATTAGAGAGCACACAAATCAAAGGAGAGAAAATTGGGCTTCCTAAATTAAGTACAGGATTAGATTTTTTTTCTACGTGCCTGAAATTACCCATATCCTTTGTTTTAATTAAGAACAATTAAGATGTTTAAATGAGCTGGAAGTGTAATGAATCTGCCTAGAAGAGTACCCATGTGTATTTCGCCCTGACGCATAGTGAGGCACATGGATAAAAAGGCAAGAATTTTCTCTAAGGGTCAGCTCTTTGAAATTTAAATATGATGATACATGTCTGAGGTCATCAGCTCTCTGAATCAAAAAATAGACACCAAATTGATGCCATGTCTTTTCAGGTGTAAGGTGCGTTAGGTGCCACTGCAAATCCAAACATTTTGGCAAGAAACATGAAGGGAAAAATGGTTATACAGAAAATAACTTAATCCCAGCTGTTAAATGTAGTCAAGAATCTGTGTTGTTAGGGGGCTGTATTTCCGCCTATGACACTCGGAATCTTGTTAGGATGCATGGCATTAATGAACTTCTGGAATCACCTGGCAAATAATTTTCTATTCTGACTGCCTCTACCAAGAAGTTACAACTGGGTGGTTCGCTGAACTTTCCAAGATGATACAGTCTCTTGACCTTAACTCCACTGAAAGCCTAAATTGTGATATGAAAAAGAGAGCCTGTACATGAGGACTTAGAACCCTGAAGGATCTGAGGAGAATCTTTATTGCAGAGCTCAGATTATTTGCTCTGTGTTTGCTGATCTCTGGAATATTTATTGGATAAAACCCTCAATGTGTTATTCTGGGAAAGAGAGGTTGCACAAAGTAATATATCAAAGCAAAGTTAAAGTAAATGCAAACGTGTTAGTAATCACTTCATATTTTTGCTGATGATATGCATTTACTGATCATCAGGGTTCGGTAATGACAGTAACTTAAAAATATTATATAAAGAACGTATTAAAAGTAAGTGCATTGACAGATGGCGTTATTCAGTAAAATGTAAACATAATGACTGATGGAGCAAATACCCAAACTCACTTACCTTTCGCGTGGCACCAATATATATATCAGATCCTTGTTGTTGTATTATATGGCCTAACATTAGGTTACGGTACCTGAATGACTTGTTTTCGCTAATACTACTAATAACATTACTACTGTCAGAAATTAGTTACTTATGTCATTAGTGTAGAAATTCGAATTTAAAAATTTACTTCTTCGGACACACGCATGCTCTGTCTAACAGGAAGATGAAGTTGAACTTCTAATCATGTAATTAGATCCCAGCATTAGACCTGTTGGAAAGCTCCTGTCTATGTAAATGTAATTCATTCATTCATTCATTTTCTAAGCCGCCTAATCTTAATTAGTGTCGCGGGGAGGCTGGTGTCTATATCAGCAGACTGTGGGGGAGGATGGGGTACACCCTGGACAGCTTGCCAGTCCATCACATTGTAAATGCAATGACTACTGCAATGTTACTTTACTTTAGTACAATTTCTGTAAGCTCTCAAATGTCTAGGAATAATAACATGAACAATATATAACTTACATGAAAGTACACTCGTAGACTGCAGACAGATAAACACACAGAATTTCCGGTGGAACTAAAATCGTCATGCCACAGTACCTTCTGCATTGCTCACGCGAAAGGTAATAAGTAGTGTGAAGTATTAATATATAGAGAACCCTCTACCACAAAAGATCAAACATCAATGGTTTTGTAATATTCCAGCTGAGTCAGTGATCCATTATATGGAACAGCTCTAAATGTACAAACACATTGACATTGAGGGTGTTCTGCTTATTACTCTGTCATTTCTGAACTTTCCATTTGCATCACATGGCAAAGTATTCTTCCAGAATGTAAAACTTGGTCATAATAAAAAATAGTGGTCAATGGTAGGTCCTCAGAGCATATTTGGCTATTCTTAATTTGAATGGATGTTCTGCTTACAACTAATAACTCACTGAAACAGACTGAATCCACAGTTTTGTTTTTTTTAATTCCTGTAATTTAACTGAATTATTGATATAGTGATACTAGCTCACCTAGCCTATATCCTAATGGTCCATTTACCTATTACTATTGGCTCGACATGGTTGGAGAATAAGTATGACATCTTGTTTAGACGGAAACAACTTTCAGAAAGGATGGACTTTTCATTTTTGAGAAATTGAGTGAACAGTTTGATTGGTTGAGACATAAAGTCTACACGATCCACTCTGTATACTTAATATACCTGTTTCATATGTAATTGCAAAGAAGTAAAACGTGTTTGTGTATTGATAAAGTATATTACTGATTAACAGTATCAGTAAACTAGAAGAAGATAAATTGAATTACCCCAAATCATACATTATTTCATGGACTAAAGACAATATCCATCAAAAGCACACTCTTTTAAGAAGCATAAGTGTATACATTAGCTTTATATTATTCTACTTACTACAAGGCTTTATCTGGATTTAAAAGTTATACTTAGCAACAGTCTGTTATAAAAAAATAACAGACCACTGAATACTAATCAGAGTTAAGTATTCAAATGAATGTAATTGTTAGCAGTTATGTGCAGAAGGCAAGGTGGATGTCACTGACTAGTCCCTGGGACAAAACCAAGAGAGTTCAATTCAGAAACATCCACCAAGCCTGAGGTGCTGATACTAATTGTTTTAGTAAATGCTATATGTCAGTATCTCTCTTTTAGAATTTTTGGTAAATACTATGTGGAAATGTAAAGAAAAAGCAAAATAAAACAGGATTTTAATAGGTTATTTTTATAGGTTATATTTTATAATTTTTTAAATAATACTTTAATAATTAAAAGGGCAGATCAGGTGAGCTAGGTCAGGTAAGTAAACACAGTGTAACCTACTTATTTAGTTTAGTACATACTATATGTAAACAAAAGTAAACCATGCTTTGTAAAGAGTTTTAGTATATATGTGGAAACAGCAAGAAAAATGAACTAAAACAGAATTTTATAGTTTATGTTTCCATTTTTAAGCATACTACTGATGATGCTGCCTGCTCCAGTTGACCATGACAAACTGTGACTGTCCACTGGTTCCACTGATTCAAGCATAATCCATTCATTATACCGTGTTTTTTTTTTTAACTCCAGAGAAAGTGGACCAATCAGATTGCACCGTTCCCATGTAGCATATACTAATAATGTTTAATACTTATATTGGTATATGAAAACAACAAATTGCATTGTTGAAGATGAGGGTGCCCAACCCGAAGCCATAAATTCCAACAGCAAAAATTGAAATAAATTGGCAGTTTTGTCCTTTGTAAGTTTGGTAGCATAAAGATAAATGTTCCCACTATATCCCGTATTATTGAAGATATAGCTATTTAAGATGCTTTAATGCAGTATTTGAACATGAGCCGATGAACATACATAATGTCTCCAAAATTAATGGCCTTGATAGCTTGAAATGTGTAAGGATCAGTTGTTTAGCTGAGTAAAAGTTCAAATTGATACGTCTCATTGCATCTTACACCACCAATGTAGAACCATTTTATATCCTAACAGATCTTAAGGAAACAAAGAAACAGAAAATAGGCTGTGGCAAAAAAAAAAAAAAAAAAAAAAAAAGTAAGGTTGTTTTTCCACATCACTGGCTCTTTATCTATTAGTCTACCAATCAGAATTTCTTTTCTCATCCAGTCTGATGACTGCCAATTTCAAACTAGCTTACCAATGAGTTCTGTATGTAACATGTTGATGAGTTGTATATGTGGTCTATTTGAATAATTATTGTAGTCTCATTAAATTTTTTTGTTGTTCTACATCATGTAAACCTCTTCAGTTAATGCTACTGGGACGAATTAACCACTTAAAACATACACTACGGTCAACTGCCTCTTATAAGCTTAAGCTTATGCTAGCTTCAAACACCCTGAACATAATTTCGGAGTGAATTCCTGGCGGAGAGGTAAATTATTTCATAAGCATTTCATAAGCCAGGTTTGCATGCTTATGGGACAATTTTTTCATCTTTCAATTATTCCTAATCCAAACAGCCTTGCTTGGCTTGTCAGCGATTAGAATAATAACCTGAAATATTACAGATATTGTGGTACTTTATCATACTCAACTGTGAAAATAAATAAAGTCATTTAATTAAAAAAATTCTCAGTGAAACTTTGACTCTTTGGTTAGACTCCTCTGAGACAGCAGGGAAAGTGAATATGGATGAAATTATAAATCTGTTTGTTAGCAGCACTTTTAAGTCTGCATAATTTTATTAAGTATTACATCAGCTTTTGCCTATGTATATTTACACCACTTAAGTAAGTGAGGATTCACAGTGACTACTATATTCATATTTAAATAATGTTTCTGGAATTGTAGTATCAGCCTTTAGCTGGGAAATAAAGTCCATGGACCAGCTCAACACATATTATATAAATCTGTACAATAATATTTTGCCTATTGTTTAAAGTCATATTTTTTTATTATTATTTACCTTGGCAGAGGTATTTAGACTACACTATAACCATTCTTTTCAAAGATGAATCAACAAATAACTATAAGAATGCACTGAATCAATATAATATAGTTGAGAATAGTACTCGTATGGATGAATAGTGCATGCATGGATGCTTGAATGAAAACATAACAATATCAAGTAATAAATAAATCCACAAAACTGTGATAAAGAGATGTAGTCTATGACTGATCATTTATTAAATTGGAGTTTTATACCAGAATGTTCCTGTTTGAGGCATGCAGTGGTTTATGTAAGTTACTATTCTGAGAAATGAATACTGTCAGCTGTAAACATTAATCAGGTAAGCGCATCAAGTCCTCTGATTAAATAAAGCGTTAGAAATGAAGCTTTAAATTAAAAAAAAAATAATACGTTTTCCTAATTAAGTTTTTTTCCACTCTGCTGCTGTGTATCCATAACTCTCTTTGGGATCGAGTTATGTTGGTGGGTTCTAAATCCTCTTCCAACCTGCACATTCACACATGGGGAAATTGGCAATTTAAACATTAGCCTAATGTACAGGTTTTTGGATTGTGGGAGGAAACCAGTTTACCTAGAGTAAACCCATGCAAGCAAACAGAGAACATGTAAACTCTCATCACCTGAAGGAATCACCGGGCACGGGACCTTACTGTTAGGTGGAAGCGCTAACTTCTACACCAGTGTGCCGTTGCAGTTTAATTTGCTATTTATGGCAATAGGTAGTAGCAGGCTTAACAGAGTTCTTACTCATTCACTTACCAGTCTGCTTACTCTTATTAGGGTCACGCAGGTGGGGTACACAAGTTCCCCAGACCATCGCAAGGCCAACCCACACAACCTTTCACACTCACATCCACACCTAGGATCAATTTGGAACAGCCAATTACCCTGCTGTGCATGTCTTTGGACTGTGGGAGGAAACCAGAGTACCGGCAGGAAACCGGGAGAACATGCAAACTACACACAGAAACGCCTGAGTCGGGAATCGAACCCAGGACCTTCTTCCTGTGAGGAGAATGTGCTAACCACTACGCCAATAATTTAGTAAAGATAAATGGTTCTGAATCTCCACTCCACTGCTGTGCAGGATTTACTCTGTGGGTCAAAGGTTGAAGGTCAGTGAGAGTAGAGATCAAGGCCAGGACAAACTTTTTTTGCATTGGAGTATTGACAAAGATGTGATTTGCAGTTTGTATGATTTGCTTGTCTGAGTTTAAGCATGAACCAGATGGGAATCAGGTCCATACTGAAGAAAGGGTAGAAGACATTTCTACTTTATATCAAATACAGTACAGTATACACTGATAGATAGATTTGTTCACAAACTGATAGCAGTTATAAATTAACTATGAATGTTTAACATTAGGGGGCATGGTGGCTCAGTTGTTAGCACTGTCACCTTACAAATCTCAGTCAGGGGTCTTTCTGTGTGGAGGTTATATGATCTCCCTTCACTTGCACAGGTTTCCTCTGGATAATTCGGTCTCGTCACAAAGTCCTAAAATATGTACATTAGATTGAGCAGGTACTCTAAATTGCCCAGAGGTATGAATGTTAGTGTGAGACTGGTGATCTGTTCTGGGTGAAACCCACCTCTTGTCTGAAGTCAGCTGCGATTGATTCAATCTTCCCCCATGACCCCGACAGGTAAGCAGTATAGAAAATGGATGGATGTTTAACATTAGCTGCTTCCAGTCAGTTTCTGGTTATTGAAATAAATAATATTGTAAAAGTATATAATGAACAACACAAAATGTACTGTGATATAATTTAGAGTGATATTGATCTTATGTTGTCATATCATCCATACTGAAGCTTAATTAATAAAAGTGTTGAGATAATTCCAGTTAACAGATACAAGCCAGACATACACAAATACACTCAGTCAAGACATGACACACTGTGCATACATGAAAAGCACCTGTCCTTGCTCACTTTTCTCAGTTTTTTTTCTGACTGTACAATATATGCATATGTGAAGCTGTGGGTATGGGTCTGTGTTCACGGAAAGGAAGACCGTGTAGGTTTAAGAGTAAGAATGCTCACCATATGTGATTGGATAAGCGAGAAAAAGAGACAGCTCATCTTTCTTTCTTTGTTTCATCGTTGTTTTTTCCCCCTCCTCCTTTGATTTATATCTTTCTGCTAAAACTCCACCAAACTTTTGAACCTGACCCAAGTATGTAGAGCGTTTACTGTACGTGTGTGTGTTTATATAAAATGAGTGTGAGAGATTATAGAGGACAGTCGAAAGCTTAGTGTTTCATTTTCTTTCTCTTTATATATATATATATATAAAACACACACACCATACATACAGTCTCATGCAGACTGATAACAATAGTATTTGTTGTATAATACTAGAGAATGTCATCACGACAGTCAGCTGATAAAAGTATATGTCTATATGTCACAATTTTAAATATGGATGGATTCATTATTAGAAAATAAAAATCAGTATGCATATGTTTTTTATTTCTTATGTTATAATTTTTAATCAGTAATATTGTTCAAATTTGCATTTACAAATTATAAATGATGAATTTTCAAGACAGACAGTGCATGCATTTCTTGCTGTAGCGGAAATATCTGAAGCAGTGACCCTGTAAGTAATAATAAAAGAAGATTTTTCTATAATCTTTCAGTGCTGTAAATAAATGACGGTGGATTTCTTTCAAAAGATTTCTAGCAGAACCATGTGAGTAGCTTCTCAGTTCCTCTGAGCGTTTTTACTGATCACCTGCCAGCACATTGAGATGGGACCGGTTGGTAAGCGCTTTGTTTCTGGGTACTTTAGAATACACACACACACACACACACACACACACACACACACACACACACACACACACACACACACACACACACACACA
>JAQMYF010000003.1:12949031-12961412 GCA_030014195.1 Neosilurus mollespiculum | reverse complement strand
TCCAAAATATAAATGTGTGTGTGTGTGTGTGTGTGTGTGTGTGTGTGTGTGTGTGTGTGTATTTCATATTATTTCTAAAATGTGTTTGTGTCTGTGGAAGAGGGAAAAATCAGCGATAAGAAATCTAAAATAGACCTTTTATTATTAGGTCCAGTTTCTTTGCTTTTGAGCCTTCCACAGGAGGGACAAAAGGACCTTCAAAATGGTCGAGGGTGCTTTTACCACAGCTGGCCACTAGAGGCAGCAGATCCTCAGATTCCTGATTTCAGAAGTCAGCTAAACCAACATAGAAATGATTGCTGAATCTGCAGATGAAATAAGACAGAAAAGTAACTGTGCTCCAGCAAAACAGTAGAGTATTATAAACATGAGGGCTAATACATGGATTTCTCGACCTGTGTTGACCACCATCAGATCAGCTGCTTTCCACTTTTTGTGCTGTTGACATTTGTGAGGTCCGTGAAAGGATTTGAGCTCCAACTGCAACTGACAGCAGCTTGTGGGAGTTATTTTCCCCTGTCAGAGTCAACATTGATTCCTATGTGTTTTTCTTCCTACTAAAAAAAAAAAAGACAAGCAAAAAAGGAGAGAATAAATGCATGTGAGGAGCGAGTTGGGAAAAATAGGATTAAATTCCCTAATTAAAGTATATGATTTAATGTTAGGGCTCTTAGAAAGCCCCCACCGCCACCCCAATTTTTTTGTTATTATTATACTTTTTTAAGGATGAGATTTAGCAGCATGTTGGCATCTTGTGCTAGTCAGTATCCATCCAAGGTTTCAGTTCAGGGCTTTCAGCATGCTTGTTTTCATCTCCAGGCTGTATTTTTAAAAATTTTTTTTTTTTTTTTACCCCTACTCAGCCATGTTGTAAACAGCATTAACTATGCAATTAAAATTAATCGTTGGAATAAACAAGCCTTCCGTCTTGAGTGTGAGCATGATGAGGCGACCCAGTCGCTCTCTTCGGCATCTATTTCAATGACACCATTCAGAGTTTCGGCCACTGGGAGCATGCGGCGTGTTTTTAAAACAAACAAGCTCGTTCCTGAGACGTGAAACGTTGCTTCCAATCCATAAACCTCAATCCCAGGCATTTATGGACGTATGTAGAAATGAGCGGGGAATGTAGGGAGGGAAGGAATGAAGCAAGGAATGAAGTGGGAGAGTAAGTGCTTAGCTGTTATGATGAATACTTTGCTTCATCGCTTTATCATGGGTTGCTTCTTTGCGTTCCTTTTTGGGACGTGTTTGTTGGTGTTTTATACAAATGATCAAGAACATGTTGAAATAAAGAAAGCATGCGGAAGCCAAAACGAGGACAATGACATCCTTTCATAGGCCTCTCACTGCAAAGCCAGGTTTAAAGTTTGGTTTATATTCGGCTCAGCGTGATTTAAGAGGGCTTCTATCACAGCTGCGACACTCCTTTTTAGATTGACTTTCATGTTCGCTGACAGTCATGTATACAGAGCAGATACACACACTCCTGGATATGTGGCGTGATTGAATCTAGGCTCTATGTCTCTTATTTATATGGAAAATTAACAACTTGGTATATGTAATTACCTACACTACACTGGCTTCTAAACTGGAGGATTTGCTTTAAGCAACACCAAAGTCATTATGTATGGGTAAGTAGGAAGCTCGCTTTTTTTAATGACCTTGCTGTAGATTGCAACACTTCATGTGGCTCAAATTTATGCTTGGACCCTCCTGGCCATTGTGTTAACTGTTTACCTGGGAGCGGTCAAACCTCTGTCCTCTCTTTTGTTGGTGCACTTGCTTTTGTCCTCATTTGTGACCATGCACCTGTGTGTGTGTGTGTGTGTGTGTGTGTGTGTGTGTGTGTGTGTGTGTGTGTGTGTGTGTGCAAATGGCGATGCGTCCTTTACTTGGGAGTATGTGCACACCTGTGTGCGATGCACTTAAAATTTGTGTGTGTTGATTCTTCTAAGATTGTGTGTGTGTTTTGCATGTTTGCTCAGTAGGATCCACAGAGAGGATGGAGAGAGAGAAAAAGGAAAGGCAAACAAGGGAGTGACATTGAGTGGAGAGCAGGAGGGTTATTCAAACTCCTCCATTCTGCCCAGTTCCAGAGCTCTGAGTCATCAGGCTACTCACCCACTCACACAAACTCTCTCTCTCACACTCACACTCACACACACACACACACACACACACACACACACACACAAGCACGTACCCATGTACCCATACCTTTCAGTTTTCATTCTGGTCAAGTATCACTCACTGTAACTTATGTATTTCGGGTATCATTTATTCAATTTCTGACCTGAATTTATTGCATACTGACCAATCATTTGATTTCAGAGGGGTGCATAGGTGTAATACTTGTAAACAGAGCCAAGATTATACACACGGACCTGTGGATGGTCTACAGGGAACTTGCGTAAGCAAATTTTTAATGTTCCGTGAAGTTAAAGCAATAGACTGTGATTTCCTTGAGCACTGAGGTACAGATCAAACATACAAAATTTGTTTGGCAAATATATGGGGCGTGTCGTGATACAGCGAAAGTTCATGGCGAGATGTGAACCTGCCTTAACCTATAACGTACCAACATATTAAACTCTAATACAACCTAATATAAAGAAAAGAAAAAGGAAGGACTTGGTAGGACAGATAAACCTTGGCACTTGATTTCCTCTGAATTTTATTTTCTGTTAACGTTAATGATTTCTTAAACGTTTTTGTTAATATCTCTCGACTGGCTGCACCAAATTTGCCAAACAACCCAAATTTTAAAGAGAATTAACAATAATTGAATTAAACTTACTATAATTTTTTTGGACAATGGACTCATTTTGTGCATGGACATAACAGATGGACTAACATATCCACTTTATGTGTGTTTGTTGACCTGAGTGCTCAAAATCACGTGGACAAAAAGAAAACTTCTTTAAACAATTAAAAGCCAGCCGTGAATATGTCATTACATTGCTAACTAGAGCTCTGCTGGGTCGTCTTTCTGCAGGCCATTTATTACCCAGGACGCCTTTACTGTGGTCTTGAAGGTCTTAAAGTTCTTGTAGGAGACCAGTAGGGGGCAGTGCAGTAAACAAGTCTGGTAGCTGATATCATTTAACACTTTCAGTGCCAGTGCCTTGAGTGAGTGTATCAGGAAACAGGATTCATGTATTTTCAGTATTTACCAAAGTTTTTACAATAATTTTCACACTTGTATTAAATCTATGTGCACTTTTGTGGACACCAGTCAATAAACATGTTCATCGTATCAGTAGACTAAGCCTTTGTGAAGTAAACTGTGTATAATTCTGCATTGCTTTGATACAAAATGCATTCAGTAATCACTTCTCCAAAAATTTGAGTACGTCTATCAGCGTTCACCAGAAACAACATTTTGTATAGTGACAGCATATACTGCAGACATTTAGATGTTTTGCTCAAAACTTTTACCATTAAGTTCAAAAACTTTCAACTAAAACTACATGTTTGAAAAAACACTGATTAGTCTGATTTTAACAGAAAGTTTATTATTATTTTTTTAATGGTCAAATTTGCCTTGAACTCTGCATGTATATGGGCAAACTATAGATAAAGTTATTGCTGAAAAGATGTTTCCACTATTACTGACTACACCAATCAGCCGTAACATTAAACACATTATGACCACTGACGGTGAAGGAAATAACATTGATTCGTATGTACTATAGATATAATTGGTCCACTATCTCTGGATTAATTATCAATTGTGTGTCGAAGGTGAGGTGGATGTCACTGAATAGTACACCAAGCCTGAGTTAAAGAGACACCATTACACAGCTCGCACGTGCATGCAAAGCTCACCTGTGACCAGTCATGATTTAAAAATGAAAAAAAAGTCAAATATGAAAATAAAATGTGCTTTTGTTTTGCCCATGTTCCTGTATAATTTATTTTTTCATTCATTGTTCATGTATTGTTTCATTCATTCATTTTCTAAGCCACTTAGTCCTAAGGGTCACGGGGAGGCTGGTGCCTATCTCAGCCGACTCTGGGTGAAGGCGGGGTACACCCTGAACAGTCTGGCAGGCCATTCCAGCCATTGCAGGGCCAACACACATACAACCATTCACACTCACAATCACACCTGGGGCAATTCGGAACCGCCAATCAGCTTACTGTGCATGTTTTTGAACTGTGGGAGGAAACCAGAGTACACAGAGGAAACCCACACAAGCCTGGGGAGAACATGCAAACCCCATGCAGAAATGGCTGAGCTCATGAATTAAACCCAGGCCTTCTTGCTGTGAGGGGACATGCTAACCACTGTGCCACCGTGCCATCCCCGTTCGTGTGTAACATATACTTAAAAATATTTCTGTGCCTCAGACTTGGTGGCGTTCTGTCTCAGGGACTATTCAGTGACATCCACTTTGCTTTCGGCACATAATTGTTAATTATCTCATTACAGAGGCACTGGCCAAGGAGTGGGATGTGTTTGTCAAAAGGTAAAATACCAGTAAAATCAAAAATTAAAAGGTAAAATCAAAAATGAGCATGTATAAGGATCTTACAGACTTTGATGAACGCCTCATTGTATTCATATCTAAAGCAGCAGGTAGGGTGTTCCTGGTATGCAGTGCTAAGGGAGGTATTTATTGGACCAAGGGAGGTCCAAATAAGGAAAACAGTGAACAGGCAAGAGTGTCATGGGTGCAGCTCTTTGATGTGTGTAGTGAGGCTAGTACGTCCGGTCTGAACTCACAAAACTACTGAAACTTTTAATACTGACAATGATAGAAAGGTGTCATGACACACGGTGCATTGAAGCTTGCTGCATACAGGCTGCCTAGCTGCCCACCAGTCAGGTGGTGTTAATGTTATGGCTAATTGGTGTATGTAAGTCAGGGGCTATCAGTGAGAGAAAGTGACCCAAGGTTCCAACTACTATAACTTTACTACATTCAGTAATGATACCTACAGTACTGTGTGACAGGCAAAACAACAAATCAAAAAAGTTCTTGGTGCCATGATTACTTCTTGCCTTTAAATATTTATAGGTCAAGTGAGATTGTAAGATTAAGATGAGGATATGGATACATTTTACATGTTATACATTTTCTTTCCTAAAGATTTGAGTGTGAGTGTTGAAGTAAATGTGAAATTCATTTAAAAATAATTCAAAATATAGACCAATATATACACCATGGACATACACAAGCCTTTGGGCTACAGCAGACTTCATGTGGTACTCTCGTGTGTTGTTTCTTTAATGATATAGGATATGGAAACTGAAATTTTTATTATGAAGAGAAGTTTTCCCAGCATTTAAACCAGGAAAATAAAATACTGTAAGAGGGGATGAGATATGCTCCCACCAGATGTACTGAGAGTTTAAGAATATAGTTTGGCTGAAGTGTCTCTTTATCATGGCAGTTGTAATAATAGTAATAATAATAATAATAATAATAATAATAATAATAATAATAATAATTATTATTATTATTATTATTATTATTATTATTATTATTATTGTCACTCATTAATTTGGCAAACTGCTTAATTCATCCTTCTAGGGAGGCTGGAGCCTATCTCAGCTGCATCTCATTAAAGGCGGGATACACCCTGTGTAGCTTACTAGTCCATCCCAGGGCCAACACACAACCATTCACACTCACACTTAGGGGCAATTTGGAACGGCCAATTAGCCTAATGTGCATGTCTTTGTAATATGGAAGGAAACCAGAGTACACAGAGGAAACCCACACTAGCAAAGGTAGAACATGCGAATTCGACAGAGAAACGCCCTCGCCGAGCCCGGTGCTCCAACCTAGGACCTTCATGCTGTGAGGCAGACATACTAACCACTACAACAAAGTGACGCCCAATATGGAAACACATATTTTGCAGAGCTTCGGCTTGTTTGTATGTTTTTTTTGTTTTTTTTTAATGCAGTGACAAATTAATCTTATGGGAGAGTGCTTATATTCTAGTTCTGAGTCACTTCTGGGTAAAGTATTTTGTTGCCTAAATGCTTTTTGCATGAATGTTTAACCGATGTGCTCAGATGTGTGTTTGTAAAGCATTCATCATTCATCATCGTTCATTTTCTGAACCATTTAATCCTAATTAGGGTCGCAAGGAGGCTGATGCCCATCTCAGCCAGCTCTGGGTGAGGGCAGAGTACACCCTGGACAGCTTGCCAGGCCATCGCAGTGTTTGTAAAGCATAATGTGTGAACTACTTTAAAAAAGTGGAAATGGTATTGAGAAAAGTATGATTAAGATGCTGCCTTGTTTGTATCTGATTACATTATTATTATTTTATTAATAATAATAATAATAACAATGAGAAGAAGAAGAAGAAAAAGAAGAAGAATCTAACTACAATTGAACTGAACTGTTGTGTCACAGTGTGATAATGTTTGTTTGACAGGGCTTTATCAGTGTCATAAGACATCACAGCACTTGTCCACAGAGATGAAAGGAAGAGTATATCCAGAAAACAGAAACTGGTTTAATCCAGACTGAACCCTCATCCTTAAACAATTGAGCCTCAGTCCACTTTTATGTCACATTTTCTTAAGTGCCCTACAATGAAACAAAGCTCCAAGGATTAACTCACTCATTTGCACTGATAAGGCATCGTTTAGGAGACCACTTGCACTGTCCCCCAAAATCTCAGATCTGTTTTGGCTTTTCAGCTCATTTTTATTTACAGTAAATGAGAACATGTCTGTGTGATATAAGTTCTTCTTTATTATTCCTGAGTGCTTTCATCATTTATGTCGTTGGAACCATGTTCTGCCTTGTCATTCAGTGTTAAAGACATCATTCAACTTTCTGGAGGGTTTTTTTCCCCTCCTAAATTAGAGTGATTTTTTTTTTCCAGTGGACTAAAGTAATGGCTGTCATTAATTAAGAGCTTTAGGTTCAGCTCCTTTTAATCTTAAATAGGGACGTGTGCCAGAGAACAGAAGGGCACGCTGAATTCTAATGGTGTTTTGGGGGTTTTGTGCAGCAGCCTGGCAGAGGTGAGATAAGTGTGTGTGTATGTGTGTGTGTGTGTGCCTGTGTGCCTGCGTGTCCTTGGTATTAATCACGTTATGGGGACCCAAATCTGTGTATGCATTCACATTATGGTGGATTTATTTTCCCTATGGAGACAAAACAAAGGTCCCCATAACATGATCATTCAATTTTAAGGTTAGGGGTAGGGTTAGGGTTAGGCAAGCAGTGGTTATGGTTAGGGTTAGCAGAACAGGAAAGGAATCTATGTCAAGGTATTGTCCCCTGAAGTTATGGAAACACAATTGTGTGTGTGTGCGTGTGTGCGTGTGTGTGTGTGTGTGTGTGTGTGTGTGTGAGTGTGTGTGTGTGTGTGTGTGTGTGTGTGTGTGTGTGTGTGTGTGTGTTGCTGCTTTTATGATGCATGCCTACTCTCAGGAGTAATTCAAAGTAAAGCTGGTCAGTACAAATATCTAATTCTGGCTGGATGTTGGATAAATATTTCGCTAGCTCAGAAATATAACTGGATAATGGCCTTTGTATACGTTTTATGGAGAAAAAAAAAAAAAAAAACCTTTCAGACACTTAAAGCTGTTCCCTTTCCTTCACATTCTGAAAGCCCCTGAATGCTAACAAATGGAACTGTTTATTACATTAAGCATCACTGAACCGCAGGTGTAGCTGCAGAATTACATGTCTGGCATAAAGAGACGTAATAATTCCCCATCTACAGTAAAGCATTAATAGCCTTCCAATGGTTAATTTTGCATTTCTTAGCTCTAGGGCCAAAAAAGTGAGATGCAGATGCTCCATTTTCTTTTCTCTTTCTTTTTTCTGTCTGTGTAAAAAACATTTAAAACAGGACAGATATCATCAGTATTTTCTGGCCATTATTCAACTGTTACCTCACTCATGATATTGACTTGCGATATTAACTGTAGACTTCCTCCACAAACAGCCTTCCCCAAAAAAATCCCCAAGTGGCATTTAAATTACATTTTTAATTTGTCAGTTGCCTGTTATTTATTCATTCATTAATTCATTTTCCAAGCCGCTTAATCCTTGGGGGGGCTGGTACCCATCTCAGTCGACTCTAGGCAAAGGCGTGGCACACCCTGAACAGCTCGCCAGACCATTGCAGAGGCAACACACATACAACCATTCACACTCACTCTCACATCTGGGGCAATTTGGAACTGCCAATCAGCCTACTGCTCATGTTTTTGGACTGTGGGAGGAAACCGGAATACTTGGAGGTAATACACACAAGCATGGGGAGAACATGCAAACTCCACACAGAAACACCCTTGCCCGGGAATCGAACCCGGGACCTTCTTGGTGTGAGGTGAACGTGCTAGCCTGTTATTTATATAAACATAAATATATTAATGTGTGGGGTCATTGGACATTGTAATAATCAAATAAAGACATTCATTCATGCTACTTAAAATTTTACAAATTATTGTAAAACATTCATCTGCCAAACCACCTAATTCTATTAGGGTCATGAGGAGGCTGAAACCTTTCTCGGTCAACTCTGGGCGAAGGCGGGATACTCCCTGAACAGCTCACTAGACCATCACAGGACACTCAGATCCACACCTAGGAGCAATTCGGTACAGCCATTTAGCCTAATGTGCATGTTTTTGGACTGTGTGAGGAAACCAGAGTACCTGGACGAACCTCACACAAGCACAGGGAGAACATGCAAACCCCACACAGAAACACTTGAGCCCAGAACTCAATGTGAGGTGGACATGCTAACCAGTGTAAAACTAATTGATGGTAAATATGCATGTGCACTGCAGAAAAATGAGTGTACGTGTATTTATAAGCAGCAGGTAAACACTAGATTTTCAAATATTTGCTTGATATACATTTCAGGAAATGCAGGTTGTAAAGCTAATTGTCTTGTGCACATGCTCATTACCATCACATAAAGTTAGTGGATAGGTTTATATGTGTTTGCTTCTTGATTTCTACCTCATTAAGCCATAAATAAATCAGTCATAACCTTAGACAGGTCTATATAATAGTAAGGCACCATAAAGAATTTTATTATCTTGTTGAACAGCATGGGAGATCTAGCATTAAGCCTGGATATAGCAGCCAGGAACATGATTTAAGATCACTTCAGTAAAACCTAATAGCTATGAATGAAATGGAGGTAAAACTTGCCTTGGACCAAATGTTTATAGCAATATGCAGTAAATCTGTCGTTAGGCTTGGAGAACATCCAGGCCTGTGGCTGTGTTTGGAGTGCTATGTGTTAGACCAATCAGCATTCTTATTATATCAGGACCTCAGGAGCATTTTTTTTTTTGTTCACGGCTAAATCAAAGATCAAAAAGTGACTATTTAAAAGAATTTCTGTTTTTGTTGTTGTTGCTGTTGTTAGAACTGTGTCAGCAAAAGGATAACATTTGGTCCTGGCACTGGATGAAGTTTGCTGTATGCACTGCATGAAGTGTGATGAAGTGTGCCTAATGACCTGCAGGGGCAGTGTGGGACAGCAAGAACACATAGTAACAGCACTTCTGGGACGGTGTAAGCACTTAGAACTGACCACAGATCAGATTCGCCTTTTCCACTTCAGCTTTTCCTTGCCGTAGTCCCTGGCCTAAGGCTGTTTTGATATCTGTGGTTAGTGGGCATGACTGTGACTTGAACATCTTCCAATCTGGCAGTATACATGTCAGCCTGGTGAAAAGTTATGGCCCCAAAGTTCCACTAAAACTCATGAGGAAGATAAAAGCAGCACAAGAATCTGAGACAGCAGGTTATATTTAGCTTTGGGACCAGAATAGAACTTTCCCATGTTCCTTTTTTTTTTTTTTTTTTTTTTTTTTTTTTTAAAATCCCTACATTATCCCTCCTTTCCTGCTTTCATTTCTCCATCGAGGCAGTCCGTCCCTCTGGTAGATAAATTCGGGTCACCTTTCCTGCAGAATTAAAAAGCGACCACTCCTGTGTGCAGCTGAAGTGAGGATGAGTATGCTCCAATGCTAATGATTAATGATGTGGCTCATGCGCATGCTAAGCTGGGAATCTTGCATCGTCCCTGGGGTACGATCCCACTGAAAGCTCTCCAGGAAAAAAAAATCTTAAATGAAAACATCAAGGGTTTTCCACATTTCAGCAAGGCATACTCATGTAACCATCCTAAGGGATGGTACGGATTTGAAAAAGAGACACAAAATGAAAGGGACTTAAGAAAAGACACTACAAGAGAGTCAAATGTGTCTAAGCTATGGACAAATGTTGGGTGGTCCAGTAGAATGTCCTCAGAGCTTTGTTAGATGTTAGAGCAATGATGAGGTGTGATGTTTGATCAAAAGCAGCTGAGCAGGTATGAAATATTACCCACTTGGATTTGACATAGAGCATTGAACATTCTTGAAATTGTAGGGAAACATTATAAATATTTTCCCTCTTCTTTGATACAGACACATTCAGGTCAATATTTAATCTGCATTAAATACATTTTTGCCTGTTACAGATGTGCAAAACTTAAGTATTAGCAGAAATGTATTTATTTGTGAGGTTTAAAAGACTTTTTAGTATTTTTGGTATCTTAGGCTTTCCACTAGGGGCAGAAGAATGCTGTTAAATATGTGGTAAGGTTTTGTAATCAAAAACAGAAATATGCTTTAAAGCACTGGGAGGCTAACATGTAGGGGGGAAAAGCAGAATAATACATTTTATGGCGGGGCGAAAACCAAAAATACACAAGTATTTGATCAGTTCTCATGCATAATTTTTTTCTGAAATTTCATTAACTTGCCATAAAGCATGTTGGCTCTGACAAGAGTGAATTAGTTCTTCTTACTGAGATAGTAGCGCTTCCTGCACTATATTTCTGTTAGCACAAGCACCAAGCTCTGTTGATTGACAGCAGGTCTATAATTAGTTGAATATCTTTACTTGTAAAATGCTGTTTGCTTAAGTGTTTAATGAGTGCACATTGCAACTGCATATCAGATAAATAATAGGTTTGCACACCTTGAAACTCTTGAAGGATTTATGGAAGCATGTGAGTGAGGGATTGCATAGATAACTAATGAGAAAAAAATGAGCCTCTGGCATTTTTCACCCTGTCAGGGGGAAGGAGGTGGAGAGATGACACTCTTATCTTTTGATCTGCAGTTTTTTGTTCTGTGTGTAGAAACCTGTAGTTGCTACAATCAAACCAAGTCAATCTGTGGAGATATAAACCAGCTTTTGAGAAGTGGTTAATGCAGCACAATGTGGTTGGCGATAGTCACTGTATGTCTATTCTGATCGTTTCTTTTAGGGTTGTGTGGTTTGGCATGATTCATTCAGGGAGGTCAACAAGCACTTGTACCCTCTCATTAAAGAACACCTGATGAAAGGAAAAGACAGATTCTGAGGCGAAATAGAAAAACACCAACAAACGAGACTCCTTGGATAAATACAGGGATTGGGGTTTGAAGAAAAGTCAACAGCAACCTGTAGGCATGACAGGGGAGGCACAAAGCCGGACAAAGTCCTGTTTATAGGAGGTCTGCTTGCAGAACTCGCTTGGGCAAGTTGTCAAGGCAGTATGTGTTTTTCACTTTGTGACTGACAAGCTTGCACCTTTTTTTTTTTGCCGTGCCCATTGTGTGGAGGTCAAATGTAAACGCTTTCACGTACAGGTTTGGTGTTGACTTAAATTAGTGCCAATGATGGCAGTGTCAGCTGGTTTGATCTGAACTTCATATACCGAAGTTGTTATGAATTCATTTCTTTCTCGGTCGAATCAAATCAAATCATTGCTCTTGTCTGCGTGCTTTGTTTGGCTAAAATGCTTGATAATCATAGTTTTGGAGATTATTTTGGGGTTGGGCACAAACATTTCCTTGACAAGATGTAAGTGTAGCTAATGACTACCATTTTCTTTAAACAACTTCAACTATAAACAAGTCATTCTGTCATTCTTATGAGTTATTAAATGCTGATTGTGTTCATGCTTTAGGCTAGCTTCAAGTTTAATGAGGCACTGTAGCATAAAACAAGCATGCAATATGTTATTCATCATACTGCGTATAGGATTGTATGATGTAGCATTGCATTAGCCTTAGCATTTTGGCAGTATGTATGACTTTGTAGCATAGTCATGCGAACATCAATCAATGTTCTGCCGCTCCAATATCCAGCATGTTTTGGCAAATATGTAATATAGACACTGCAGAAGCTTTACCATGTAGTGTTATTCATGTAAGAACTACTCGCCAATCAAAGGACAGGAAACAAGATCTGTCAGAGAACAAATGAGGAAAAAAATAATGAGTCACAGAACAACATCACAACACCACCACCACCACCACCACCCCCCCCATCCCACACACACACACACACACACACACACACACACACAAAAACAAAACAAGATGGTTTAACTGTT
>JAQMYF010000003.1:12926157-12937850 GCA_030014195.1 Neosilurus mollespiculum | reverse complement strand
CACCCTAAACAGCTTAACAGACCATTGCAGGGCCAACACACACACACACACACACACACACACACACACACACACACGCACGCCTGCACACACACACACAGATCTAAGCAGACTTATAATATATCACAGACTGCATGACCCACAATGTTCTCTTGTTAAAATGGATCACAGTTTCGTTCCTATAAACAATTTGAACACATAAACAGGCACCAGTGTCTCTCGCACAAGTGATCCCTTTCTCTTATTCTCTTACAAGCACACACACGTATACCAGTCTGCTTTCTTTGTTCTATCCCGTGCCTGAAGTGTTCAGCCGGGAAAATGTCATATCAGCGACTGATTGTAAAGCTGTAATGTTAGAGGCTTGCGCTCCCTGTGCTGCTGTTACATCCCCTCAGGTAGCCTACAAATTGACATCACCTGGCAAGTAGCCAAACGACAAGAGAAAGAAGTGGTGCGTCAGGCTGAACTTATTCAAATTACACCCTAAATGCCACTGAAATGTTGTGGCTCAGTAATAGAGCTTTAAAGGAACGGTTCAGGGCAAATCAAATTTACACAAATTCTCCCCTTCCCTCAAACGCCATCCGTCAGCCAAAGCAAGTTTGCAGTCCAAATTTTCTTCAGCTTCTTTGGTTTTGCACTGAAGCGATAAGACTTTTGCATGCTGTTTGCATGGAGCTTTCATTAGTTGTTAGCAATGTTAGTCTCATAACCAACGTTAAGCTGCAGAGCAACATAGAGGAGCCAGTGTGGTCACCAAACATGTCTTGGCTGATTGAGAACATTTGAGTGGAAAATTTCTGTTCGTTTATTTTTTTCCTAAACCATTAATTTGAGTCATCATAAACTGCATGACTTGGTGTCTGCGGTTGAGCCCTAATTCTACCCAGTAAAACCGCCAGTGCATGAATTAACGCAGTAGGCCTGTGGTTAATGTACTGTAACTACACAGCACGTGTGGTTAAAACTAGTTTCAGGTACTAATCTTTTATCACCTGATACATTTGGGTCATTCTCTAAAACTGGGTCAAATTTAATGATTCACATTTTAGACCTAATATTTTCCAAAAACTATAAAGAATTAAAAGAGCAATCCCTGTGAAAACATACCACATGGACATATACAACATGTCAGACAAAATAATTCAAATACATACAGCAAAAAAAAACATTTTTTCAAAATTGGCTGCAATGTGTGGACCAAAATTGTAAAAAAAAAAATAAATAAAAATTAAAAAAAAAAGTGCTACTTCTGTTTCATGCCATGCTCTCGCCGAATCAACTCAAAGTGCAAATATTAGGGCTTGCAATAATGATCTTGCATTAAAATTTATATCCAAAGTAGAATTTCCTGTTTTTCTTACTTTGTGTACTGAGAATCGCACATCAATTTACAGTTCAGCATGTGTAACCAGTGGTGTCCACACCAGTTACATACGGAACCGACCCATTTTTACTGTGAGGGGTGAAGTTCCATGTTACGAAGTTCATTGTACAACTAAGTGACCTCCTGAAGTGTATTAATTTCACACGTAGCCAACAGTAATTAAATTTTTTCACCAAAAACGAATGAAATGAATTTGAATATGAATTTCATGTTACATACAGATTTATTCCTGTTTGTTACTAATAAAAGTTATGAGAATGAAGTAGTTCTCTCACTGTCTTTGTAACAATGGTTAATGAATTTATGGTCAATATAGAGGGAAATAATCTGGAAATTTAATTTGGAGATTGTGAATGTAACACTTCACTTTTTGTATAGGACTAGGCTTGGTCTGTGTATACCTTAATATATACTTTAGATTAGCTTACTTTGATGGAGCAGTACAGGGTAGGCACTTTTAATGATAAATATGTTGAATGTAACCTTCAGTATTAATTTTTTAGTTTTTAAAATGCATGCTGTGTAATGTTAAAAGGTTATATGGTATGAAAGTATACAGCCATACTGTAAGTAAATATTGAATAGGCCATACAAAAAAGGGAACAATCTGAGAACGTGCATTTCTCTGACAACATCGGACCCAAAGTGCTGCTTATCGATTTTTTTGGGTTCGAGTCGTCATGCAGAGGCCATTTCGAAGAAGGGTTCTCACGCGCCTGGCTTCCTGCCAGAGGGCCTTTGCAGAGCCAGTGGGATCAGTGCGAAGAGTGCATGAGAGCTCGCCCAGGCTCATCACTCACAGTGTGGCAGCTGGACGAGCTTGTAGTGGAGAGTCAAGCTGGTGCGCATGCTCCACATCAGCCATCGCTCCCTCTCTGAACTCTCTATGACCCTTCCATTAGGGCCACACTCACTCCATCATTCCCTGCCAGGACAAAGGGGGCCGCCTGGCCTTCACATCGCAGTGCAATCCGGTGGAAAAGTTCACTTGCACATCGCTCCACATGTCTTCTGATGATTACCATTTCCCCTGTTTTCAGTTAGCTTCAAAAACAGAGGAGAGCGGTATGATAAAACCGAACATTTCTCATGCGTTTTTGGCTGGAGGGAGAAAATGTGGTGGGTGCTGAGCTGTCGACAGTCAATGACAGGTTAACTGAGAAGTAGTTGACACAGCTAACTTTCAAAAGTATTCAACAAACAGCCTTTTATTTTACCTCTGTGTATGCGAGCATTCGATTTTTGAGCAGATTAACCAATAAACGAGTAGATGTCCTAAACGCTGTTTTATACACGCTGCTTTATAAATGAAGTTCGGGTGGGGTATGTTTAGATTTGTTAGAAGTGTGGCATACGTTGTGTGTGTGTGTGGGGTAGTTTCATTTGGACTTGGCCTGGATAAACTACAAGTCCAGACACTGAGAAAACAATTGTAATGTAATCAGCTCCGGCCTTCTGGCTACATTAAGAGAAGGAGTCTGGTGGGTGTGGAGGGAGGGGGAGGCCAGTCTAATGAGCAGGAGTTGAGAGAAACCTGTGGATTTGTACACACACACACACACACACACACACACACACACACACACACACACACACACATATATTTTTATGCTTTTGCTGCACTGCACATTTGAATTCTCTTTAAGGCTCCATACAAGCATGTATACATATAAATGCCTATTGAGCATTTTTGCCATATAATTTCTTTGATTTGATTTGTTTTAACTATCCTCAGTTCTGCTCTGAAGGCCACCACCCACACATAAACACTCATCAGCAATAGCCGACAGCATCTGAGGCGTCGCTCCAAGGAGCTGCCACTCAGCACAAGGAGAGATAACACTCTAACCTGATGCTGATTTGATGAGCGATGACTGACACATGAGAGTACAACAGCAGACGTGGAGAAAATAAGAGGGGGAAACCTTTCCTTGAGCACTCCATGGTTAGCTAGAGGTGTAGACTATTTCAGCATTTGGCTGTGGCGGCATTGTAACTTTCACGAATGCAAATGCTGACGTGGTGAGGAAGTGTTTAACAGTAGCTAATGCCCTCTCCCCTTTGCCTAGGGGTAAAGTCTGGTAAATGAGCCCCCACTCTGCACATTTGTGGGTGATGCCAAGAGCAGACAGATGAATGAAGAGGAAAAGGAACCTCTTTAGACGGTCACGTGATCGCAACAGTCAGAGTCAAGGCTAATGAGTGTCTTTGTGGAAGCCATATTGAAACATAAAGAGGCTTCAGTGAAATTACCTAGCTTGAATTTCAGCAGCTCAGATTCCTGTGGAATGGACATGAAATAACAATTTTTCTGCTGCTATCTCAGTCAAAAAAAAAAAAAAAAAGTTTCATTATTGTACACAATTTGAACCCTTATCATGTATGCTGGTGTAAATCTTTTGCTTGTCCTCAGCCCTTAGATTTTTTATTTTTTTTTGTTATTATTTTTGCTGTCTCTGCCAAAACTGCACATTTGCTGACAATACATATCTTTTAAAGTTAAATTTATTAACCTACCACGTGTCTATAACATCAGCTATCAGCTACTTATCAGTGGATATCTCTTTGCCTTTGATCAAATCTACTATTATGAGCTTTTCAGCATTTATAAGTAAACAAGATTACACACATTGCTGCTGCCCTTTAACATTTACCTGAACATTCTGATCAAACAGGAAGATGAAGGCTTGGCAAATTGACTCTTCCATCTACCTAAAGATAGCGCAGAGCTCAGTGAGTGATAACACCATTGATCCAGTTCATTCTGCTGATAGTTATGTTTGCTTGCTGAGATAATTATAGAAATTCATATGGATAGCTTGTCAAATAGACTGAGAACAAATGTTTGTTGAAGTCATTTCAACCTGTCTTTTGAGCAGGAAATGATTGAAACCAGGCATTTTCTTTCCTTTTTTTTCTAACCATTGGCACAAAATAGTGGGCAGCTTGGTGGCGGAGTGGTTAGCACAGTAAGAAGGTCCTGGGTTTGAGTCCCAGGCCTAGGGAGGGCATTTCTGTGTAGAGTTTACATGTTTTTCACTGTGCTTGCCTGTGTTTCCTCCAGGTATTCTGGTTTCCTCCGACAGTCCAAAGACATGCACATTAGGCTAATCGGCTGAGTGTGAGTGTGAATGGTTGTGTGTGTGTGCTGACCCTGTGATGGACTGGTGAGCTGTTCATGGTGTACTTCACCATTGTCTAGAGTCGACTGAGGTAGGCTACAGCCTCCCTGCAAGCCGGGTATAATTGAGAAATCAGCTGCCATGATGATTCAGATTTTTTTTTTATTTTTAGCCAAGATAGTGATTTTTAATAATGGCCTGATGTTCTGAGGTGTTTACCTCACACCAACCTCAATGACAGCTTAAAGGAAAATTGGATCAGGTATCAAAATCACTTAATTCCAGACCGAATTCTATAAATTCATACTCTTGCCTGAGGTCTACACTGTTTTTGTTATTGTTTTGTTTTTACTTATGGCAGCTTGTGCGATTTGTTAGAATGCAAAAGTAACTAGCGTGCTAAAAATCTCCCCTCTCGCTGAGCAGAGCTGTGTTATTTACTGGCACTCCGTATCCAAACATTGCGCAAAATCTAAACACTAAATCTCTCAACCTAGAATTTTTCTGTCAACCTCCAGTGTTTAGTATTTCAAGCTAAAGGTTCAGCCCTTGTCTGATAAGGAATAAGGTCGCCATGGTTACCAGGGGATGCACTCTGGAAAACCCAGGGCCAAAGGTGAAGCTGATAACCTTTTGACCTCTGAAGTTCTCTGCTTTGCACCTCTGAGGCCATCTCAAAACTGTCATAACAGTAGAAATGAGACGAAAGTATTTCCGTGCGTGTGAGTGTGTGTGTGTGTGTGTGTGTGTGTGTGTGTATGTGAGAGAGAGAGAGAAAGAAAAGATATGACTATGATATGATATCTAGGTGACGAGGGAGCAGGAGTGGCACAGGAAAGATAATGGAAACACAAGCCAACCGCTTAGCTCTGTAGAGGCATCTCTGATAAGATACGAGAACAAATACTCCTTCAAGCCATACTCAATCTCTCTCTCTCTCTCTCTCTCTCTCTCTCTCTCACATGCAGAAACATAGGCACGATGTAGTCACACATTTTTTGTTCACACACATAGCTTTGTTTGACTACAACCTTTGTTTGTTCTACATATTAAGAAATATATTACACACATTACTGCAATCAGAGCTCTAAATGCAGATCATTAGATTGATGTGATTTAGCTGCATTGAAAGCTAATGCATATGATGCAAGTCAGAGGACATTTCTATTTACTAATTTAATAAAATTGACTTTCTCTTGCATCATCATCTCTCCAGATGATTGAAATAGAAGCTGTAAAATCAGGGTCCAATAATGTTTTGTTTTGTTTTTGTTTTTTTGACCCAAATAATTCTTTGCTGGAAGAATGAAATATTGTTTTGAATAAATAGAAATATTTTTGGTTACTCAGTTCTAAAGGATTTCATGAAACAGTTGCTCATATCCTTCATATTGCTTAAGATGCCTTTCCTTAGAGCTGTGAAATTCAGGCTGTTACCTCTAGGGGGCAAAAGGTACTGTCCAAGGTTTGGCTTGAGAGGGAAAAAATATGGAGGCTGCTGTCCATGATTTCCTCCATGGTGTGTATGTGTGTGTGTGTGTGTGTGTGTATGAGAGAGAGAGAGAGAGAGAGAGAGAGAGAGAGAGAGAAATCCAATTTAAAGGGGACATGGCAATAATTCAGCCAACACTCAACCGCTGAAGCGCGTCATTACTGAGAGCTTTGCAATATTTCTCCTTGCATTGCAATGCCACAGCTACTGATCGTAATATGTAACACATACATTGTTGAGCTCAAATCATCATATGCTCTGCAGGGTGCACACTTTTGACTTGTCCAAGTATTATCCATAAGTCAGATACCATTACAGTAAACAAGCAACTAGTCTGATATATTATGCCACACTTTTATGTAATTGCTTTTGGCAAAGGAAAAGACATTTAGGAGGCAAGAGTCGAAATTGGCATGTTCAGATGCTAATTGTGAAGCTAATGTGGTGACTGTAATGGTGTCTGTTGATAATTTACAGAGTATTAGAATGTCAGCTAACTTCAGCCTGATCCTGGTCAGTGAGCCTAATTGTG
The DNA here is from genome assembly GCA_030014195.1 of Neosilurus mollespiculum. Classification (NCBI taxonomy): domain Eukaryota; kingdom Metazoa; phylum Chordata; class Actinopteri; order Siluriformes; family Plotosidae; genus Neosilurus; species Neosilurus mollespiculum. Next base: position 12,931,314 of record JAQMYF010000003.1, on the reverse strand, counting down.
TGTTTGCACTGAATTCATTACTATAAGTAGGTTTCTTTGAATAACAATAATAAGTACATGGGAATAGCGCAAAACTGATTGGCTTACCATTTTAGGATGATTATCAATTATTCGCTGAAGGCAAGGTGGATGAATGAGACCAGGCCTGAACGTTGAGGGGACTATTCAATTCAGCAACATAATTTGAGCCTGAGATGAATAACAGTTTTAATATATACTACACAGGAAGATAAGCCAAAAAAAGTTAACTTTAAATTTTTTAAAATTTATTTTATCTTTAAATCATGACAGATGCAGATGATCTCTATGTACTTGCATGAGCAGTTGCTCATAACAGTGTCTCTTTAAACTGCTTTCAGAATATTAGTATATACTACATGAAAACATAAAGAAAAGCAAACTTAAACGAGATTTTTATTGTTTATCTTGTACATATTTTAACCATGACAGAGGCAGGTCAGGTGGGCTCCGAGCCAAACGAAGCACTTTATAGCTATTAGCATCTTTTCAACCTGCTCATTCAGAGTTTAGTGCATACTACATGGAAACGTAACTAAACCACTCTCCATAAAACTGTTTTCACACATATTCAATGTTTTAGTATATGCAACAAAGAAAAACACGAGAGCACTACAAAAAATACACTTAAACAAAAATGTACTCCAAACGACCTTCCCAATCTGTGGGTATCCCTCATTTTACTTCATGCATTATCCACTCAGAATAATGATTTTTTAATCCCGAGACTGTGGATCAATCCGATTGCACCATTCCCATGTACTGTATACTGTACTAATAGGCATTATGAACCCCGCAAGCTCAGGAGAATGGCTGAATTAATTAAAAGTGTAAAAATATGCCATAAACTTTTTCATTTTAGCTTGATTTCCTTATGTAACCATGTAGTATATACTGAAACAATTATTCACCTCAGGCCTGGTCACTATATAGTCTCAGAGATGGAACATTCGGAAATTAATTGAAATGTATAATTATTTCCAGTGTTTACTTCCTGTATTAAATGCAGTATTTGGGTGCTGCCTAGTAAATAAGTACATGCCTATGTTGACTGCTCAGTGATTTCAGTACCCTTTCCTGAGTGAGACACTTTTGCGTCTTTTTATTCCCAACTTATATATGTGTATGCGATTCATTTTAACTATTGATTTTGCTCTTAATTGTGACCTGACTGTTGATCTAAATGTGGTGTTGTAAAACCTTGAGTAATGGTTAACCCTTGTCGTGAAGCTAACTCATCCTGCTAAAGATGCCTGCTTCCTCCACAGCCCTTGTTGCATTTTACCCACAAACTGCTTTTGACTCTTCTGGGGCTTTGATGAGACCTGTGCTAAGCCTGACTCCCTGGCTTTAGTCTCCTGTTCAATCCAATCGTCCCCAGGCAGGGCAGTTAGCTGTGACATGCTCTCTCTGTCCAGTGGCTAAGCCATTATAGCACCATGCCTCTGGTGTCTGCAGAAGAGAACGGAATTGAGATCACACGTAATGGGCCTGCTCAGTCGCGATGCCTCTCTCATTAGAATTCCCTGTCTGTAGCGTCTTTCTTTTCCCTCTCTCTTTCTTTTCACTCGGCAATCTTAAAAGAAAATTAAGACTTAAGTGGTTGCCTGTCAATTAGCACTCCCTGTGCGACAGAGCAGCAAGAATTCGATTGCGAAGAGACGCAAGACATTACAAGTCAGCGTCTCTGGCTCTTTCATTCCTTTTCTCTCTCTCTCTCTCTCTCTCTCTCTCTCCCTCTCTCTCTCTCTCTCTCTCTCTCTCTCCCCCTCTCTCTCTTTCTCATTTTTCCTTCCTCTGCTGTCTGATACTTGCTTTTATCACTCGCTTCCTCTCTCACCCTTCTGTTCTTTCCATATGCTCTCTCTACTTTTTAGTTTCCATCTCTCCTGCTGCAATATTCCATTCACCTTTACTTTCTCTCTCTTTTCACATATCTCCCTTGGTTTTTTTTCCCTCACTACCTCGATATGCATTGGATTTGTATTTTTCATGTTAAGTATAGTCTTCCAAACCAATAAGAAATGAGTGGCTCCTTACTAAAACTGCCCTAACTGAACAAATGCACCCACTCTTCAGCTTGTTTAAGTGTGATCTACGGTCCTCTTGTGTTTTGCCCTCTAGTAACAGTTTGCACTGATGGAGTGCAACCATATCTGATCCAGAGGCAGTCAACAGAAGGGCTGGCGCTGGCCTCATTTTGCAGTGTGGTTGATTCACTGTTCATTGAATCTGCTGAAAGGATATTTCATATTACATTTCTGTCATTTTAGCACTCAAGTCATGTAGTGGTGTAAAGGTGACCTAGAATCAACCGAAAGACATTTGACTGGAACACTGTCTTTTAGTGTTTCCTAGCTGTGAGAGTTTACAGTGACCAATCAACTTCACTATGATGTAGAGTAAAATTGCCTTGTGTGGAGCTGTCAGTGCAGAGCTGCTGATGGCTAGATTGTAGGCTTGGAAACAGGATGATGAGAACTGACTCCAAATCAGCTGTTAGAGGCAGCGAGACTGGAGCACTGAGTAACTGTGACGTTTCAAAGGCTGCCTGGACCACACTGCTTGACTGTGGGCTCTCTCTCTCTCTCTCTCTCTCTCTCTCTCTCTCTCTCTCATGCTCACTCATCAGTCTCAGTTCAGCAGCCTGAGCTGTGGAGTGCTGTCACTGTCTGTGACATCATGTGGGACAGAGGCCGTGTAACAGACTGGAAAGAGGGAAGTGCTGAGCCAAGATGGTGGAGTGATAAGTACTCACACAGCCAACTTAGGATAAGATGGAGCCAAAATGGCTGATTGCTTCTGTTACAGTGAAGAGGACGATTGTACTTTTCTTCTTGAAGGCTCTAGGAATCTGGATACAAAAAGATATTTTTAGGAAATACGAGTTAGCTTATACATTTATGAACAACAGTGATTACAAGAAGCAATATGGCAGCCACCTGGGGTACCCTCAGTATTGCGGAAAACGCAGAAAAGAGCCCTAAATGTCCCTGCCCCATACACAAAAGTAGTACTAGTTCCAGCATAAGGTATAGTGCATCGGAGGGGAATATTCAGGCCATTTGGGGGCAGCCGTGGCTTAATGGTTAGAGAAGCGGCTTTTGGACCGAAAGGTCGTTGCTTTGATTCCCGAACCAGCAGGAAAAAAATGTGTGGCGGTGGGGAAGTGAGCTGCACCCTCCCTTCCTCCACCTTTGTGGTTAAAGTGCCCTTGAGCAAGGCACCTATCTCCCCAACTGCTCTCCGGGTGCCCCAATGTGTGGCAGCCCACTGCTCCGAGTGTGTACGTGTGCTCACTTTGGATGGGTTAAATGCAGAAGCTATAATTTCCCCTGCGGGATTAATACAGTATATCAAAATCCAAAAAATTATCATGGCATAACAGACACATTGTGTTGCTTTAGTGAGAAAACTGAACTTACATCTGAATTTAAATTGTAAATTAAATGAATGTTAAATGGATACAATTTGTAAATTGCTGACAGTGCAGCAGATTGCTGTTGAATTGTTTTGTTCTGAACAGTTGAATGTATTTCTGACTGGTTATTAAGTGAATACAGTTGCTGATTGGTTTCTATTACAGCACAGCTCTGATAACTGGTGCCAGCTGCAAGGCAAATCATGGGTTTATATTAATGTGCTCAGTCATATTAGTAAGTTGTATCTCACTGACAGGGACTTGTGTAGCAGATACTCGGTATCATTTAGTCTAGCCAAAGAGATAATACACAACAGACAGTTTTGGTATCCTTGACTGTTCAAGACAATATAAGAAACTGAAATATATAGTAATACTAGATGTAATACTGTTCCTATACACGTTTTTGGGGTGTACAATTAACCGTTTTAAAGCTCCTTTAATGAAAGTGATAACAGGGGCTACTTTATTTCACATCAGTGCAACATTACAAATTCTAGTTTGTTTATGTAAGTGGTCATTAATTCATAAGACAATAATTAATTTTGTTCTTTGCATTAACGTGGAATCACAGCATCCTGTTATTGAATACTTTCTTCACTGTATGCCTTACCAAGCTTTCTTCCCTATCTATTAGACTTTAACCACAGTTTGAGTGACACTAATTTATGATGCAATTATCTTATAGGCTATGCTTGAGGGGTTGATGTGAAACAATTGCACATTGGAAGAACCAAAGATAAGTCAAAATGAAAAGAAATAAATAAAAGTGGAAAATCTCTGTTACCGAAATCAGGTTTGTAAGTCAACAGACACTTGCAGGTTCAGGAACACAAATTATTCACAAATACATTCATTCATTCAGGGTCGGCATGGTGGCATAGTGGTTGGCCTGTCCACCTCACAGCAAAAAGGTCCTGCGTTCAAGTCCCAGTCTCAGCAAAAGCATTTCTGTGTTGGGTTTGCATATTCTCCCTGTGCTTGCATGGGTTTTCTATGGATACTCCAGTTTCCTCCCACAGCCCAACGACATATACATAACATGAATAGGCTGTTCCAAATTTCCCCTAGGTCTGAGTGTGAATGGCTGTGCGTGCGTTTTCGCCCTGTAATGGTCTGGCGAGCTGCTGAGGGTTTACCCTGCCTTCACCCATAGTTCATTTGGAACAGCCACTTAGCGTAATGTGCATGGTTTTGGACTGTGGGAGGAAGCCAGAGTATTCTGAGGCAACCTGTGTAAGCACAGAGAGAACGTGCAAACTCCACACTGAAACACCTTTGCTGACCCCGGGACACAAACCCAAGACCTTTTTGTTGTGAGGTGAACATGCTAGCCACTACGCCACCATGCCGCCCCCAAATACATACAGTATACTGACTCCAACAAAGCGCTGTGCACCTGTTTGGAAAATTTACAAGTTCAGCGAGGTTTGTGAACAGGTAATGTGTCTTGTATTGATGTGACTAATCTCTATCCATCATGTGAAAGTAGGAGAAATAGGAAATGGGAGAGAGAGATGAAGAGATGAAGAGTAAGAAAAGGAAACGGAGGAGACAGGGTGAAGGGACTTTGAAAAGGCTCTTTCTTCACATAACAGGGGTTTCCATGGCAACAATACAGCAGGGCCTGACCTGCAAAGTAAGTGTGTGTGTGTGTGTGTGTGTGTGTGTGTGTGTGTGTGTGTGTGTGTGAGAGAGAGAGAGAGAGAGAGAGAGAG
>JAQMYF010000003.1:12907792-12919963 GCA_030014195.1 Neosilurus mollespiculum | reverse complement strand
ACTACAGGAGAACATATAAAGCAAACTAAAACAAACTTTTTAAAGATTATAATTTTTACATTTTGTAACCATTAATCAGGCAGCTCAGCTCTGCTTACTCTGAGCAAGCTAAACACTGTGTACCTAAAGGTGTCTTTTTAAACCCACGGTGTGTTTTTATACTTTTATGCTTATTTTTCCATTTTAAAACATGACGGTGATGATCTGCCTTCTCCAAATAACTGTGACAAACCGTGAGCGTCCGTCATTTTGATTCAAGCATTATCCAGATAATGTTTTTTTTAATCCCCAGATTGTGTACCAGTCAGATCGTGCTGTTTCCATGTGGTATAAACTAATGTCTCTGATCCCAATTTCCAGTGTTATATGTATTTAAAAAAATATATACAGTATAAGGAATTAAAAGAGCCGTTAAGCGCTATAGTGGGATCCGTCCTGCTCCTTTTATCAAACCCATGGTCTGAAAAGGGCAGCCTGCATGTAAAGTCCTAATAACCTTTTCTGAATGTGTGTGTGTGTGTGTGTGTGTGTGTGTGTGCGTGCATATGTGTGGGTGGGTGCGTGTGTTAAAATGCTTTGTTCTTAATAATATTACACTTAGAATATTAATGCTACATATGTAGCTGCTTATCTGTGGTTAAGCTTTAGTCTCAGACCAACTGTAATTTATTATTATGTGAAATTAGATGCTACCGTGTTAGCAGCATTGCTTTTAGAGTTAGGCTATACATCTTCATAACATTTACATTTTGTTTGTACTGGGACTGTGCTGTTCACCTTCTTTTATCCACCATGAAATGTGGTCCTTCTGCTGTAGCCTGGCATCGCTATGTATATTTATTCCATTACCAGTTTGTAGGGTCCTTTTAGCCTAATCTGTTTCCACTCTAATTTCAAAGGCAATTTAACACATTAAAAACAATGCATACAACTTTAATACAAAATGCTTAACCATGGTTTACGCTATTATGAGTGGCAAATTGGTTACTTAAGAGAATTATTATTATTATTTTTTTTGTAATGCTGTAATTTAATTTTATGTTTGTGATGTGCTAGTTTGCCACAGACTTCCTTGTAGGTTCATTTGTGAGCAAAAAATATATACTTTTTCCACCAAGTGAATAAAGCGTGTGCTGTTGGTTTTACCTTCATCACACTGAGTGATTCTGGTGGAGTTTCCCATATGCAGTTTCCACAATAGGTGGCATGGTGGTGTTGTGATTGGCACATCCACCTTACACAAGAAAGGTCCTGGGTTTGAGTCCCAAAGCTCAGCATGGCATTTCTGAGCGGATGTTCTCCCCATGCTTGCATGGGTTTCCTCCAAGTAGTCCAGTTTACTCCCACAGTCCAAAGACATGCACATTATGCTAACTGGATGTTCCTAATTGCCCCTAGGTGTGAGTGTAAATGGTTGTGTGTGTGTGTGTGTGTGTGTGTGTGTGTGTGTGTGTGTGTGTGTGTGTGTGTGCTCTGCGATGGACTGGCAAGCTATTCAGGGTGTACCCCGCCTTCGTCCAGAGTCGGCTGAGATAGACCACAACTCTAATTAAGATTTAAGACTTAAGACTTAGGATTAAGTGGCTCGGCAAATGAACGAATGAAATAGTTTGCACAACTAAATCGGAGATGAAAGTTTATATAGGATCTCTGCTTATGTATGATATTTTATGTGTTATAAGGCAGTATACTGATTGAAATAATTCAAATCAAATAATTAAAGGGAACTTCACTCACACATTTGTTGCTGCATGCCTTATGGGCTACCTAAAAAGGGAGCAGTGTACAAGCACTGAACACTGAACTCTCTGTGCTGAAATTAAAGTTCTCATTGTCTTTTAAAGTGTTGGTCCATCACTAGGTCCAGGAAGTAAAACCCAAAGAGTGTGTTTGATAAAGGGTTTTGTGACAACTGCACCCAGCATGGAGTCTATTGTGTTTAAAACGTCCTCTCTTTCTTTTCTCAACCCTTTGTGCTGTCTCAGCTGCTTTCTCGCTACTGTACTCTGTATGTGTGTGTGTGTGTGTGTGTGTGTGTGTGTGTGTGTGTGATATCAAAGCTTGTTTGCCACTTGATACCCTGCCCATTCTTCCCTGTACTTATGGTGTTTTGTTGTTGTTGTCTTTACACATGCACAAATGTTCTGTCCTTTTAATCATGTAATAATGTTTATAAAAAAAAAAAGTTTTTAAATACTTTTTCTTAAAAATGTCATGGATTTTTTTCTTTTTTCCCCTCTTCATTTACTTACACATCATTTTTTTTCTGTGTGTGATGGGTAGCGGCAAAGTGTTCCAAATTGCTATATTTCTCTGCGTCTGGGATACTCCAACTGTGCTACTCTGCTCCTGGTATTTGAGTGTTATGTCTCAGTGGAGCAATCACATCCTTCTAGTGCTGCCTCATAAAACGCTAAATGTTTATGGGGCCAAGCAAACCCTGCTCTGTGCTGGCTAGGTGTTTATAAAGCTATTACTCCTTGAGTTATAAGAGCAGCGCACTGAAAGATGACCACAAACTTGATTTATCTCCCTTTCCCTGTCGCTTTTCCATAAGAGCAGACATAAAAAGCATGGAAATAAAATGGAGCAGTCTGTAGTCCAGAAGAAGCCACTGTCAAATGGATTAGGCCAAAGTAGAAAGAATTTGGCATTAGGATCTGAAATTATCGTTATGGTTATAATGTGGTTCATTTGGCTTCTTTGACTTTGCAATATTGAGTCAAAACTGGGCCTCAATTAATAATCGTTCAGCAATGTTGTGTTTAAAAGTTTCTATAGGCCACAATGAACTAAGGCCGTACTCGCGCTACGTAGCACACCTGAGCACATCAGACCCCCAAAGTCTGGTTCGTTTGACTAGTGTGATCACTGTGTACCTTGCTCGAGTAGAGTTAAATTGACCTGGTGTGGCTAGCTGATTTTGGAATTGCTAGCGCCCACTTTTCTATGTGTTTACTCAAATTGGTGTCAAGCCGGAAGCTAGAGGGACAACACGCAAGCAAACCACTCCAGAAGAGAGATCCTTCTGCAGCAAACGCCCGCGAAAATGACTTAATAACCCAGATTAATGCTACTACACACACGTAAACCCTGCTGCTTGACACCAGTTGTGTTCAGATGGCAAGAACAAGATAGAACAAGATGTCCTGGAACTGCTTAAGCCACCTCGAAAAGTGGAGCAAGTTGAGCCCACTGATGTTGTGTTGTTCTAGAATAAATTGTTTAGACATGGGCAACTTGTTTCAGCGCAACTAGAGCTTGAGGTAACTTTTATCAAGCAACCAATTTTGAATGCTATGAAAACCCATTTTGAATATTTTCAGAATATTTGGGTTGATAACAGCAGTAGAGCTCATATTATTGATGCAATTTGTCTGCAAATAAAGCTGCAAATTTTTTTACATGTGCAGCACCATTTAAAAAATAATTGATATATCTGTATAGCATACGAGAGGGTGGTTTGTCACCATGCCCAAAACAGCTCCAGATAATCCACAATATAAAAGCAGTGCTATGAGAGATTGCTTTTCTTCAACACAAAAAGTTATATTGGGCGGCATGGTGACGTAGTGGTTAGTTCGTCCCCCTCACATCAAAAAGGCCTGGGTTTGATTCCTTGGCTCGGGCGTTTCTGTGTAGAGTTTCCTTGTTCTCCCCGTGCTTGCGTGGGTTTCCTGCGGGTACTCTAGTTGCCTCTCACAATCCAAAAACATGCACAGTATGCTAATTGGTTGTTCCAAATCACCCCTAGGTATCACACCTTGTATGTGTGCTGGCCCTGCAATGGTAAGAGACGGCTGAGGTGGGCGTAAAAATAAATGAACGAATGAATGAAAAAGTTACATCCTGACGATGTAAGCACCCTAGGGCATGGAATGAAAGTTTACTGTGGGTGAAGGCCAGTAGAAAAGGGGAGACAATGGATCTTGGGCATGGTTTCTTTTAGTGATGCTCACAAACCTTATAAAAAACAAAGCTCTCAGAGGGATGAAAATAAACCCAAAATGAGAACTATGATAATCTCCAAAGCACAGGATGCAGCTTTACCACTGCAGAATGCCAACTACCATAAGCACACAAATTCTTTCACTTAAAGGGCACGATTTTTTTTAATTGAGTGGCTAGTCTAATTGGTCTTAATGGATTTGTTTGGATTGCTTTCTTTCACATGATTAATATGAAGCAACTGATGTCTGCAAAATTTCATTAAACCTAAATTTGAACATGAGCTTTAGTATGCTCCAAACATTTTCCCAGTTTAAGTGGATTTTTTGTGAAGACTACACTTCTAGTATAAATGATCCTGCGAACAAATCACAAATAAATGTGTCATATCCAGTTTGAAAAATGAGGATCCATGCCATGTATTTAATATACAGCCGCATTCAAAATGAATACCCCCCCCCTTTTTTTTTTCAAAGATGCCACTCAAACACCCTAAAGGGACTATAGCATAAGTCTTCTGATCATTAAGTCTGCACAGTTGCTTCCCATCTCTCTTTCACTTTAACAAGCTGAACAAGCTGATCCTTGTCCCCACCCTTTCCTCTGTTTCTCCTTAAATTATCGACATGCTTTACAATCACATTAGGGTTATTTGGGTTAAACAGGAAAAGTGTTACAGAAACACAGGATATTGTACTGTACATGATGTATAAAACATCTTAAGAAATGATTAATAGGGGTGTAGTTGCAATCAGATTTCCTTTTCAGCACAGGCACACAACTTCCCAGTTTTTCACAGATCCTGCTTGTAATGAAATGGAGAAAATATGCTGATGAACCCACTGCACCCGAATAGGCATTGGGCCAAAATGTGTTATATATTAATGTAGACCAGGTCTACGGTTCAGCACTGATGAAAAGTGCAGTGATTAGGTATTGCTTAATGAATTATAGAAGGTGTTCTGTAAAACCACAGCATGTGGGCTCTTAATTAGGAATACGGGTATTCTCTATACCACAACCATTTTTCAAATGATAGTCAAGCCATGATGTTATGTGTAGCTTTTCATGTAAGATTTGCATCATCGTTTAATTAGTTAATGCTTGCCCATGTTTTAATGCTCGGACATGTACTCAGTAGGTGTATAAAATGTGTGGAGGTAATTCCTCTACAGTGCAGTACACAGTGCAGTCATGGTCTTAAAGGACACAGTTTTTGGCCTGTGACATCCTATTTAGGTTGCCAAGGCAACATTATTGAAGAATTGGACAGGCAAAAAAGGCCCCACCTGGACCTGCTGTTGCTTCCCAACACCTCTGGGGGGGGATGAGAGGAGCGAGTGAATGAGTCAAGAAGGGAGAAATAGGAGGGGGAAGGGCAGAGATAAAACGAGAAGCAGAGCAGAGACAGCAGCCAGGAGCACATGCCAAGAAACCCCGGAGACAGTGCTTTGCCGCCAGATGTTGTGTCGTTTGGCCTTGTGTCGCCCAGCAAAGAGATCCAAGCTGACGAACCATTTTTCACTGTCATGCTGCGAACAGTGAGCAAAAGCGCACAGGGAAATTAAGACACTCCGCAACACTCCCTTGCAGTGAAGGAAGAACAAGAGAAGAGAAAAAAAAACATAAGAGACAGAGATGGAGAGATTCTCAGTGTATCGTCCCTAAATTTGGAATAAGGGAGGAGGGTGTGGATGCCACCTGGTCTCTGACAGTTCTGTCAGATCATATCAGCAGATCACCGGCTTATGTTCAAGATGTGGTGGCTCAGACAACAAGAAGGAAGTTGTGGAAAAAATGGAATGGAAGGATGCAGGTGCTGGCTGAGCACATATTGATGTGCTGTTTTACAACAAAGCTGAAATGGCAAAAATCATTCCTGACTACACGGATTGTTGTTTCTTATCTTCGCTGTTACTTGTCTGGGTCAACATTTCCTATGACTAAACAATTTGAGAACTTTAGATGACTTGCATTCCTGGGGAATGACCTTGAAATATCATCAGCAAAGATGTTGAGGATTCATGAGAAATAGCACTACATCTAAATGTTGTTGGCCTTGTGATGATCTGGCGAACTGTTCAGGATGTACCCCACCTTTGCCCTAGTGGGATTAAGCAACTCAGCAAATGAATGAATAAATGTATGATAATGTTGTATAACCCTACACTCATCATTATTATTATTTAATATAACACATTCATTCATTCATTCATTCATTCATTCATTCACATAGCCTAATTCCCGAACCAGCAGGAAAAATGTGTGGCAGTGGGGGAGTGAGCTGCACTTTCCCTTCCTCCACATTTATGTCTGAAGTGCCTTTGAGCAAGGCACCTAACCCTCAATTGCTCCCCCAATGAGTGTGGCAGCCCACTGCGCCGAGTGGGTGTGTGCTGACTGTTTATTTGTGTGTGTGCTCACTCTGTGGGTTAAATGCAGAGGCAATAATTTCCTAGTTTTCTGAACCGCTTAATCCTAATTAGGGTCGTGCGGAGGCTGGCGCCCATCTCAGCTGACTCTGGGAGAGGGCAGAGTACATCCTGAACAGCTCGCCAGGCCATCACAGGGCAGTAATATGCTGACAGCAACCCAATGGCTTACTCTTTACAAAAGACAGCAGTGGTTTTACATGGCTCTCACCACTGACAGTGAGAGACATGTTTGGCCTTTGATAACCCAGTTAGCTGCACTGGGGGGGACAGCACTGACAACTTGGTGGTAGTGGGGCTTGAACCCCCAACCCTCGGATCAGTAAGCCACCACCAGGCCACCACTGCCCGTTAATATAACACATAAAGGATTAATTTGATAATATTATAGTTCCTTAGAAGTTTCATACAAAATTTTGTCTTGTACTGGTTTTAAAATTTGTGATTTCACAAAATGAATTATTTTATGATTATTACTTGTCCTACTTCACAAGCTAATCACTATAAGAATTCTGTAACAGACTGTGAGAGCATGTTTTTTATAACAGGGTAAACAGTGAGGAAGGCTACTATATTCTACCATACTGGGTGGAACATGGGTATATAATTCATTTTACATTTTCCAAACCATTTTATCCTTTATTAGGTTCACAGGGAGGTGGGAGCCCATCCCAGCTGACTCTGGTCAAAGGCAGGGCACACCCTGAACTGCTTGCCACCCTTGACCATTGCAGGGCCAACACAGACACACAAGCATTTACATTCACACTTGGAGCAAGCAGGAATATCCAGTTAAACTATTGTGCATATCTTTGGACTGTGGGAGAAAACCAGAGCACCTGGAGGAAACCTGTGCAAGCCCTTGCCTGGCACAGGGTTCAAACCCAAGACCTTCTTACAGTTAGATAGAAATGCTAATCACTATGTCACCATGCTGTCCAACTCACATGCAAAACATAAAAATAGTTTCATAGTGTCTTAATTGTAAATAAGCTGAGTGATCAGTGTTTCTGTGTGCTGATTAGCTAGCTAAATTACCAGAAGCTGCAATTAATCCTCTGTATTTTTGTCTTATCCTTTTTTCTATCCATTCATAATATAACCAAGATAAAGCATTTTATGCCCTGCGATGGCCTGGCAAGCTGCCCAGGGTGTACCCCGCCCTCGCCCAGAGTCGGCTGAGATGGGCACCAGCCTCCCCGCGACCCTAATTAGAAATAAGCAGTTCAGAAAATGGATGGATGGATGGATGGATAAAGCATTTTATTTGAATTTGATATCTTTTGTTTATATTCTGTTTGCAGGTAGCATATAGCTGTCCCATGAGTTTTATATAGTCATATGCTGTCCTATTGGTGGATTTTAGACAAGTGCCATAGCAGCAGGCACCCATTGAAATTTTAAGTGAATCTTACTGACACTGCCAAAACTATTTCATTGATTTACATTATCTGTTCTATGATCACTCACGGACAAAGATTATCCTAGTAGTAGAGAAGCCAACTGGATTATGGATAATAAATATGTTTATTATTTTAATATGCAAATGAAAATATGCTTCATATTTTAATTATGTATACAAATGAATTGGTAAGACATGATGGTGTGCTTTTAAAGGAAAATATATCAGTGCTGGCAGGTGGCGAATATATATTTTTTTAATAATAGCATGTCCGGAAATGTTTTATTCCTCTAATACCACAGCAATTTGCCAAAGCTAACAATTTTATTTTTTTAGCAGAAAATGTCATATTTTGCTCTTTGCCACTTTATAGTTATGTTTATTGTTGTGGAACAGCCACAAACCTGTAATCACTTACATTATGGCAGCTATAAACCGCAGCCTCTCTCTTTTTCTCTGTCTTGAAGATAATAAGACAAAAAAAGATGCAGCTTGTGATTGTGTGTGTACATTACATCCTATGATAAACTGGCATCCCTTCCAGGGTATATTGTTACCTTGTGCTCAGTGTTCCCAGGATAGGCTCCATATTCCCCATGTCCCCGACCAGGAAAAAGCAGTTACTGGAGAAGAATAAATGAGAAATCCTCTTTGTCATGTTACAGGAAAAACTACAAAGCTGGAAAACCTAAAGAAAGTGCTTTGCCTGTAATTGCTTCAAAAAAAATTGCATGGCCCTGTGATGGCCTGTCGAGCAGTCTAGGGTGTACCCCACCCTCGCCCAGAGTCGGCCGAAATGGTCGCCAGCCTCCCCGCGACCCTAATTAGGATTGAGGATTGCTTAGACAATGAATGAATGAATGAATGAAAAAATTGCATGTGTATGCATGGCCTGGTAATTTTCGACTTACTATTTCTCCATTTGTCCGACCCTGTCAGACACACACTTGTAATATTTTTATGTAATGGTGTGGTATACTGTTTAACCCTTAAACAAGACCACACCTCTTCTCAGAGGGAGTAGGGAATTGCCAGCTTTATATATAAACTGGTACCACTCATGCTCATCAAGGTTCCAGAACACCGTGAGTCTATTCCTTTAGATTTCGAGCCACACAATGCATGATTATTTTTTACATTCGCAATTATTGATGTAAGTTTCAAAAGCTTCTAATGTCAAGAATAAGAAAATCTCTTTATTTCTGTGTGTCCCCTACCCCCCAAACACACACACACACACACACACACACACAATACCCTGGCAGATATACATAATTTGCTCTTTGCCCAGCACTGGACAGTCCTTCCAGCTGTGTTGTATTCAGTGGTTCAGAATTAAAGGGAGGTCTCCAATGCCTGACTGTCCCATCAATAACCCCAATCTGACAATGCAGTGGTCCAGAGGGGGAAGCATGGGACAGTCCCTCTGGCCGGAGGCTTGTGCATTCACATGTTCACACACACACACACACACACACACACACACACACACACACACACACACACACACACACACACACACACACACACTGCAACAAACCCAAAGCCTTAATCGCTTAATCACCTGAAAGCGAACACAGGAGCATTTTCAGTGTTATTTCTCAAAAGGTAAGACCTCTGACCACAGTGAGAACTGCCTCTCAGTGAGACAAGATGTTTATTTTATGTAATTGCACTAACAAGACACAAATATAATAATTATGTCCTTATTTCTGATATTCGGATGTGCAAGAATAACAGCAACATTCTGAAGTCGGCATGAAATGCATTCTTAGCTACGGCGGTCAAAGTGACATCATGTTGATATGCTTGATGAAGATACCCCTCCCCCTCTAGATCTTAAACATACAAAAAGTAGCTTAGCAAGTTAGTTAACTAAGGTGAACAGCGAAAAAAAAAAAAAAAAGTGAGAGGTTTACTTGTCCTTACTCAGATGAAAAGTTAATTCAGAAATGAATAAAATCCAAGCAACTTTTTTTTTTCAACTAAGGGATGGTCACACAGTGAGGAACAGTGTATGTTGCCAACAGGGTACTACTGCACAGTAAGATGTCCAGAAACAGGGCATATGTGGTTCGAAAGAGCATTTAACTGGACAATAACACAGATTTGCATAAATATGAAACAAAAATAAAAAAAATTTCACCTTCACAAAACTGATAAATTATAAAATTAAACTTGAATTTTTTAAACCTATTTATTCAACCTCATTTCTTTCCAATATATATTATCATATTCCAGTGAGACAGGAACCAATATGTACAATTTTTAACTGAGCCTTTTTTATGTATTTCTGTGTATCTCTGTTTTTAGCTGCATTCCTATTAACCTACTTAAAGTACGGGTGACACGTCTGCGTCACAGCAAAAAAGGTCCTGGGTTCGAGTCCCTGGCTTGGACGTTTCTGTGTGGAGTTTGTGTGTTCTCCTTGTACTTGCTTGGGCTTTCTCTGTTTTACTCCAATTTCCTCTCACAGTCCAAAGACATTCACAGTAGGCTAACTGGCCTTTCCTAATTGCCCCTAGGTGTGAGTGTGAGTTTGAATGGTTGCGTGTGTGTTGGCACTATGATGGACTATTGAGTACCCTGCCTTCACCCAGTGTCAACTGAGACCCTTTGACCCTAGTAGGATTAAGCAGTTTGGCAAATGGGTGAGTGAGTGAGTATATAATGTGCAGATACACATTATGAAGATATGAATCATGGACACATATAAATTTCAAAAGATTTATTTATTCATTTGCCAACCCACTTATTTCTACTAGGGTCATGGAGAGGCAAGATCCTATCTCAGAAGAACAGCTCACCAGACCATTGCAAGGCCAACACACACACATTTATTCACACGTATTCTCATACCTAAAGAATACCCAGAAGAAACCTATGTGAGCCTCGTGAGAACATGCAAACTCCAAAAAAAAAGCCCAAGCCTGAGACTCGAACCCAGGAGCTTCTTGCTGTGGCCCAGATGCACTAACAAGTATGCGGCGGTGCCACCCTCAAATAACTCAGATGTCACAAAGAAAGTTTATGTTCTCCCCTGAGGTCATATTTTAGATGATCAGCAAATTTTTAAAGGAAACACTTTTTCTTGCATTTAAGTCATGACATGACGTAGATCATGGAAATGCTAAAAGAGCACCAAAGAGCTTTCATGAGAGGAGAAACTATCACAAAGGGAGAAAACCCAGCTTTAATCACATAACATCACTCAAAGAAAACACAGACCATTCGCAATTGTGCATTTTCAAAAGTGTTTAGATATTGCTTGTATTTTGTGCAAAACTGCAATGGAAACCTGGCTTCTGTTTCTCTCTCTCTCTCTCACGCACACGCGCACACACACACACACACACACACACACACACACACACACACACACACACACACACACACTGTCTCTCTCACTATCTGTCCATCTTTGTAAAATTTCTCTGTACAGCTGGAGTTGAGTGGCAGCTCTGGCTCATTTCTTATTGGTATACATACATACTTATACTAGGCAACATCTGGAAACCAGCCTACAATCTAACACACACACACACACACACACACTTGCATTTGCTAAAACCCTTAATTGAGGACATAGAAAGCTGGGTAAAATCACATTTAACAGCAGAAATTGCAATGCATATAAATTTATTACACAGGACCCTTTGATCAGTGCCTCATTTAATGATCTGCTTTGTTTGTAAAAGAGTCAGTTTTCATGATTAGTCCATCATTCTTCAGCAGAAATGGAGAATCCAAGTTCTATAAACAAAGTATCACATCACAAATCCGTCCAACTCCCTTTTCAAAAAGTGTATGTGTGTGTGTGTGTGTGTGTCTGTGTGTGTGTGCGTGTGTGTGTGTGTGTGTGTGTGTGTGTGTGTGTCGTCTAAGTGTATGTGTGTGCGTTACTTTCTGATTACATTGCTATCCATTGTCCAGCCATTCAAACACTGGAAATCAAATACTGTACAATGCTCAGGCCAATTTTGTAGTAGCAGTCAAAATTGCACAATATATACTGTACATAATGTGATGTGCTTACAGATGAGTAATTTTACAAAAAACTGCAAACTGCCAAGTGTGTAACCACTGCTAAGACCCTTGCAAAAGAGCAGTGAAATGGTATGATAGGATGGCACGAAACTTATGGGACAGCTACAAATATTGTAGTGGAAATGGCCAGATGTATACAAAACATGCTAATGTACAGAAAAACAATGTCCTTATTACCTCAAACTTTTTGTGTATGTGAACATATTTTCTGCATAAGTCTGGTGTATAAATCTAGTGTGTGTGTATGTACGTATGTGCAGTGGGTATACACACACACACACACACACACACACACACGCACATGCACACACACACACACACACACACACACACACCCACACC
>JAQMYF010000003.1:12873129-12898323 GCA_030014195.1 Neosilurus mollespiculum | reverse complement strand
TCTGTCTCTCTCTCTCTCTCTCTCTCTCTCTCTGTGTGTGTGTGTGTGTGTGTGTGTGTGTGTGTGTGTGTGTGTGTTTGGGGGGGGCAGGATGTTTGTAGCTGTGTTCCTGAACGGGGTGAACAGGAGTTCAACAACCTTTTCTAGTACACTCAGTTACTGAACAGTCTATTGAATATGTGAACTCTTTTTTCTCCTTTTTTTTCTTTTTCTTATTCATTTTTTAACTTTATATGGAATGTGAATAAAGCACTTGCCCGCTCTCGCTCAACTTTTTTTCCCTCTTCTTCTTCTTCTTCTGCTTCTTCTTCTTCTTCTTCCTCTTTTACTTCTTCTTCTTCTTCTTCTTCTTCCAACAATCATCATCATCATCATCATCATCATCATCATCATCATCATCATAACAATTATTATTATTATTATTATTGTTGTTGTTGTTGTTGTTGTTATAATAATAATAATAATAATTATTATTATTATTATTATTATTATTATTATTATTATTAATATTTGTAGTAGTATAGTGTGATTATAATAACAATTATTATTATTATTATTATTATAGTTTAGTAGTAGTGGTAGTAGTAGTAATAATAATAAGAAGAAGTAGAAGAAGAAGAAGAAGAAGAAGAAGAAGAAGAAGAAGAAGAAGAATGTATAATAATGAATAATGTTTTACATTTTGAATTTATGAAGTATTTTTAAATCTGAATTTCAAAGTGCAGGGCAATTTTGAAGATCAGGACTGTAATGGAAAATGCATTTTTCAAACCCAAATCTTTTTGACAGGGACCACATCATATAATTTCGATAGTTTTGTACATAAAAATTGTCCAGAAATGTGTATGATTTTGTGCACTAAATTAATGTGATTTGTATCCTGGAATTGTTTTACTTATATGGTTGACCTAAGGACGAACAGTTATTTAGGATTTTAACGAGGGTTTTTAAACACTTGTAGCTTGAATAAAACGAATGCGTGCTTTTATTAAAGTTGTACAACTTTGGCGCTTTTCCTGAAACTGAATATTGCATTAGACAAATAACTTAAAAACTATAAATATCTAATTTATCGCCTATAGTATATACTCAATATGTTGAAGAAACAATTTGTAGTCCACAAATGAGTTATTGTAATGTGATACATCAATCCAATTGTGCAATTCTCTCATGCAGGCCACTCTCATTAAACTGACCCTTCGTTTCAAGTGTCCTTTGCAGTGCGTCTTAAATATTTTTAGCCTGTTGATAAACGTGACAGGAGGAAAATGTATGTATTATATGCTGCGCGGTAGGCTTAGCTAATACTAATGCTATATCTGAAACTAATTTATTTATGATCTATATTTATGGACTAAGATTTAAAAATGAAATTCGAAAAATCTATTTTTTAAACTATGATATTAAAAAATATATATATATTTCCTTTATATATCCGGGTGTACCATATTGGGATTAAGGGGGAAACTTACAAAAAGTAAGAATTAAATTGCATGTTTGAGTGGATAATGTTTGCCTGAGTCCTTCATCACTGCTAATGAATTCGTAAAACACTGATATTTGCAAAACGACAAAAAGAAAAAGGAACTCAAAGGGCATGGCGAGGGCAACAGGGAAAGATAACAAAGGTGAGTGGCCTCCGAGGGTGAGTAGGACGAAGTGAAGGCCCGGAGTGGCGCTCGGGGCGCGAGCTGATGGCAGAAACCTACGTTTGACCCCTGCTAGATGGAAGCTGTGAAGCTCCTGACATGATGACCCACTGCTCGCGAGAATTCATCTGGGCCTGAACTCTTCCTGAACCAAATCAGGGGGAGAGCTGGCAGGCCTCAGCTGTTTGAGGAAAGGCTTGGGGCAAACCGATCCGCCTGTGTAAATATTGAGGCAGTCCGTCAGAGGACTCGGGGATGAAATCGAACTGTCAAGCACGCGTAAACTTTGGGGAAGAGGGGAGGCCAGGACTGGGAGAAGGGAAGAATTTGGCAAACTTGTTTCCTCGAATGTTCGTGGAAAAAAACGATCCCAAATGTTCCTGACCCCTCTGCGCTCTTTCTGCAGCACCTCTTGTCAGCACCCTCTGAACTCGATGCACGAATCTTTCACCTGCCACGCACCACATGTGTTTCGGATGTGACGTGATACAGCCGGCGGTGAAGCTTGAATTTGATGTCTAATTTTAAGGATCTCTCAAGAGTGTAAATGGGTGGGTTTGTAGTCACTGCATGAAATTCTTTTAGGCTGAATTCATCATGTAACATCTAAACTTCTGTTTTTACTCACAACAATTCACTCAAGCTCCACTGACGCTGCTGTTGTAGTTTTTTTTTGTATTGACGGAGGATTCTGCCTAGGCAGAAATACCACAAATGTGAAATTACATATAGTAACTCATATCACTACAGCTACCATCTTTTATCAAGTAGCTATCACTAACAGGGAAATAGTGTTCTCCATATGATGGCCTGTCTACACAAGTGAAAATAATAATAATACTTGCATATGAATGGACATGAATAAACAGCTGCATCAATATTAGCCATTTAATATCCATCCATCCATGTGTCCAACCTCTTAATCCTATGGGGTCGTCGGAAGGCTGGAGCCTATCTCAGCCAGCTCTGGGTAAAGGCAGAGTACAACCTGGACAGTTTGCCAGTCCATCATAGGGCAACACAAAATAATAATACACACTCACACCCAGGGGCAACCCAGTTAGCCTAATGCGGATGTCTTTGGATCATGAGGGGAAACCGGAGTCCTTGGAGGAAATCCATGCAAGCACGGGGAGAACATGCAAAATCCAACCAAAAACCTCCTCGCCGAGCCTGGGACTCGAAGCCACTACCTCCGTGCAGTGCTAACCACTACACCACCGTACTGACCCGCCTTTTTAAAAAATGGGTTTAACTGTCAAACTCTTCTTTCACTACAAGCACTTTGAGGCATTTTACACTGTAACCTGTTGCTCATAACTGAAAACATGCTTAAAGCTATAATAGTATGTTTCACAACATAGCTTATTCATCTTCAGTCATGTGGTATCCAGGGTTGCCAGATAGCCTAATATATTATGGTCTATAACGATTAACTGAATTTGATTTTTATTATTATTGATGATTTTTATTATTGTCCGAGACACCTCTGGGCACAACTCACGTGCTTCAAACAGCTTACCTGGACATTCAATTATTCATTTTCTGAACCGCTTAATCCTAAATACCGTCGCGGGGAGGTTGGGGCCCATCTCAGACGATTCTGGGCGAGGGCAGAGTACACCCTGGACAACTGGGCAGGCCAAAGCAGGGCCTTACCTGGACATCAATCTATTAATGCAAATGCTTGGTTAATAAACAAGGCTATAATGTGTGAATACCCATGCTTGCATGTTACCATACATGACCATGTAAGCTTTTCAATGCAACGAGCTTTTCACATCATCAAAACGTTCATGAAGTTTGAGTTTTAGCTAACACAAGTAGCAGAGCAACATACTACTTGTGTAGTTGCATGGGTCTAATTTTTCTTCTATCAGACCTTTACACTCCTCTACGGGAAAAGTTTTCATTGTCCATATTCTTAAACTATCGCATATTAAGTAGTTACTGTTTAAAGTGTATTTTGGTCAATTACTTTTTTCATGCAAAACCTGTAATCCCAAACCAAAGGATAAGACATGATGTTCTGGACATAATTCAATGTCTATAGTTATTTATTGTCTATATATTTTTGTGAAGGTATTAATGAGTGTTTAAAACTTTGTTGGCAGCCTGTGAATATACTTGCATGTAAAAAGTATGCAGCTAGGAAACATTTAAAGCTCCTGACCAGAAAGTTTTACAAAAAAATGAGAGACGTTTCCTTTGGGGAGAGGTGGCTGTGAGGGTGAGGCTGATCTTTGTGCTCTTTTTAAGGCTGAATTTCGTGTACCAAATGTGCTTCTTGTTTTATTGTTTGTTTGTTTGTTTTTTTGTTTTCATAATTAAGTCTCCAGCTTTGGCCTGGGATTTTATTTTTAATAAGGTGCAAATATTATTTATTTATTAAAAAAAAAAAAAAAAAAAAAAAAAAAACAACCAGAAACAAACAAAACGTCATATTATAGCCTATGTAAGGGTTCACCTGAAATTAACGATGACCTCTAGGTAAACCCGGGTCCGTTTGCTTTGGCTTCTTTGCGTTTCAGTGTAGACTCGGGATGTTGACCGCAGGGAACGGCAATGTGATCAAAGCTCGTTTTGAGAAGGGGAGGGGGAGACAGGACAAACGCCCCGAACAGCGTGACTGAAATCCACACCAACTGCGCAAGCAGATGGCCAGAGAAGACCTTCCTCTTTGAGGATATGTCGACATAAAGCCACACTCCAGTCCTTGTATTAATTGTTTACAACGAAATTTATCCATCTATACCATAAAACCAGTGAGCATCTTTAACAAGGACTTAAGTTATATTGGTGTTGGTCCCATATAGGAATACCGGCCTGTATATGTTTAAGGAATCGTGTTTTTAGCATTTTGCACACCAAGACAGAAATGAATGCGGTGTTTTATTAGAGTTAAAATATTAGGAAGTTTGTGAATTTATATTTTGTGCTTGCATGCAGCAGAATAATTTAATCAACATTTGACATTAAATAGCCTACAAACATTTTAAATTCATTGACGAATTTTAAAGCCATTCTGTGTTTAATAATCTCCTTTAGGGCTTTGACACTTTAGGTAACATTTAATTTGCGACTTTTTAAAAGAAAGGGTTGTGTTGGATTACCTGCGCGTTTGAGAACTGCAAAATTTTTTAGCTGTTGATTTGGACAGTGATGGTTTAAAGATGTGATGCACGAGAACTTCTCTTGAATGCTCATAATCCTTCATTAAGGTCAATTACAAATATACTCATATTATAATAAATCTATCTTGCTTAGAACACTTTTATACTTTGGTTTCAATTTAAAAGGCTTTTCTTCAGCAAGTACCAGTGAAAAGGAGTGTTTTGTGAGTTTGTTTACTTGTTTAGTGCTCCCGGGGGCGCGCAGAGGTAAAAAGGTCAGCGCGAGCCCTCAGAACAACGCAGTGACTGCTTCTCAATTTATCACTGTCTCGGTAAAGTGGTGTGCGCATGCGCATGCGTGTGTCAATAAGTGATGTTAAATTATTATAACTCTATTTTAATAACACTTTTCCCAAAACGTTTAAATTAAATATTTTATGATTGCACTACTCTAAGTGTTTTCCAGATTAGATCCCGATTTTCCTCGGCTCATGAACAAGATAAGTCTTCAAAAAATATTTGATGAACCCAAAAAATCAGTAAAAATAGTTTTATTATTAATTATTATTATTTGAGGTAGACACGTACAGTATCTGAAATAAGAATTTTGTTCAAACATACAGACAAACTAATAAAACTCAGCCAGTCTGTTTACACAAACAAAATAATAATAAATCATTATCTAAAAGATTTTGATAATGCAATTGCGTAAAAACCCTGTATATACCCTAAATAAACTGCACTCTACAAGTCTCAAAACCTTTTTTATGTGACATGAAATTGAAAGAAGGCATCTCGTATATACCATGTGACAAACATTCTGAATCGTGAAATACATGGCACTTAGTGTTCTGGGTTGTTCTGAAAAATAACCCCCAACGAGTAAAAATTATAATTCATTCAATTGCAGTTGGGATTACAGTAAGAACAATGTGATGTGCATGTGTGGCTTGAAGGCCAACCCTGTAACCGCATAGTGCAAACGGTCCGATTAAACCTTAGGACAAAGCCTACTTCTAACAATCATATCACTAACGCATATGTACATACTGAAAAAAAAGAAAACCACACAAAAGTTGCCTTAATAGTCTCCGTGTAACTGAAAGGTCCATTTAGAAATTTTAGTTTTGCAAAAAGTGCATTACCGACTTAAGGATAAAAGCCGGAATTAGCGTACCCTGAATTGGCCTAGAAATTAAAAAGGGGATTTCATCTTAAACAACTATTTGTTCCATATATGTTGCTGTAGGACAAACTATTAGCCCCCATTTAGGTCAAAGGTGAAAAGAAAAAAAAACGTGTCCCATTTCAATAAGTTTTTGTGACACTATTTGGAATGTATAAGGAAATATTGTTTTATATTATAAAAGCCTGTAGTTCGTACTGGGACCTTAATTTCCGTTTATTTCCTTAGGTCTCAGGACTTGGGGACGTGCCTGGAGATGTTGTTGTGGAGTGATCTGAGTTTTCGTCGAAGTCCTTAGATGTGGTGGAGGATGTAGGAGCGAGTCCTTCCTTTTCACGTTTCTTCTGCTTCATTCGTCGGTTCTGGAACCAAATCTTCACCTGTGTCTCGTTCAGTTCAAGCGTGGCAGCGATTTCCACCCGGCGAGCTCGTGTCAGATATTTACTAAAGTGAAACTCTTTCTCCAGTTCTGTAAGCTGCTTTGTGGTGAAGTTTGTACGGATTGTGTTTTGTGGGCCCAGGCCGTACTCTGTCACTTTTGCTGTATGAAAGAAGAGTTAAAATAATTTTAACTGTGCAAATTAAACAACATATTGCTCAAAATAAAATATTTTATTCAAGTGTTGATAAGCTCACAAAACTATTTTTTACATATACGCTTATATAGCAGTTTGAGGGAATATGTTGTTCATGTTCAGCTGTGAGCACATGTATGCTATAATTCGGTATCCCCAAAGGCACTTTATTTCTCTCTGTTTGTACAGTAAGTTAAAACAGTCCCTGTGCGTAAAAGGTTGTGTTTTAGATACTTGACAGAGAGCCTTGGATAGAGTAAAGAAGGAAAATGAAGAAAGTCTGCGAAAATTAACCTAGAGGGCCAGGCCTGCCTTAAGTCAACAAAGCTGGGCCCTTTTTAAGGGGTAAAAAGCAGCATTACTGTTCGACACATTCTACAGTGAGCAGAAAAAGTAGCCCGGCCTTACACTGCAAGGCAGTCTGACCTATATACCTCTACTGTGGATGAACGAAAAGGAAAGAAAAATAATAAAGGAGTATATTATAATTGTTGAGATAATAATATATTGGGCTAAACACTTATTTATGTATAAGACTGATTAACGAGTTTCAGAGTCGTTTAAATTTTAAAACAAATTTAAAGCAACCCACCAGTTTTAGGAGGATTCCTTTTAACTTTCATCCAGTCAAAGGTCTTCCCTGGCATTTGATCCGATCCTGTCTCCTTCTGCTGGCAGGATGACAGGTCAGAGTATGTACCTTGGCCGTAGAGGAGTTGGTGGTCCTGGCCTTCGCAGCCGTTCGTGTGTTGATAAGGCGCAGCCGGAACTGCACCCTGCGTGCTACAATACGCACTGGCCAAGGTTCCGTAATTGGGACCGACACTTGGAGCAACAAAGCCAGAAGATTGATAATACATTCCATCCTGTTCATGGTTCATGAAATATTGCTGATGGCTGTAGTCCGGGGTGGCAGAGGTGTGCGTTCCATAGCCCGTGCTACCGTAAGATGAAAGGCCCATGCCACTGATTTGATTTTGGTGCTGGTGATGCGCGTAGCCTCCACTGTGGTGCTGATGTTGTGCCGTGTTAGCAGGCGCACTGCCCCCTACGTAAAGTCGTCCATCAGCGTTATAGCTGTCACCGGACTGAAAGGGGCCCGAGTAGCCCTGATCCAAATGATGGTATCCAGACTTTGGGGGGTAAGTGCTCGTTCCCCGGTTGCAAATTGTGTACTCCAAATATGAGTTCATTCTGGAACTGTCCATGCGCATCTACTGCGAAGAGAAGAACGAGTGTTTGAATTGTCCGTGCTATAACCACGTAACAGTATGTAATGAGGGGAAAAAAGAAAATGATTACCGCCAGAGTATTTGCTCCTGCTTCCCTATAACACATCTATACCTCAGCTGCTGGTCACGTGAGTCGCCACGGCGCCAATGGTGTGGGGACCTCCAGAAGTTTGTCAGCGCACGGTGACCATCCATCACGCGCTTGACATTTGCATGACAAAGCCACTTCAATCAAACTGGCCCATCAATCTGATAACAGCACGAATATGTCAAACCCCGCGTGAAAGGCTCTCCCGAAAGCGAGAAAGAGAAACGAAGAAAGGGACAAATGTCCTTTTGAGATTATAACCCGTCTTCCTCTCTTTCCTTAGGCCTTCATACCCCTGCAAATGTACTATTTGGCTGTGCTCCTTAAGACGTTAGAGTATTTATTTTACCACGTGATTCTCCTATCTATTTTCTGGAAATCTAAGTTCCAGAGTCTCATTTCCCCCCTGAACTCACAAAAAGTTCATCCAGATTCAAAATCCTTTTTACGCGTGACTTGGGAGTGACGCCACCTTTTCAGTTTGGTTCGGTGTCGACTTTGGGGCAGTTTAATTGAATCACTGGAGGGATCTGTTACCAAAACTAGGTTAGGCAGACAGCAAGCCTTGGGACCAGCCGGAAAAGGCTTCTGCACACTCCCAACACATGCAAATGTGTATAAATGCAGATGTATATTTTTACGTGGGTATTTGTGCTTGTTAGAGTATTCAACTAACATGTATTTTACTAGTCCATGTTTTACACCAGATAAATTATCCTGTCACCTTTGAGTCGGTTACACCTTGTTGATGTGTTCCACACTTACACCATGACAAGCGTTGGCGGGAGAAAGAAAAGCTTCAGCTAATCATTAATGGGTGACAATAGTTTAGCAAAGCCCCACTTCATAAAAACCCACGCACTAAGGAGGTGGTAGAAGGATTTCGAATATTGGGTGTTCATTCACTGGTACATGGAAAGACAAGAGCAACTAACAATATGACGCCCACAGTAATTTGTTACCTGTCAGTATGTTTACTATGGTGTCGCATTTCTGGAGAAGGGATAGTCGTGCGGGCAAAAGTTCAGAGCTTGTTAGCCAGCTATTTCAAATGTGCCCTTGAATGTTTCAGCCACCTCTCTTCTGTTTTCAGCTACAGTATCCACAGTAACTAACAGGTCCGTTTAAGACCAAGCAAATAAATTAAAGACCATCATAAAGAATTTGCTTTACACATTAATCTTATTATGCGTAATGGAACACCACAGTGTTACTGAGAGCTAAATGCTTTTATGCACATACAGCATGGCAGACTGAGAGAGAGAGAGAGAGAGAGAGAGAGAAAGAGAGAGAGAGAGAGAGAATGTATGTATGTATGTATGTTTATATATATGTATGTATGTATGTATGTATGTATGTATAGATAGATAGATAGATAGATAGATAGATAGATAGATAGATAGATAGATAGATAGATAGATAGATAGATAGATAAATGCTGGGTCTGAACATTTTGTTTACATTTTTGTTAATCAAAAGTGAATTGAATATTATGTTTCCTTACATATCATATTTGTTATTGTAATCACTTTGTTCACGTCAGCTTGCTCAGACTGGCATTTTAATCATCACAATAAAGTTTTCTAATAATTTTAACTTGATCTTTGTGACGTTGTTCGTAGTTGTCCATTCAGCTAATTGTGTGCCAGTGACATAGCCAGGAAGTTATGAATAATTTAGTTAATAATGCAAGTTGGATGGATGCCAGACGGAAAGAGAAACAATGGTTGTATTCAAAGTTTGTCATTAAATTATACAAGGCATGTTCTAATATAAGCCAATGTAGCCTTATGAGTTGTCTTTATACTGTAGGCGTCAGAATTGGAAAACTTTATTGCGCTTCCAAAAAAAATGAATAAAATAACACGGGTTAAGAGGACTAAAAGAGTGAATCTATTTGGTTCGTTTAGCGTCCAAAGTAATCGCTGTACTTCTCACTATAATAGCTGGTAACTAATTAAATGTGATTAAGCAAACCAACAACTTCTCGTTCATTTTGCCTATAGCTGATTTGACTTTTGATTCTGTTTATTATGGAAGTGTAATGACTTTCGTTGACCTGTTATATGTCTATCTTATAAGTTATTCTTAAGCTATCTATCTATCTATCTATCTATCTATCTATCTATCTATCTATCTATCTATCTATCTATCTATCTATCTGTATTACAGCTACACGTATATAATCATATGCGCTGGATCTGGAATGTGTCCACGCCCCCTCCTGCCGCACAGACATATCCCACCCCTTAGCTACGAATGATGCTAGTTCAGACTTTTACTAATTATACTTCAGTCAATTAAAATATCTCATAGAATTATTCTTTTTGCTTACAAATATATAGACTTGTTCGTTTGGTTGGATTGTTCTTCATCTTCTTACCAACATTTCATTTGATGATAAATACACAAAGACCCAGAAACCATCCTTAATGGATCGGTGTGGGGGGTAAAGTATCAAAAAGCCATTTGTAATATACAGCCTAACACGAGTCTATCACTTTTCCTAACGAGACTAATTTTATTGAGATAACTGGACCTGCCAGCTAGCTATGTGCTGGCTACATAGTGAGCCACCTAGTGGTGTAAAATAGAAGAAACAGGTGACGTAGAGGTATGAAAGGAAGGTCTTTATGGACACTGTCTCAATCTAGACAAAGGATTTAAGAGCAAGAAGTAAGAATAGTATGTTATTTGAGCTACAAATGTTTCCTAAACGGGCTGTTATGTTGTTGTTTGAAGAAAGTAGCCTAATTTATTTAATTAATTTATAACATTAATGGTGTTAACAAACAAATCATAGTCATTTATATAAATGCAAATTTGGTTTCTGAAGGCTAACAGAAATGAATTTGGTTCATACAACCAATTTACCACAACTTTGCAGTGGTATTTCAATCTCTGAAAATTGTTCAGCCCTGCAAGTTTTTAAAAAGTACATGTTGTGATCCATCCCCATCTGTTCCATATTAGGTGCAAAAACTTTGAATTCCTTTTAATTTGTTGGTTAAATTGCTATCTATCAAATTTAGAATAGCATTTTGGACATTCACTGCATATTTTCATAACGTTTTGGCAAGTGAGTTTGGATAAAAATCATAAATCATTAGTTTCGATATGGGCTATATTCATTGTGATTTGTCATTGAGATTGTTGTTAGAACACAGGAAGTTGTTAGAGTTGTTAGAACACACATGCCAAGATATACATGCTTGAAGATATTAGCATATGTTGCCTGAACAGTTATAATTTAGAATTTAGAAACAAAAGCCAGGTTGAATCCAAAGAATGAAAGATGCCCATCATCCTGTGAGGACTGCTTTCATAGCATTTTATTTTGCACCCCGCTGGTACAGGACGCGGTAATGACGTGAGCTATTGCATTAAAGGTTTGTACAAACCAACTTTTATAGCAGTACATAATTAAATGGTTTCATAATAAGGTGATATTTTCACAGTGGTTGTAACTCACTGTTAAGGTATTTCAGCAATGCTCCTAAAAAGGCAAGACAAGCCAGACAAGTCTACTTATGTAGCCCAGCTTCATACAATTCAGTCTTTTACCAAAAAGAAAAATATAATACAGTTAAGGGTAAGCGAGAAGTTTAAGAGTTATTAAAAAAATTAAGATAAATATAATGAGATCATAATCAAGTAAAAGCATATAGAGTGAATGCTAAGATTGCTTACAGGTTTTGAAAGGAATAGGTCAGCAGAAAAGTTTAAGTCTCCCTTTGAAAAAAAGTGAATGTGTGTGCGTATCTGACATCATCTGGGAATTTCTTTCAGATAAGTAGCTAAAAGCTGCATCACCATGCTTTGTCCTAATTCTAGTCTGTTTTTTCTGGCTAGACTTCTTTACTGCTTTGGATTGTTTAAAAGCAAGAATTCACACTTTGAAGTTAATCCAGTAGCTGAGCGGGAGCTATGGTGGGGATCTGAGTACTGGGGTATAGGACCACATATTATTCTAGCAGCGGTGTTCTGAATGGGTTACAAATCTTTTGGTGGGCTGCTTAATAAGATCAGTAGTTCAGGAATCATTCATTAATTTATTAATTTGTCAAACAGCTTAATCACATTATGGTCATGGGGAGGCTGGAGCCTATCTCAGTCAACTCTGGGCGAAGGCAGGGTACTCCCTGAACAGCTTGCCAGACTATTGCAGAGCCAACACACACACTATTTTGTTGTCTTTAGACTGTGGAAGGAAAACGGACTACCTTTTGGAAACCCATGCAAGCACAGGGAGAGCATGCAAACTCCACATACAAATGCCCCTGCTAAGCCGGGACTCAAACCTAGGACCTTCTTGCTACAGTGCTAACCACTACACCACTGTGCCAGCCTAGTTCAGGAATCAGGTTAGCTGAAATGAATTCATAAGTTTTTCTATGTCTTGTGAAGATACAAAGTCTTTGAATTTGGCCATTTCTGAATTGGTTGAGGGTGACACAGTGTCTTAGTGGTTTGCACAGCAAGAAGGTCCTGGGTTTGTGTCTCAGGCTCAGTGAGGGTGTTTTTGTGTGGAGTTTACATGTTCTTCCTGTACTTGAGTGGGTTTCCTAAGGGTACTCAGGTTTCCTCTCACAGTCCAAAGAGTAAAAAAATAAATTGCTCTTGGGTGTGAGTGTGAAAGGTTGTGTGTGTTGCCCTGTGATAGACTGGAAACCTGTTTAGGAGTTGGGCACCAGCCTCCCCGTGGCCCTATCAGGATTAAGCAGTTCAGCAAATCAATTTATTGTTAAAATAACTGCTGAAATCGAGAGTTTTGTGGCACTTAAAATTTAGTATTTCACCTTAAACCTTTAATTTTATTAGCTGTTTGGTTATATATCTATATGCATAATGATATTAAAATGGGGTGGCACAGTGGTTTAGTATTTAGCATGTCTGCCTCACAGCAGGAAAGTCCTGGGTTTGAGTCCTGGGCTCGAGTTTCTGTGTGGAGTTTGCATGTTCTCCCTGTGCTTGTGTGGGTTTCCAGAAGGTAGTCCTGTTTCCTCCCACAGTCCAAAGACATTTCCATTAGGCTAATTGGCTGTTCCAGATTGCCCCTAGGTATAAGAGTAAGTGTAAATGGTTGTGTGTGTGTTGGCCCTGCAATGGTCTGGTGAGCTGTTCAGGGTGCATCCTGCCTTTGCCCAGTGTTGGCTTCCTGAGACCCTAATAGGATTAAGCAGTTTGTGCAAATGAGTGAATGAATAAGTGGTAATAAAATGTTGCCATCATTATGGTAGAATCTTCTAAAAAAAAAAAAAAAAAAAATTGCTTGAGGAGAGAAAATAAATTGTGCTTAAAATAATTATTAATAATTTTATTTTTCATACCATGAAACTTTGGTTGCTTATGTGATTTAAGCTATAGTCAACTTTCATGATTATCTATAATTCACCTTAAATAGTATTCCTCCAAAACACAATATGACAGGGTGGACAACTTCCTTGCTTTCTTCATATGTCGTCTCTCTTAGTAATAATAAAAAAAGATGATATTTTTATGCTTGTACTGTTAGCAGTCTCACCAACTAACTGCCACATTGATATATGCATTTTTCTTACTTATAGGCATAAGGTGGGACAGGAAATAGAATGGTTTTAGTAACAGGGATTTTGCTTAATGGCTGCTTGTTTAATTTAGCTATTTATATGTATAAGAGGTTGTACGGTGGCATACGGTTAGCACATCTGTCTCACAGCAAGAAGGTCCTGAGTCAGATTCCTGGACTCGGATGCTTCTGTGTGGAGTTTGCATATTCTCCCCATGCTTAAGTGGGTTCTTCCGGGTACTCCGGTTTCCTCCCATAGTCAATTAAAACCATGGAACAAGTTCAAGTAAAACACACAATGCATATATTTTGGCAACTAGATTTACTTTTGTGGTTCAGTAAATTAAAAATGGGCAATACAGGCAAAAAAAAATCTTTTACCAAAATTCTTATATGCTAATCTATACACGTTCCACTGCAAGTGTATAAATAATACTTGCTTTTGTGCATATTTATCATTCTACTGACAAATCACTGATGAATATTATAATCAAACCCTCAAAATCATCCGTGACAATACTGAGACAGCTTCAATTTTAAGAGTCTCTACCCATTTTTCTACAAAAAAAAAGAAAGAAAGAAAGAAAGAAAAAACAGTAAAGACCTGCTTGTCAGGAGCGTATTAAATAATCTGGTTAACAGAACCTGTGGCATTCTTGCATACAGCCATTCTAGATGTTCCACATGAGAATGCATTTACACATACAATCACAAGCCCTAAAGGATTTTTTATTTTTTTTACCCATCACTCCTCATTCACCACCATATAGAAGTTGTTTATTGTCTCTCTTGTCAAAAATGTAAGGAGCTATACAGTTGAGAAATCAAGAGGAGACTAGCAGCTCATGTTGGTAAGCACCTTCACACCATTAGAATGAAAGATCTGTCCATTCCAGTGGCAAGACACTTTAACAGCAATATACTTACTATAAATGACAGCGCTGTGTGTGTTGCTACTAGCAATGAAGTGAGGAAACATAAGGAGAAGGAACACATCTACACTCTCTGAAATTTTACTCTAGCTGCTCCATTTTTATCTTGTTTCAAAGAAAAAGTATTTATGAAAAAAATATGAAACAATGTACAAAATCATTAAAGGATTATTAGTTTTTAAAATCAAAATGAGCATATTTTAAACATTAAAAATGTTTTTTATATCTGACTCTAATGCAAGAGTAAAGGCCATTTAAGGCACAAAGTACACTTCTAGATGGGGGGTGGGGATGAAGCTCTAGAATCTTTAAAAGTGTTGAAAACTCCTTGTGTGTAGCAGACCATGCTAGCCTTAGCAGGCTCTAGTTTTCTAGAATGTCCTGCTGAAAGTAACCATGCACAAGTGAAATTAAATGAAATTATTAGAAGTTTCATCTCCAGAATTTATACATCTTCACCTGTACTTTTCCCTATAATCCCCCTTAATACTCTATTTATAGACTTTACTGGAATTAACATTATACAGTATGCTATTCATAATTATTAATGATTTGCACCCCTCCCTAACTTTTCATTATTACTTTGACTTTACAGCTTATAAGTATTTAGTGTAATGGTTCTAATGCATACTTTGGTTTTGTTTAGATAGCAGCTTTGTTTACCCATTAGATTATCTTATAATAGTAATTTGATCCTAGATGTTGTTTTAGTTTATTTGACATTACTTATGTTTAGTGAACTTTTATCTTATTTGAATGATGTATTGGAAATCTGCTTCATAAGACAGAACTAGCAACTGTTTAAAAATTGCCTTAGGAGTTCTGAGTTGTAGCCATCCGTTTAATTGCCATATATAATATGATTACGTCTTCTCTTTTTAGAATAGCTTTTTTTGTAAGGGAGACGCAGTGCATTATTCAACCACTGCACATTACATTATGCAAATAAAGTTAAACGCACATGACTTTGTCACTCACAGTGGGTTGGTGTTCTATGTATAGAAACCACAAATATACAAATTTCCATCCAAATCTAACAAATCACCCACATTCTAACTCTGGATCAATTCTCAGTGTTCACTGATTTACCTTTAAACTGTTTGTTGTTCTGATCAAGGAAGAATCCATCACTTCACTGTTCTAGAATTACACACATATTGATAAAAATATGAATGTATTGTCTTACAATTTTTTTAAACCAAGACAAGGCTCAATGAGGACAGATGTTTGGGAGGCTAAGAACCATATATTTTCTTAAGAAACCTTAATGAACGTTTTTTAAGATGGCATTTGAAACTGAAACAGTACTTTGCTTCACTAGTCCAGTAACAGATGTACAGTTTTGGGTACATGCTTAAAAGTGACAACAAATAAAAATAATTGTACTTGAGGTTTGGCTTAGAATCACTATTTGTTCCTGATTTGTTGGGGATACTGTGTTGGTTTTGACAAAAAAATTTCAAGGCTCTCATAGGGCACAACAGAAACACATTATACCAGTTAAAACACACTAAAAAGCAGAGCCACACAGCCATCAGTGGCCAGAAGCCAAGTTGCGTATACAAGTTGTGGGAGGGGTTTTCTGGGTAGAGGGATGGAATACTCTCTGTCTCCTATCAATCACAACAACCCTAGCCATTTATGGTTGTCTACGAGCTTCAAAAGAAGGTGGAGAGTGCTTTATTTTGGGTGTGTTGTACTACCTTGTGACATAGCATGAGCAACAGAATTCAACAAGCTGTACTTGAGGATAAATCCAAAAGTTTGTGGCCCAGATAGAAAAACATAACAATTTCATAAGTTTAATAACTTAATTTCTCAACATGATCTCGCTGAACATCAATATCGATGTTCAAGCGATACTCCAACTTTACAATTCTGTCTATGTCGAGGCTGGCATCGTGCTCCTCTAAAAAGGTCTCAACAGTCTCAATGACTTCATTATCACCCACAAAACGTTGTCCTTGAAGTTCCTATTTGAGCTTGTGAAACAAATAAAAGTCTGAGGGTGCAAGATCAGGCGGGTGTGGTGGCAGTTCGAAGCTGCACTCGGCTGCTGCAGCAACGGCCACCTGTGAGGTGTGAACTGGTGCATTGTCCTGAAAATACACCCAGGGTGCAGACCTAAATAACTCCACTGAATTACAACTAGCACGAATAGTTTTCAATTGAATATTATTGGGACATATTGTAGTTTTGAAATTCAGTACCAACACAAATCTAAAATAATGAAAAATGCATAAGGCTACGGACTTTTGGATCTGCCCTCATATATTGGAGGAAGCAGGTTATAGGTTTTACCCTCTCCACTTGGTAGCAATTGTTTGATGGAGTGAGCTAGGAGATGTGCAGAAGGAAATGGGAAGTGAAAACATTCAGTAGACTGAATAAGGTCACTATGAATAAAATGGATGAACATTGAAGTGATTATGTTTTTACTTGTCATCTCTAGCTACAAAGTTAAATTTTATTGCTCTCATTTGGCTCAGTAAGGGATAATTTCAGATTGGACAAACCCCTAAAATATATTTAATGTTTATCTTAGGGAATTCACTCACACATCCATTTGCCATGCTTAATCCTACTAGGGTTGTGGGAGGCTGGAGCTTGTCTCAGCCAACACTGGGTGAAGGTGGGGTTCACCCTGAACAGCTTTCCAGACCATCTCAGGGCAAGCATATGCAACCATTCACACTCATAGTCACACCAAGGGGCAATTTGGAACAGTCGTTTAGTCTAACGTGCAGAAATGGCCTCACTGAATCCAGGACTCGAACCAAGAACCATCTTGTTGTGAAGCAGACGTTCTACCCGCTATGCCACTATACTGCCCCACTCAAGGAAATTTATATTAAAATATCCTCATAAACAATAGGTTTAATTTTTTTATTCATGCTAAAAAGATGTTTTAGACCATTTTAAATAAATATGATTGATAATAAACAAAAAAGTGATTTAAATGTCTCCTCTGAGGTATAGGTCATTTATTCACTGTAGTGCTATATTTAAGTTGTAAATAGAGGAGTTTGCCAGTTTCTGATTTTAATTGGCTCAAAGTAGGGCAATTGTCAGGCCATGTTAATTTTCTCTTGGATTAGTGGCAATTTTTGTTAAATGTTAATCATCCCACTCAGTAAATCAGGTAGAGTCACATTCCAAAACAACCGCACTTTACAGGAAACTTTCTCTTGGCATACCAAAACCTCAGAGCAAAGGTAAAATAACACAGACCCTGCAGCTTTGCAAACAATAGCAACATTCTGTATACCCTATACAGAAGATCTCAAGATTCTGTAAGAGCCATTCTACCTCATCCACAGTGTTTCATTTTACTATAATTCATCCAACTTCCTCTAAGCTTCTATGAGAGCACAGACCTTTCATCAAACCCTGAACCATCTGTCCAAATGCCTTTTTAACTTGACAAAGCAAAACATGAAAACAAGTCTAAAATAAACGGAACACTGATGACAACATGTTCCTCTATCTTTTATACACCGCATGCAAATGCTATTTACCACAGATCTCAAGAATTCTTCCATTATATTTTTTCTTAGTTTCTATTTATATCATATTGACTCGCCTTCTCTTCTAAAGCAAAATTATCTTTATGAAAGAATAATCTATCATTCATTTATTCATTTGAAGAACCGCTTAATCCCAGGCTGGAGCCTATCTCAGCCGGGTCTGGGCAAAGGCGGGATACACCCTAAACAGCCAGACCATTGCAGGGCGAACACACACACAACTATTCACACTCACACCTAGGGGCAATTTGTGACAGCCAGTTAGCCTAATGTACATGTCTTTAGACGGTAAGAGGAAACCTTAATACCCAAAGGAAACCAGCACAAGCATGGGAAGAACATTCAAACAGCCTAGCCCAGAACTCGAACCCAGAAGGCAGACGTGCTAATCACTGCACCATGCTGTTCTGATCTATCTCTAGGGGTTAAATAAGATAAGCTTTGCTATTATGATGCATATTTTATGTATAATATCAATATATGATTTAACACATGAAAAGGTCCTAATAAAATATTTACAGCTAGTTGTGCTAAGTATAAGGACATACCTTTCAAATACTTTCTCTGATTTCTACTTCTGGAAAATGAAAACAGAGATAGCTTTTCCCTCAGCTCATCTATTTCCCTGTACAGATTTAAGTCCCCCTTTCAACCTATATACAAATGAGATGCAAACACTGAGAGGTGTTGTCGTTTCAGGTGGGTGAGCAGCAAAGTGGTGGTGGGCGATGCATGACTGAGTCTAGAGTGCTTTAGCCAGATATGGACGCCAACATTTCCATACCAGCAGAACCTTCTAAGGCAGCCAAAATCAGCAGGAAACTAGAACACTTCCTGTGTCATATTTGGTGGGATAAGTCCTCAGTTTTCAGCACTATTACTTAGTGCTGCTATGACGGAAAGT
Organism: Neosilurus mollespiculum; assembly: GCA_030014195.1. NCBI lineage: Eukaryota > Metazoa > Chordata > Actinopteri > Siluriformes > Plotosidae > Neosilurus > Neosilurus mollespiculum. Next base: position 12,879,569 of record JAQMYF010000003.1, on the reverse strand, counting down.
TTACATTGTTATCAAGCCAGTTTCAGGAAAGGTGTTGAGCCCTTTGACAAAAACACCTTCCTAAACAATGCAGTTGGTTTAGTGCTTTAACCAGAGTAGAACTAGGTTTAAAAGAAAAAAAAGAGCATGCAAATAATGTGGCAAATTAGCCCTTTCATTGTCACACACATGCTATTGGCTATGTTTTCATTTCATGGTCTTATTTTCTATGCTTCTTTTTCACAGTGGTGTTATTGTGATTGGCTGTATAATAATAGCGTTATGTATTATAGACCTTATTTGCCTAGGCTTGACAGTTTGTATGTACAAGCTATTAGGTAGCCAAAAATTAATCCAGAATGTGGTGATGTGAGAACATGACTAAAAACCGTGCAAATACCCTAAATTATAAGATATAATCTAGATTAGATAAACAGTCATTATATCTTGCAATTATTTTAAATTATCTAAAGTTTTAATTGGCCATTGAATAGGAAAAAGACTTCTCTGAGTCTTTTAATTAAAGAAAAGAAAGCAGCATTTAAAAATATTTTCTGAAATGAAATTAGACAGATACTTGGCTTTAAATATTTAATAAAATTGACAGATTATCCTTTGTCCGAAAAGCTCTGTATAGTAACAGTAACACTATTGTAATTAAATCATAACAGTATAATAACTTTCTTGTAAAAAAAACAAAACAAAAAAAAACAAACAAACAAAGAAAAAAAAGACCTGCAAAAGCATTTACTTTCTGCATATTCTTAATATTATTATTATTAGTCTTAGTAGTCATGGTATCAATAGTAGTAGTAGTACTAATAGTAGTAGTAGTTGTAGTAGTGGTAGTAGTAGAGTAGTACTAATAGTAGTAGTAGAAGTAGTAGTAGTAGTAATATTAGTAGAAGTAGTGGTGGCAGTGGTAGTAGTAGTAGTGTTAGTAGTAGTAGTAGTAGTAGTGGTGGTGGAGGTAGTAGTAGTAGTAGTAGTAGTAGTAGTAATAGTAGTAGTAGTAGTAGTAGTAGTAGTAGTAGTAGTAGTAGTGGTGGTGGTGGTGGTAGTAGTAGTAGTAGTAGTTAGTAGTAGTAATAGTAGTAGAAGTAGTGGTGGTGGTGGTAGTAGTAATAGTAGTAGTGGTGGTAGTAGTAGTAGTAGTAGTAGTAGTAGTAGTAGTGGTGGTGGAGGTAGTAGCAGTAGTAGTAGTAGTAGTAGTAGTGGTGGTGGTGGTAGTAGTAGTAGTAGTAGTTAGTAGTAGTAATAGTAGTAGAAGTAGTGGTGGCAGTGGTAGTAGTAGTAGTAGTAGTAGTAGTGGTGGTGGTAGTAGTAGTAGTAGTAGTAGTAGTAGTAGTAGTAGCAGTAGTAGTAGTAGTTGTCCTTCCATGGCTTAAGTTTTTCAGTGAAGGTGCAAGAAGGCTAAGCTAGAGGGAATGCTAGGAAAGGGTTAGCACAGCTAGGTAGCTAACACATGCTAGCTTTTCTGATTCTTTCATCGATGATCCATGTAGCTTGCTTGTGCATTGTTTGCTTTGTAATATTAAGGAATCTAACATATCAATAGAGTTATTTTTTTTCCTTTTAGTACTTTCTTGTCATCTTTTGTTTAGGAATTTATTATTAATATTATGAATTTTAATCAATTTATTTTTGTTAATTTGATTACAATTTACATTTACATAATATTTGCACTGAATTAAATGATTGTTTCAAAAAAAATCATTAGATTCATTTGTTAGGATATTGACTCAGTTTAATGATAACCATTAAATTGTTTGTTTGTTTGTTTGCGTTCATAAGGTTTTTCTGCACAGTTTGCAATTAGTGTAAAGAAACTGTAAAAATTATGTGAATATAAATTGCACTAACTATGTAGCAGCTCAGTTGATGGTTAGATAATGTACATTTACAACAATGTTTATCATTAATATTTATTACATATAATAAATAGAATAACCATGATAAATTTTATGACCATAAATATGCAAAAATACTTACCTAAAACTGTATCAAAACAGCTAAACACCTCATTCTAAGCAGTAATTTTAAAGACACATCTCACAGGTCCTGGATATTTTTACACACTGGGTTTCAACACTGACTCAGTTTCAGGCTTTTAGGGGATCACGTGATAGACTGTATGCCATTAATAACGATTTTACCATATACAGGTGCTGATTTACAGGAAAGTGGAATTAGATAGGCTCTCTCAGATTAGATCATCCTTTCTTTTTTCTTTTTAGTGGGTGGAAAATTGCTTTAACCCTATTGGCATAGCTTCTGAAGTTCAAAACGGTAGACAGATAAAATAGTGTTCCGTTTTATTTTACCTGGTCCATTCATTGATAAGTACACAGCACTGACTGCAAAGCAGCTGGGATTTCACATAAATCTTTGTAATAGGTTGATTACACTTTTATTAAGATGCTCACCGCTTTACCTGCAGTGGTATTGCAAAGACATTTTACTCTTTAAAGCCACTGTTTTACATTCAAGAGTCAACCAAATACCTTTCCAATTAGTTTCATGAGACACCAAAATTAGGCATATTGTGCTTACTTAGAGTGTCATAATATGTGATCCACTGCAAAGAAACAACAGATTTGGTGCTATAGGCATTGGGGTCTTTCATTTTTTTGTAGCTGACCTTCCTGGTTAATGTATCACCTAGTTTGCAGACTGAAATTGACATTGTCAGGTTCAAGCTTTTATGTATATTTGAATTGAAATATACATATGTTTCATATGCATCAAAATGCAGTAATAAAAAAACTTTGCTATTTCCATTACATGCTTCAAAAATTGTTTTATTTATTTTTTTATTATCATTGTTATTTTAATGATTGCCCATCTACCATATTAACGCTTCATAAGATGAATAGTCAATGAAATGTATTATGCTGATGGAACTATATGAACACTATCAGTATTGTTCCTTTTGTTTTTAAATAGTACAATATATTGAAGATTTCAAGGTATGAAGAATTTAGCACTATGTGAAATGTTTGTTGTTAACCATTTTCCCATAATAAGAAATTCTTCTTCTTACTCACCTCTGAATAGCTTAACTTCTTTCCAGAAGAGGAAACACTGTGAAAACCTGTACACTTGAAAATAAATAAACAAGTTTAAACAGATTATGGCAAAGTGAGACAGAAAATGCCTGCCACTCAAGGACCTGTGGAAATTGGCAGCCCAACAAATAAGGTTCAGACAGCTATAAGCATCATAGCACTATAACTCACAAGATGGAATAGGTGGAATAAAACATGCTCTGTTAACATCTATCCATATATCTATCTATCTATCTATCTATCTATCTATCTATCCATCCATATATATATATATATATATATATATATATACATATATATACATTATATACATTTGTATGAGAGCCTCCACTTCTTCATAAAGCAAACCGAAATACAAGGCATATTTATTCTTTCTTATTTTCTCAATATATTGTTATTTTATCCAACAGCAATTCAACCCTTCATTTATTTTCAGTAATACATATAGGATAAAAGAACAAGATGTGTACTGATTGATGATTTGTCTCACACACACACACACACACACACACACACACAAATACACACATACGCGCACACACACAGAGAGAGAGCGAGAGAGAGAGAGAGAGAGAGAGAGAGAGAGCGTCTAAGTTTCCCGTGTTCATTGTGTAGTGACAATATTGCTGATATCCTGAGATCAATCTTTCCAGATCACTCCTGCGCGCACACAGACATGAACATGCACCTTTTGTTTTCATATGGGGTGGACCCATTCAGTAAATATGAGTTGTTAAATTTTCTATTTTTATGAAGAATGCATACACAAGCTGCCCATCAGCAGAAACATAAACGATTCAAAGACAATCAGACAATAAACATTAAGTTATTATTACTATTATCATTATTATTATTATTATTATAATTATTATTATTATTACTATTATTATATAATTTGTGTCATATCGGTCTATCATACTCTTTGTGTAAGAGTATTCTAAATTGGGATAGGTCCAACTATTACATAAGGTGCCTAGTATCGATTATAATGTCAAAAAGAATCATTATGATTTGACAAAACCTTCGTCGGTGCTCAAATGTTCACTTAAAATCATGACATAAAGGACTGAACAGTTTTCCCTTTTTCTCTCCCTCTCTCTCTTTCTCTCTCTCTCGGTATGAACGAAAGCGTTCAATAATGGCCGCCCCTTTATTGTTCATATCCTTCATTGTGCTCACAACGCCATTTTGAGCAGCTCAGCCAGAATACAGCGTCTTTCGGAAAACCTACAGAATTTAAATTATGAACTCGCTGCCAAAAATACAAACAAAAAAACAGAAAAAGACAGATTTATACTTTTGGATTATCTAACATGATATGCAATTATTATTATTATTATTATTATTATTATTATTATTATTTATTATTATTATTATTATTATTGCAGCTATTGTAGCACTATTTTGTATATTATTTTGGTAATGTCCTTTATAATTAAGATGGTATCTTGTTCATGATAATTTTTGGCAATATGAAAATCAGAGCATTTCAACAATTTATCCTTATCTTAATTATACCCTTTGTAAAGCATTCACACCTGACACTTATAAATGTTTTATTTTCAACTATGAAAATAATGTACAATAAATAATTTGTAATTTACTATTAAAGAATCTCAATAAATAAACTAGGTCTAAAATTCATCATCAGGCACAACGCCCGTTTTCGGAAAAGAAAAATCTAAAAGCAGTTCAGCTAACATTACGTCTGACTTTCCTGAGAATTCATCGATTGAGTTTCACTGAAAAAGTCCCCGCATATTAATCCATAATTCAGGATGAAGTAAAATCCAGATAAACAAAGGAGAAAATACCTGAAACTGGACCTTAGCAGTCCCGAAGTGGATTTGCATTAAACAACATGGTAATACTGTAATGATTTATTAGTCTCAGCTACAACTCCGTCTCGCAGCTATGTGTGTGAATATAACCTAAAAATAAAATTCTCCTCTCTTTCAGTGAGAATGCATGGGGTGGTTAAAAGCATTCAAAATTGGATAGTCTGATGAGATACATTTTCGATTGTTGTTTTTAAGTCTGTCAAAACTGTAAGTGTTGTAAATCTATCGTACAAAGAGTACTTGTAAACAAGTCAAAATCCTCTTCGGAAAAGTCTACGGGGCTATCCAGGGAACTTTGTAGGCTGGGCGATAAAGCGTCCGAAATCTGTAGGCAGGAGTCGGCAGAAAAGAAATTCAGATCCGCTAGTGAGTTGGCGTCCTGCGGCTGTGTGAAGGCGTTTTCTGGCAATTCCTCGCGCGTCTCCGCCATTGTACCGGGGTTATCGGCTGTGGGTGTCGGGTACGTGGGTGAGTGAACCGCTGTGTCAGGACCATCTGGCGACTCGGTCTGTATTGGCTGGCTTTTTTCAGGCGTGGGATGGGTGTTGTCACCACTATTGCTGTAGCAAGAAGCCGGAAGGCACGGCTCACTTTCGGATGCACTAGCCGAACTAGAACTGGATGCTGTCGGACCGGATGGCTCCGGTGGTGGGTTCGGAAAAGGGGAGGTTGCATCTGAGCCTTCGAGTGGCTCGAAACCGCTCGACTCGCCTTCTTGTCCATCCCGGTGGTGCGTAGTTTGTCTCTTGTGCTTCATGCGCCGATTTTGGAACCACACTTTGACCTGGCGCTCGGTTAGATCCAAAAGGGCTGCAATTTCGACCCTTCTGGGCCGACAAAGATATTTGTTGAAATGGAACTCCTTCTCCAGTTCGAGTAGCTGTGTGTTGGTGTAGGCTGTCCTCAGACGCCGAGAACCGCTGCCATTGTCCAACCCGACTGGCACTTCTAGGAAAAGAAAAATAATTATGTTCAACATTTATAAGATCAGATTAAAAAAAAAAACATTCGCAAAAAACTTGTTTCGGGTTTTAATTTTAACTGCCAACAATAACAGAAATTCGGTCATGGCAGCTGGATATGCCAGTGTGTATGTGTTAAGCAAGCAAGCTCCTTACTTTTGTTTCGTTTTTACGTTACATACTGATAGCTATATCCAAAATGGCTACCCCAAGCCATGAGACATGGTTATGAATTTAAAAAACTGATGTAAACTGCGGACAACTCTATTTTCTAAACACAAGGTTTCCCAATTTTTACACCAAGAATTGGGGGAGGGGTGCGAATAATCATGTGAATATATTATAGACAATATAGACTACAATATAATCACATAGCTTTTATAACGATATAAAAATATGTTTAATTTGTAATTCGCATGAATTTTTAATCGATTAAGGATTAATACTATTTGTGATGACTCAAGCAAGTAAGCATGCTAATATGTGTCATTAAATCTAGCGCGTATATGATTAAAGATACTTCATAGTGCATATACTATTTTAAGAGACTGAAAAATAATATGTAAGAAATATTGATACTAGCTATATAT
>JAQMYF010000003.1:12841251-12852313 GCA_030014195.1 Neosilurus mollespiculum | reverse complement strand
TATATATATATACATATACATATATACATATATGTGTGTGTGTATGTGTGTAATGAGACACTTTGATATGAATTGTGTATAGTGCGATGCTGTGACATCTTCTTGTCAGTACATTTCAAACGATGGAATGGGCTTTTGAAACATGCAGGATGACGAGTAATGATCAGGATGAGTATTTCTGGATGATATTTACCACAACCTAAAAAATCAAATAAATGCAGGGAGATGGGAAAGCCTGGAAGAATGGCGGCGGTGATTCGCGTAGTTCCCCGATTTATGGTATACTCACAAGCTCCAGACGGTGAGATGCTCCCCGTCCAAATTTGTTTTATTGCTGCCTCCGTGAGGGTCTCTGCCTTCGGTTTTTTTTTTCGCTCTGCTATAGGGCTTGTTTTTAAAAGGGCAGTTGAATTTCACGTCAGACACTAGGAGACCATGTCTGCGATATTCCTGAGGAATACATATCTATTCTGCAACCACTGCATTAATTATTTAATGAATCACGTGACCAGATGGGGGATGGGGTACCTCGCTTTGCACGCTTGCGGGACCACTATGACCCAACACTCCACAGCTATACTCTAAGTTGCTTTTGTTTCTGGCACAAAAAATGTTATACACATTTCTTATGTTTCAAATATTAGACGGTAAGTAAATGTGATGTACTTAGTAGTGAGTCAGAGAGATGTAATGTGAAACCTGAAATTATAATCTCCTTTGGCGTTCGACGTGTATTTATTACGACGCATTTGTACAGTGGTTTTATTATTTTGCTTTTTGTTCTATGACACCACGAAATATGCTGTTTTGTAAATTTTCCTAATTAGAATGTGTTCACTTTCTCCTTTTTTATTTTTTAAGAATACACTGCCCTTTATTTTTTGTTGCCAGAGTAACATGTATACAGAGAAACTATAGTCTTCACATACATTAAAATGATGAAATATATAAAATCTTAGATTTGTCTTCTAAGAAAATATTTATGATAACAAGCCCTCTGACGAATGACTGCTGGAATTACAACTGATATCACATTCACAGTTTTCACCATTACGACCATGCCAGAAAATTTAAGACAGCAATCAACTATTATGTGATAATTGATACAGAAACGAGTTTAGAATGCAAATTCATATCATGGATGGAAAATTTACGGTTTGCAAGAACAGACTTAATATTCAGATTTATTTTAAAGACTTTTATTTTGGCTATAACATTAAAGCGAATAAAAGACAGGTAGGATGCATCAAAGAGGCACTGCCTTCAGTGCTAGGAAACAATGGCACTGAATCTCCTTAGAGCTGCATCGAAACAATAGGCATGAGGCTTATTCATTCAGAGTGTCTTGAAGGTCAGACAATAGCAATAATTGCTGTGTGCATCGAAAAGTCTACGATCAGATCACTTACACTTTTCCTTTCACTTAAACAGCAGCCCAAACAGCTCGGAGCATCGATAAAAGAAATGCAAAGTGCGGAACGTGCAGCGTGTACTCCTTTGAGGGAAAAGTTAGCTATCTCACACTCAATTAGCTTATACAATTTGATATGAAACGCAAATCCTATAAGAATGTTTCATGTGTAACTAAAACCTTGGTGTAGATCCCACTGGAACATCTCTTAAAAATATGCAAGAAAACACAAAATATGCGCGTGCCAAAATGTGCAAAGTAAACACTATCGTTTAAAATTGTGGTACATAAAAGGTTGAAATCCCGCATTAAACAATCTAATTAAATGGCTGCATGACTCAAAACACTGGCATCGAATATATACATTTTGGGAATTGTTTTTTTTTTTCCAAAAAAATTTAAGGACTGTCTATATAGGATAACAAATTAATTATTTGGGAAAAATACCATCCTTTTAGCGAACCTAATTTTATTTTATTACCATACTTTAGTATAACACAAGGAAATACCTGAAATAGAAATATATCTTGGGTTAATTCAGATCCAGCTGTCTATCCAAATAAACATATAAAACTGCCCTTAATTTATGACAAGATGAGACCGACCAAGGAGCCAAAATATCATGACGTACTACTACTAATATTAACAATAACAATAAAAATATTAATATCAATATTATTCTTATTAATAATGATGATAATAATGACAATAACATTATTATTATTATTATTATTATTATTATTATTATTATTATTATTATTATTATTATTATTATCGTTGTTGTTATTGTCGTTATTATTATTATTATTATTATTTACATAATAAATACTAATTAAACCGAACAGCCATTATGTAAACAGAATAGGTCTATAAAGGTTGGGGTGATACAGAGGAGATTGATTTACGGCCGAGTGCAAACCCTTCTTTTATTGTCCACCGTAAATCTGTTAACCTTAGTGTACGCCTTTCTGGGCGCAATACCTCGGGATAGCAGCACGTAATTAACAAAATATTTATTTATTTAATATTTGTTTTAGCGAAAAGGGTTAATTTTTGTTGTAAGATAAGGTAGTTTTTAAACTAACAGGTTCAGACCACAACCAGTAACATCAGCGCAATGAGGTCCGGCTGTGACATTTATTTCCCCCCGTTAGTAGTTATTATTATTATTATTATTATTATTATTATTATTATTATTATTATTATTTTTATTATTATTATTATTATTATAGTTATCGTCGTTAATTCTATTACTACTACTACTACTACTACTACCAATAATAATAATAATAATAATACTCATCATAATCATAATCATAATAATAACACACTCAAACCGTAATAAATAGGCCAAAAGCTGGCCTTACTCTTTCATTGACAGTAATAAACAACCAATTAATTATTACCTTGAATAGTCTGCGCTCAAATTTGTTGATCAGACAAAACAACCTAATTATTATTTTATAACTAATTCTTTAGCAATCATTACATTCATTCCGTTTCTATATTTTAAGAAACTTTGGATTTAATATAAAATTCAGAATATTCCTCTCCAGTGAGCACACTCATTACTCTTGGCTGTCCGTGGCCATAATGGTATCTCTATCACAGCAATTACTGAGTTGGTTAAATATTAATATCAAAAGAAGAGCACCCAGTTGGGAAGAGGAGGTTAAAAGAAAGTAATTGAGTATTGAGCGGTGACTCTCAAAATAAAAGAATATACATATTTTCTAAATCAATAAGTTATGTTTTTTGAGCATGAATGTTGCATTCATATTGCTTGAGATATTACAAAAGCGGGGAAAGGGGTAATCCTTTTGCTGGAATTGTTAACAATGGCGATTTGCCTTTCCTTAATATCTGTCCACACGCGCTCTCTCTCTCTCTCTCTCTCTCTCTCTCACACACACACACACACACACACACACACGCACACACACACAGGGTGGGGGGGAGCTGGCGCGCGCGGGCTATATATCTCTGTGACTACGCAGTGCTGACCTCCGCTCTGCGGCTTTTCAGAATAATAATTCAGCAATGCGCGAAGGCTATTTGTTTCGCAATTAGTGGCGTGAGTTAAAGCAGGCACCACACCACCACAACAGTGCTACAGGGCCAAGTGGCTCAACCTTCCAACAAATCTTGGAGGGCTTTACGGATGAGTCTATCAGAAAAGCCTATCAGAAAAACCAGAGGGAGGGGTATGATTGATACAATATGAAGAGTTGTCACACGGAAAAACCGTTATGTTTTGGTGGCAAAGGTCCTCTTGTATTCTCTCGCATATAAACTATTTCTGAAATGCACGGCTTCTCTTAGGACCTCGGGCTGTAGTTGAGAGATATTGAGAAGAGTGTTCTACAAAGCGTGATATATGTGCTGAATGTGTAGTCTAAGGGGTTTGAACCCAGAAACAAGAAAGACACGTGGAAGAAAAGGTCTTGGCAAGGCCGCGACTCCTGTTGTTTTAAGGGCCCCGTTGGTTTACACGACTGTCTGAGGAAAGAGATAGCTTATTGCCCTCAGGTTACAGTGCCCCGGCCGTGCTGTTATGACAAACTCGCCCCGGGCCTTTGCTGGCCATGGAACACAGAGCGTAGTCCAGCCTGTGCCGGGTCACGAGTTTCAAAGGGTCAGTCTGTGTCTTCGCAACAGACCTAATCGGTCAGAAAAACGTGTCCCCTGTTTGAACCCATCGCAGTCATTCTGTGCAAAAATTGATTTTTTCCAATCATCCCTTATACAGATACGAATTCCTATATTTTTACAAGTTGTTTGACCACGCTTCATGCAACGCAGGTCCACAGGGGGTGTAAATGCCATGAGCCAGAACTGCCGACCTTTTTTTCAATATACGGTAGCGATTGATTCGCAGGGGTTATATGGCGGTGAGTGTGTTATCAGATGCAGTCTCCCTCATCTAAGCACACAAAGACAAGCAAAAGAACTAAAGCAATTTGTTACATGCCGTTTGTTTTAGGCAAATTGTTTCTGCTTTCGAAACATTCCCCACCGTCCTTTAAATTCTTTTTTGGTCAATAGAGCATTGGATAATTCATTCTAGAAGCCGGCCGTTTTTGCACCTGTGTGCCACACAAGCACTTTGAAAGAACAGAGCTGCAACGTAGTGCAAAAAAGCAATATGACTTGCAAAAAAATAAAAAATAAACAGCCATAGAGCTTATGGAAGTAAACATATAATAAGCAACAAATTACCAAACAAATAAATCAATTTGAACCAAATTGGTAAGCAACCAATAAATAGCATTCTTTTAGCCCACATTTATATTTGAATTCTTGAATATTAATCCACCGTATACCCCCCCCCCAACTACCCCCCTCTACCCTCTGTGTCTTCTGTCTCGAAAGAAATCTCACCCTTTCGAGGACAGTAGCATAAAGACTGTTCTTGGACTCATTACAGAGGTGACAGGACAAAACTATTTGTACCATCCTTCAGTGAAACATGAAAACGCAACGTAACTGCGTAACCCCGTAAGTCACAACGGACGTTTCCCACAAGTGACGTTTTCTCTCAGTGCGAACAGTAACGACCCTACAACATTTGTGCCGGTGCCCTCCGACTGTGAGGACAGGGACATAAGGCAATAAAACTTGAAAACAAAACAAAGCTCTTTACCTTAATTGCTGACATCTCTTGTCCACTGAAGACTTTCACTTGTGCAATCACTTCTTCAAAAATCTTGTTCATGGGATATTCTTTGCCAAAAAAAAAAGTTTTCTTGTAGCATGACTTGGTAAATAGGTAGTGGAGAAAGGAGGGGGTGTCTTCAAGTGTCCTCCAAGATCTTACTGCCCTCCTAGCAGAAGGTCTGTGCAGTTGTGCTGCTGAATAACAATAGAGAGAGGACTTGTTTAAAGAGAAGCTGTGATTAATGATTTTTTTGTATAATTCTCACATTTTTCTTCGGGCATCTGTCTACAAATAATGGCGATGAACTTTTGAAACCCTTAAAAGAAATCTGCTCACCCTATTCAGACCTCCATGGCCGAGGCCTTTTCTCTAAAATATAGAAGGCTCTTGCACGAGAATAGGATTCCAAGGTGACATTATATTAGATACCACACACGAATATATTCATTTCTGAGCTGGATTTTCTGTCTCTATTTTCTAATCTAATTTTAACATTTTCAATTCAATCGTGATGTAGGCTTCACATATGCTTATTGTTTTAGCAATAGATAACGTTAAATTTTATATATGTGTCCAGAGAAATTTTAGCCCTAGAAAAAAGTTATCATTTTATTGCATAACTAACCTGCACAGAATAAGGCTGCTAGGTATATGGCGTGCTTTTCATTGGCTGCTTAGAGTTGAGCGGGCTGAATTTATGAGGTTAGTAATTTAAAGACAACACTTCACAAATAAAGAGTGAAAAAGAGACAAATGGCTAAAGCAGGATATGTGGCGAGAAGACACGATGATGTCAACAGGCAAGTAATAGAAAATTTTCTGGATGGCACAAAATGCTAGCAGGCCAATTTAAGACCACACTTTGTTCAACATCGGCAAACGGAATGCTATTTTCTCCGGCTCTATATTTTCGATACCTACTGTAAGAAAAGAAAATGAAAATTAATACGAAGGCTGTGCAATCCTAAAGAAGCCATTTGTCTTCTTGATTATCTATTTGGTTGTCAGCGTTTGAGCTATGGCACTGGCCCGCTCCTTTACAATAAAAACACAGCTTGTGCTGGCAAAACACCCAACACCTCTGTGCAAAAATCATACTCATTAAATCCTTAAAAACATACAAACCTTTCTACCTTACTTTAAAAATGGGTAACACATTTTACTGGTCCTGCTCTGCTTTGAGAAGCAGAGGCTGTGCAGCAGTAAATTAACAAGAAAACCATGAACCGAAGGGACATGTTTTGTGATTTAGAACAAGATTACAATGCCTAATGTCCTAGTATAACTTGGAGATCGACGATATAAATTATATAGTGATATTTGGGACAGGACACTAGCAATAGTTTTACAAATACTGGTTGTAATTGACCCACATATAATGAAAAATGTTTGTTATTTATCAGTTAATATTACGATTAATGGCAATCACCGCCTCCAGAGCACAGCTACTATCAAACTCCACAAGAGGACAAGACACAAGAAGAAATACAGTGATTATTATTTTTATTTATTAAATTTCTATAGCTATTTACAAATAACAAAGGTGTACAGTGAAAGGCCTAAGCAGAAAGGAGGAGACACATAAACGTTAAAAAAGGAAAATACATTATCACTAGGAAGACTAATCTTTGGAATGTAAAAATAATCTTATAAGTGATAAAATATCAGCACAGAAGTAAAAGAACAAAAGAAAGAAGAAAAAAGAAAGAGAAGGAGAAAAAAAAAGAAAGCAAGAAAGAAAGCAAGAAAGAAAGAAAGAAAGAAAGAAAGAAAGAAAAGAAAAAGAAAGATGACAAATGTGCATATATTTGACATAAAATAAAAACAAAATTTAAAACGAGGTAATAGGAAAAACGAAAAATAGTGAATCTCATTCATACATGCAATATACGCATTTTCTCTACACAGCCCTGGCGACACGAATATTTAAATTACATTGCAACTTACAAATAAATGTTGAAATTTTTTTTTTTTTCAGGAAATTGCATTATGATCAAATGACTTCAAACTTATCACTTCATAAAACTAGACAAGAACAACAGAAAAAAACATAAAAACCCTATCAACTGAGGTAATTCAAAAGGTTTTTAGCAGTGCTCATTTAAATAGTTTTGCATTGTACTGTTTTGGTTATCTTTATGCCCAGTTTGATGCAACTCTTCTTGCTTTCCAGCGAATATGAATAATATCTAAATCAGATATTTTTGTACACACCGTCTGATTTTCCTGTTCTCAATTTGAAATGTACTAAATATTTAGACACAGAAACGTGACCAGTAAGGTTTGTTTGTTTTTGTTTTTGTTTTTTTGTCCAAAGAAGGGCATATTGACCTGCCACAATCTTAATCAGCACCAACTGGAAAGCAAAATATTAAATGTTAGAATAACGTTAGAGAGAAAAGGGAGCTTCATATTAAGAGAACAATGTTCAGCTACTTTTGTAGGCTACAAGCCAGCAAATAAAGGGGGTTTTGAAAATGGCTCTTGACAAAACAAGGAGACTCATTTATTAGGCACAATTCTAGACGTCGAGGTAATGGGCAGGCCTACGGTTCATCCTTTGTGCCACAGAGTAAACATGACAAATGGGACTGAGTTTGGCATGATTAAAGATGAAGCAGGGATCCATCTTCACCAAATCTGAAAACTGTCTGCTGCCTTCTGTTGTTATGGAGGGGTCGAGAGAGCAGGAACCACGAAGGGCACAGGACAGAACTGAACTGGGAGTAAGCACAAATGTGAAAGTGTTTGAGTTCGAGTCTTCACCCCATTCGTGTTTAAAATATTTCCCCCTGTGCACCGTATCATTACCCAACCTCGTGTTATATCCATGTCTTTTACAAGCGATGAGAGGGCTGAGAATTTCTATAGCCCAGCTTCTAAATTGAAGTCCTAAAATGTGTCTTTATGATGAGCATAAGCAAGCTATAGAGTCTGTGGAGGTCCGTTGGCACGGTTCTGAGTACTGCACAAGGGGCCGCCGTTTAAACTCGAGTTGGCCGAGTTGCTGGAGCGAATCTTCGTGTTGGGAAGCTTATGGTCTTTCTTCCACTTCATACGCCGGTTCTGAAACCAGATCTTTATCTGTCGTTCGGAGAGGCAAAGGGTGTGCGCGATCTCCACCCTGCGCCGGCGAGTAAGATAGCGATTGTAGTGGAACTCTTTCTCCAGCTCAAGAACTTGCTGTCGCGTGTACGCTGTGCGTGAACGCTTGGGTTCTCCCCCCGAATAGTTCGGGCTCACTGCGGGAAAACAGAGCGACACGTTAACAAAAGTCACACAATATTTATTTAAGACACGCAGCTAAATCACATTTATTCTACACATTAAAAACATTACTCGTGTAAAAGGTATGCCCTGTACACCTTAACAACCTGAATGCGTAACTCTGTCAGTTTTGTTTAATTCACCAATATAACATAGCACAGATAATGGCAAGTATTGCCTGAGCTGCAACGTCAAAGCTACTGAATGTTTACTGAGTCAAAACATTTAAAGAAGTCGGTTGTAGCCACAACTAATTAAATATCCTATTTTTTATTAACAAAAGCTATGAAAATTCACCTCAACAGTCTGTTTTAACGACCATTCTGTATCAGTCTTAACATATTATTGGGGGGAATTTCGAACAAGTACACCGAAGGCTCATTAGCCCTTATTTCTGTACACTTTTAGGTTAAAAAACATATTAATTACTTCAGAATAATAGTGCAGGCCTTAACAGGTTTGTTTGCTTTGCAATTAATGTCTTTATAAACGTCAATATCTTGTCTGTCATAAAGCTTTTTAGGAACAATATCGAGGTGACAGAGCAAAATATGCGTTTTTACATCAAGCCACTTAAAATCAAATTACCAAAACATAAACCGTAACTTATGGGTTACTGGAGGAGTCATAAAACCTTCCTGGGATGAAATTAGAACGAGCAGGTCGCAAAGACTTTAAAGGTACTTTGAGAAGAAGTGCAATAAAATTTATGGGGGATGTAATTATATTGCCCTGCAAACAGCCGATCGTAAATCTCAACCAAGGGCTACTTCACATGGGGACCAATAGATTTAACACTCGGTACTAGGAGTTCTAGTGTGTATGAAATGTTTGCGCACGGCGACGCACAAGCAAAGAAGTTTAGCTGCACTTACCGATGTTTACGTGGACTTTTTTCATCCATGGGTACACCACGGGATCCTTTCGAGAAGTGGCCGAAGGAGTGCTTTGGCTAATAGGAGTTTGACCGCAGGCAGGCGGAGGACTCGGAGTTACAGAGTCGCAATGGTGGCTGGGGTCTGGGAGCGGGGTCGAGAGTGCAGCGGGGTTTAGTACGTGACCACGAGGAGACATCACCACAGCGGGTTGCCCTGGACCCTGGCACGATGAGTAGGGTGGATCGGCGCAGCCCGACCGCTGATGGTAGATCGATTCATGCTGGAACGATGGCTCTTGCCTCTGGGCGCTATAGTAGTCCGGAGAATGACTGGGTAGGTAGTCGCTTTGGGAGTACTCCTCGCACGGTGGAAACTTAGGGTCCACATAGTTGGAGTTGATCAAATAGGAACTCATGGCCATTAATTTCTTTGAATTGCACACAAAATATACTAAAATTTATATCTATCCCTTTACTCGTTTTCCTGTTTCGTAAAACCCTCCTACTTTCTGTCAAGTGAACAAAGTTAGGAGTCCACGTGACAGCAGTAGCCAATGGCATGCATCCTTCCAATTCCCGGATTAGGAAACGAGAAAAAGCATCTTAAATTATATTCAATATAGCAGCGCACAGTTTTGAACAGTATAACCACGTTTCAAATTTTAATACGTCGGTTTGAGCTGAACAAACCGGTTGTTTTCAACAAAATAATCATTAGCGAAATCTGACATGCCGATAAATCCACTCTGGACTTTTTACATAAGCACAGACCTCAGAGACTAAGCGACTCCCCCTCTCTTTCGTCTTGAGTACCTCAGTTTAATGAGAAAATACATACTCCTCTCTAAAATGTGGTTCAGATGTTCTGAGCCTCAATACTGCTTTATTTTTTGCCAGTGCTCATGAAAAGCGCTACAAAGGGCAAACGGCTCCCTCTGACGAAGCTCTTAAATGCACTTGCTAATAACGGTGAGAGAATGGAGGTGGCGTGATCTGCGTGTCAGAGATAAATCTGGGCTTGTTTAGGATCGATAGAAAATTCATCAACTAATTCAGGTTACAAAGCCTACTAAATCAAAACTAAGGTCTTTTGCATTTAAGCACACTCTGCAGTCGTTCCAGATACAAAGAGCACGTTTATTCTGCATTTTGAGTTAAACCCCAAGCATAATGGACCATTAACCGTTAACATTGTTTGCACTTTGCTGTTTTCTATATTCTTACTATTGTAGGAACCTGTTAGCATGAAAATCCCGAAGTCAACGAAACTGAAAATTATTTCGAATAAAAATAAAGTTATGCACAATCACACCTAAAAATTCGATGATGGCATCCTTTTGCAGACAGACTTGTACTATTTTCTGAGGACAAAAATTAAAGCTACATATTGATGTCTTCTCTTTCCGTTGATGTTGCACTGCGGTCTATATATCAACTACATACTCCCCTAGATACGAATTTGTGACTGTGTGTCTGTTCACACAAATCCGGATCTACAGGGTATATATAGATGACAGGTGTCCTCTTGACAGATATCGAATGGAGTTACACACCTTGACAGCTCCTTCTCCATGTCAAGGTATTACACTTGGAGTAATCTGCCTTACATTGTGTAATTGAGCTACTAAAGAAAACGATTGGCTTTTACTTTACACAGTGGTACCTCGACAGATAAACGAAACAAGACTTTTACTCTTCAGTAGTACAGTAAATGAGGAACAACACACCAAGTCTCTGATGACTCACAGGCGGGTAACCTTCCAAACTAAATACGGGACCAATCACTGCAAATTTCCAGTGTTAGTGTTTCCATTGTCGAATTAACTCTGCATATTGTTCAACGTTTGTT
>JAQMYF010000003.1:12757204-12785299 GCA_030014195.1 Neosilurus mollespiculum | reverse complement strand
GTCTGCAAATTTGATAATTTGCAGATGACACCGCCATCATCGGCTGCATTTCAGATTCATCAGCATTTCAGATGGAGGTGAGTACAGTAAACACACACATAAAATGTAATCATTTACAGCACAATAATATGACACATTTAGATAAGGAACAAAAATGATCTTGCACTGAAAGCTATATAACTGTCTCTCTTAACTCTCATCTCTCAAAAGGGAAAACCCTCAAAAACTTTTTTTTTCTGGGGTCCTCCAAAATATCCTTTGTTTGTTCCATGATGTGCATTTACAAACATTTCTTGTGAAAGTCAGTCTTTCACAGATCCATGTTCCTCAAATAAAACAGGGTGCTCACTCCACCATGTTGGCATCCAACTGATTAAAAACACATTCTCTAATTTCATCTTCAAATTTATTTGCTAATCCTTGAGGCTCACAAATTTTTGCCACCCAGGGACACTTTTATTGGATAATTTTCCCTCAATAAATTAATTATAAATATATTAATATAATAAATAAATATATTATTTTGTCTCATTTGCTTAATTGGGTTCTTTTTATCTACTCTCGAGACTTCTGTGAGAACTCTTTTGAGATGAACATTTTATGATTTTTATGTATTTCTGCATAAATATGACAAAACTATCATCAGATTCTCACACAAGTCTTAATAGTGCATAAATAAAATATATACATGGTAAAAGAATCATTTTTTAATTTTGAAAATACCAGACTGAGAGAGCGATTTACCGTGCCCTATGAACCCTGGAAAACTGGCACACTAATCAGTCTTATTTAAGAAGCAGTGAAAAAAGTAGCATAAGGTCGAAGGGAACGTTTTTTGCTAGAGTCCAAACTAATGGCCCATGTATTATCCATGCTGTGTTCAGTTATAAGTACATGGGTTTCTGTGGATAAGATGCGAACGAATAAGACACCAAAACCTGTGAAATGTGTTATACTTTGTATTTGTCACAAGATGGCGATGTTGCTCAAGACAAGCGTACAGGAAAGCAAACAAGTACCAAGGGAGCACTAAAAGAAACAAAGCAAGAAGGTTTTGGTAGTCTTGCTGTTTTGAACCTATTACTCTAAAATGCATCATCAGAATTATCGTTATCATCATCATCATCATCGTCATCATCATCATCATCATCATTATTATTATTATTATTATTAATATTATCATTATTATTATTATTATTATTAATATTATTACAGTGATTGTAAACAAAAAAAAAATATAGCTATGATTACTTGGCATATTAGCTAATAATTAGCATAGGAGATAGTCCTATATATCTTATATTTATATAATCTAGATGTCTAATAATTAGCATAGGACATACACCGTGAACAGCTCATCAGTTCATCGCAGGGCCAAAATACATACAGCCATTCACACTCACGCACTCACACACTCACTGTCACAATGCTGCCCTGTAAAAAAAAATATATATATATATACATATATACATGTGTGTGTGTGTGTGTGTGTGTGTGTGTGTGTGTGTGTGTGTGTGTCCGCCTCACTGCAAGAAGGCCAGGGTTTGATTCTCTTGCTCGGGCGTTTCTCTGTGGAGTTTGCATGTTCTTCCCGTACTTGCATTGGTTTCCTCCAAGTACTCTGGTTCCCTCCCACAGTCCACAAACTGTTCCAAATTGCCCCTAGATGTGAGTGTGAGTGTGAATAGTGTGTGTGAGTGTGTGTGTGTTGGTCCTGCAATGGCCTGGGTTGTTGTCCAGCGTTGGCTGAGATGGGTGCCATCCTCCCCACGACCCTAATTAGGATTAAGCGGCCATCAAAGGGACTATTTAATTTAGTGACATCCACCAAGTCTGATGCAAATAATTGTTTTAGTATACAGGGAACATAAAAATCTAATTAAATCAAGATTTTTATAGTTAATTTTAAAATGTTTTAATCATTACAGAAGCAGGTGAACCACATGCACAGAGCATATAAGCTATATGAAGCTAGCACCATTTTTTAAAACTCATTCAGCGTTGAAGTATATACTATGTGGAAACCTAAAAAAAGATTTCTAGTTTTTTTTTTTTTATGTTTTATTCATGACAGAAGCAGGTCAGGTGAGTTCCACAAGCTCCGAGCAGAGCATACATGCTTTCTAGCTAATGGTGTCTTCTTACGCTCATTCAGAAGTTTAGTACACACTACACAGAGACATAAGGAAACCAGAACAGTAACGGTATGTTTTTAAATTCATTCAAAGTTTAAGTATACACTACATGGAAACAAGAAAAGCTGACTAAAACAAGTTTTTTATGGTTTCTTGTTCCATTTTTAAACCATGACAGTTTTAATGCCATCTTCTCCATGTGACCGTGACAAACTGTGTGTGTCCTTCATTTTGATTCTTGCATTATCCACTCAGGAATATGTCTTCTTATTTCCCAGATAGGGACCAATGCTGTTCCCATGTACTTTGTACCACATTGTACTACATGGATGATTGCACCCCACACCTTCAACATTCTCACTGAATTTATCTGGTCCTTTTACATACTGAGCCACATTCTTTGCTTTTTTATTCCTTTTGCAAGTTTATTTCTGTCCACGTGTACATTCAGTATGTTTGCCCCACACTTTAATTACAAGTTCCTACTTGGTTTTATTTATGTCCTCACATCTACTTCATCATTATTAAGTTCTTACTGCATTCACAGCTGCACTACACTTTTATTATTATTATTATTATTATTATTGTTGTTGTTGTTGTTGTTGTTGTTGTTGTTGTTGTTATTGTGCTCCTACAAGGTTGCACAGTTGTTAACTGTATCCACCCATTTTTTGTGTGTGATGGGGATTTGCCTTAACAAAATACAGTTAAAATAGTAAATTAATAAATTATTATTTTTTAAATATCACATTTCCAAAAATCCTGTGTTTTCAATTTTTAATTTGATCAGGAAGTAAACCTCATACCTTAGCAGTTAATTTGAAGGGAAAACTGGTGTCAAGTGTTTTCAGTCAATAAATTGACAGTCAGGTGTGAGTTGAGCACCCTGCTTTAATTAAAGTACAGGGACCTATTTAAGTCTGATCTTCAAAATATGGAATTGTGGAAATGGTTCATGGGGAAAAGATTTCTGAGGACTCAATAAAAGAGTTATTGTTGTATTCAAGACTGGAAAAGTTAAGAAAATCATCTCAAGAGAGTTTAAGCTCAGCCAATCTACAGTCAGAAAGATGGAGAAAATTCAAGACTATTTTACCCTTTCCATGAGTGGAGGGGACCATCTGAAGAGCAATGCATATAATAGTGTGATGTAACAAAAGTACCTTGCTAACATCTAAGCAAATAAAGGGCAATCTAATGTCAGGATAATGCAAGGGATAATCTTCATGAGTTTACCATCAAGAGAACGTTGAACGACAGTGGAGTGCAAGGTTGCAACTATAAGCAAAAGAAAAAGAAGACTGCTGCCCATGAACTTTTTTTTACATAGAAAAACCATAAGGCTATTAAGGAAAAATCTGGGCAAGGATGGCTTGGCGCGACTGATGGAACTATGAATTCTGAATTATAACAGAGAAAACTTAAAGGTCCCCGGACACAGAAAATGTTTAAAAACAGCATTCTCTACACATGAAAAGTTAGGAGCGAAATAAGATCTTGCTCAGAAATGCCAAAGATAAAAATGAAAAGGCATAACCCATTCTACGTCATCCTAGTCATACTAAAAATTAATTATGGATGACTCAATGATAGTGATGTTACCAGAGAAGATTTCTCAGTTTCTGAGACAGATTCAGACTTGAGACAGATGAATCAGATGTGGGGAATTCATAATATCAGTAGTGATATCTGATGAGGCTTATTATTAGATGTTAATAATAATAATAATAATAATAATAATAATAATAATAATAATAATAGGGGGCAGTGGTGACCTGGTGGTAGGGTCGGGGGTTCAAGCCCCACTATCAACGGGATGTCACTGCTGTTCCCCCAGTGCAGCTAACCACTGTATTGATAAAAGAACCATTGCTGATTTTCATCAAGAGTAGGCTGCATTACCGTCAGCATGTTTCTGCCCTGCGATGGCCTGGCAAGCTGTCCAGAGTGTACTCTGCCCTCATCCACAGTCAGCTGAGATGGGCACCAGCACCCCGCGACCCTAATTAGGATTAATCGGTTCAGAAACGAATGAATGAATGAATGACGATAATAATAAGTTGGTGGAATAGTGGTTAGCACGTCTGCCTCACAGCAAGAACGTCCTGGCATTTTGGTGTGGAGTTTGCATGTTCTCCCCGTGCTTGCGAGGATTTATTCCATGTACTCTGGTTTCTTCCCATATTCCAAAGACATGCACATTAGGTGAATTGACTGTTCCAAATTGTCCCCAGGGGTGAGTGTGAATGGTTGTGTGTGTGTGTATGTGTGTGTGTGTTGGCCCTGAGATGGTCTGGCAAGCTGTTCAGGGTGTACTCTGCCCTCACCCAGTGTCGACAAAGATAGGCCCCAGTCTCCTTGCAACCCTAATAGAATAGCTTAGTAAATGAGTGTGAATGATAAAAATTATATAATTTTGGTGTAGATATCATTAGCACCAGACTCTAGGTAAGATTTAATTAGCTGCTTCCACTTTCGAGAAATGGGCACCACATATAACATTTGAGTCACACGGGCCATCACAATTGCCTCTTGTAAGCTTTGATCTTTTTGAAATTAGCATCCCTCTGAAATCACTGCAGGCTAAACATTAAGAGTTGTCATGCTGCCGTCCGCACATCAGAGATGGTGCTTACCATAAATACTCACAGCCCTGTGAGCTGGAAGTCCAGATTAAATGAGAAAATAGCTTTCAGTAAATTTACACGTCCAACACATACCAAACTTCCTTCTCGGGATGATGTAAAGCAGTCACATGACTTGTAATTAGCAAAAGAGAATAATTTTAGTGATAGGGCATAGCAAGTTGAGAAACAAGCAAAAATAATAATTCAAAAATGTATTAATTTCTCAAATTAGTGATGATAAAAAGAGTACAAGTAAGGTGAAAATTACAATTAATGAACATTCATTCATTCATTCATATTCTAAGCCAGTTAATCCTAATTAGGGTCTTGGAGAGGCTGGTGCCCATCTCAGCCGACTCTGGGTGAGGGCAGGGTACACCCTGGACAGCTCACCAGGCCATCGCAATGCCAACACACACACACAACCATTCACACTCACTCTCACACCTAGGGGTGATTTGGAACACCCAGTTACCTTACTTTGCATGTTTTTTAACTGTGAGAGAAAACCGGAGTACTCGGAGGAAACCCACACAAGCACGGGGAGAACAAGCAAACTCCACACAGAAACTCCTAAGTCCGGAAATCAAACCCAGTCCTTCTTGCTGTGAGGCAGACATGCTAACCACTACGCCACCGTGCCTTACCTTAAAAAAATTAATGATTAGGTATGCTATTTTTGTCTCACTGTCACATCTGCATGGCACGCTTCGCTGGACGAACAGCCACTTCAAAGTTCTCCAGGGAGACTATGCCTCCCAGCTTGCATGGCAAGGTCGCATAGTAGTTGAGTCCAGTGATTTCCCCAGAAGAGGCTATAATGGTGGCCTACATTTTGGATTGCCAAGAGGAGGTCTACAAGGTAACCTCCTCTTTCGGAGAAGTTTCTATTGGCCGACAAAGTGACCTGCATCCTGGTGCCCAACCAGATGAAGATTTCCCAGAACGGTGCCTTGAGAAGTTGTAGATGACCTGTGGTGGACCTTACCGTACTTGTTCATAGCTTTAATACCCTATTCATAGCCTTGATACCTGGTTCATAGCTTTTATAATATTGATATTGTGGTATTCTTTATGTGTTAAGCTTGTATTACATAGCTTTGACATGTGAACTCTGGATAGCCTCATGGGGCTCTGTATAGCAATGTGGAGCTCTGTGGAGCCCCATGGAGCTTTGTGTAGCCTTGTATAGCCATGTATAGACTTTTGTATCTATGTATAGCCTTGTGTAGCTATGTATAGTCAGATATGGCCATGTATGATTTATACTGCCTTGTATACTTTTGTTCACCAAAATTCCCTTGTTTTTTTCCTTTTTTTTTGTGTTGGTATACTTCTGCACATAAAAAAAAATATTATCCTACTGTATTTATAAGTGCAACTTAGAAGAGCCAAGTAAAAGATAGCAACAGCTCTGAAAATTAAAAAAAAAAAAAAAAAAAAAAAACAGAATCACTGAGATGGATAACGATTTATGTGTAAAACGACTTTGGTGTAAAATGTGAAGAATATTACTGATTATTTGTAAATGTAAATAATGCAATTATCTGCTCTGTCCATCAGTTAACTATATAGCTTATCCATCAGAATCACAGCTGACTCCAGGTGAGAGGAGGGGTACACCCTGATGAGATTTCTAATAAAAACAGAGGTGAACAATCAATCACACCTATGGATAAATTTTCAGCTGACCTAACCTGTATGTTTTTAACTGTGGGAAGAAACCAGAGATTCTCCAGTTCCCTATAAAGTACACATTAGGATAGTTGGCTGTTCCAAATTGCCAATAGGTGTGAGTATGTGTGTGTGTGTGTGAATGGTCGAGTGTGTTGCCCCTGCAATGGACTGGCAAGCTTTTCAGAGTCATCTAAAACTAGCCAGAGTCATCTAAAACTAGTAGGATTAAGCAGTTTGTCGAACAAAGGAATGGATAGTTTCACTGTTAACTTCTGTTGGGTAAAATATCCCATTATTACAATACATTTTTTAACAGCATCTTACTGTGCGTTGTTGTGCCACATTCAATCAAACCATTCAAGATTTGAGATAACCAGAACTGAGAATTACAGCAATAAAACTGAAATAGAATTTTAAAATTCTTTTATATCTTACATTATATTGCTTTATGCAAATGCACAGCCAATCTTTAATGGACATGGGTGAATTATTTTATTTTTGTACTTTTCATTGACAGTTTACAGCCAGCAACAGACAGTTAAATTAAACAACACACATGCAATGTCCTGGGTGACTATCCAAGCAAGTACAATTCAATAGAGAACAATTCAATGAAGTGTGTTCCTGTAAAACCTTGAGCCAATGCCTTCACTAATCGTGTTTAGATCATAAGATCACTGTAAAATATGACCTTGTTTACCTGTGAAGGGTGAAAACCGCAAAGTTATGTCTATCACGGACTGAACTACTTATCTTTTAGGCCATTAAAATTATCATTACAACTAGCAAACCTGCTTGTTTGCATGGAAGTTACAGTGAATGTATACATTTCCGTGTATTCATTTTTTTACCTTGAGGTGGCAGAACTGAGAGATATGTGGACACAGATGGACCATGCAGTAGCATTTGAAAAATTAATCTCAAAAAGCTTACTTTAAGTTCCTTCCACCATCCAAGAGGTCTGTGCTTGGATTAAACACTGTTATCACTTTTACACCACATTACATTATTTGTATTGTGTTTTGGTGTGCTAGAGATTTGTGTTCTATTCATGGGCCTGAAAAAAAGTGTAGTTTTGCTTCTGTTCCATTCAGCTCCTCAGTCATACTCCCACTGATTATAAAGTGAATAGGTTGTTGGAGCATTTACAGTACCCATCATATGCAAAAAATTTAAAAGACATCCATAAAAAACAAGTAATGCCTCTGAAATTATTAAGGACTGCAGGCCCACCAGACTCTCCAGTTGCTGGAACCTGGGAGTATCCAGGTTTGCACAAGATTTCATCCCAAAGAAGAACAATTACTCTCCTCAAACCATTAAATAATAAACAGTCCATTAATACATTGGAAGAACTACCTCACCACCATCATGTTCAGAAGTTCATGTGATCAGAAGTCACCAGAAGTTTATGTGTATATCTAATTTGTTTTTGTAATCATCTGTATTTAGCCTTTAATTTGTAAATGCATATAATATTTGGATTTTTATATTATTGCATTTTTTGCAAGTTATAAGAAGGGGATGCAGATGGTATAGGCTAAGGTATATAAATAGTGCGTGTACAAATCTTCAATTTTAAATAAATAACCACTTGGATGAATAAATGTGAATTTTATTTACATTTATTTTTCACTCTTACAGTCATATTTATGCACAGAGGTAAATGTATAAAATCTTTTTGATGCATTTGAAATTGATTCAGTCCATGCATGCTTCTTCCCTCTACAAAAGATGCATGCTGCATATAAAATTCACAGTGGTCTGATGTCACGTGACTCGTTACTCTGAAAATGGGGATGGCAAGCCAGCGGGTCACATCTGTGGCTCATCCATGCAGTGACAGCGTCTCTACTCAGCTGCTGCAAATCATGTCCGAATTAATTATCCGTACCCAGCCTATTTCAATCCATACATGGTCCTCAAGCACACTGCAAATTCCTATTAATTTCCGAAAACGGAGTCTCAGCGTTTTACGGAGATTAGGTATAGCGGTGGTTTACGTTTTACGTCTATTTCCGAAGGATCCCTCGGAGGTTTCTGAAGGGATACCTTCTGAGTAGGATGTCGGGTTTTCCTGGAAAGACTCGGGCCCACAAGAGCTAAAAATGTTGGGTGTTAATAAGCACTTCGGACATGGTGTCCAGAGGGTAGAAATTTTGCCGGATTAAATAGTTAACATATAGGTCGAGGCCAACCCTGGTTCCGGAGGACCCCTGCCTTGTACACCACACTCATTGGCCCAGCTGATTAATCCTACACGTGGAGATTAAGGCGGGATGGACCCTGAACAGTACATCCTAATACAAGGCTAATACGTACACACCAATTTACACTCAAATGTACATGTCTTTGTACTGTATGGGAAACTAGAGAACCTCTGGTTTCTTTCCACAGTTCAAAAACATGCAAATTAGGTCAACTGGAAATTTTCCATAGGTGTGATTGGCTGCTCACCTCTAGCAACTTCTTCAGGTTGTACCCCACCTCTCACCCGACTGGGCCATGCTCCAGCTTCTCCTGTGACTCTGGTGGACAAGCTTAGTACAGTGGGAATAAACCGGAGCACGGGGAGCACATACAAACTCCACAAGCGCCCTCTCAGAGCCGGGGACTCGAACCTTCTTGTTGTGAGGCGGATACGCTAACCCTACGTCGCCGTGCCACCATCCAACACAGCTAATGTAACTAATTAGCTAATTAACAGCTCTCCATGACTTGAAATGAGTGTCAGAGCAGGGAAAACACTGAAAAGTGCAGAGTTTGGAACCTCTAGCCTAGGCTATGGCTCTGGGAACGGAGCTGTCAGACACAACTGTGTTTTAGCCTTACGCATTATGAAAATCATTCGTTTATATGGTTTCTCATTTATCCCCTCACACTTTTGCCAGTTGATAATTTTGGGAAATATCATGTAAAAGGAAAGAAATCTCAAGTTCGATAAAATACAACATGCATCCACTGTAATATAGCCATTAACTGTATTATGTGCAGGAAAACCCACTCATCAAAGTTGTATTGTTATTAAGGCGTTCAGGTAGTTATTATTATTAATTATAGCCTGCCTATGAATTAACAGCTTCAGTAGCTTGCTGTAATGTGCAATGCTGATCTCAGAGGTGTTCGGTTTGATTTGTGTTGGGCACTAAAAAATAAATAAGATACTTAGCTAATATGGTGTTACACACACTAACGTCAAGGTACAGTTTAAGGTATATTTAAGGTATAATTTACGAATAACGTAACGTTAGAAAAGCTTCGGGAAACGCAGACCCGTTCAGTTATGCTATACAAAGGCAGTAATAATAAAAATTATTTAATGACATCAAAATCCTATTGCAGTGTCAACGTCAAGAGTTGGGCTACTATAAGAGACGTGTACTGCTTTTACTTTATTAAAAACGGGAAATTATGAAAACAAAAACTTTTCTAATATTTATTCAGTATATGTATATGAATATTACAAGAAGCCTAATTCCTTAAAAAACAATTCAACTTTATGGGGTCAACGTTAGTAGCGCCCTGTAAAATTTCCCCTTAACAAAAAGTAGTTTATTCAAGTGTACAACAAGTATACTAATTTTATACTAAAACTGACACAGTATACTTGAAGTTTACTTATTATATACTATGTTTTATGTATTTCAGAATAGTATAGTGAAGTATACTCGGTTTATTCTGAATAGTATAAAGAAAAGTCTAAGTACATCAATACTAATAGAATAAAATATTTTTCAAGTATACTTATAAAATAAACTTCAAGTATACTACTTTTTGCTAATGGTCACAAGTGATTTGCGTGCTGCATACCAGTACATTATTTTATTGTAGTGCCCGGAAATTACGTTGACGGTGTCTAAAACGTGACGTCATCACTCACGGGAGGTCTATAGCTCTCATTAACTTCGAATCTGTTTTGCTTTCTATATTCCTCATATTGCAGCTAGGAGACTATATGAAATATGAAAGAAATCAAGACACACCCGTATTATTATTATTATTATTATTATTATTATTATTATTATTATTATTATTACAGTGGTTGTAAACAAACAAAAAATATATAGGTTTCTTTTTTTCAAATTTTGATTACTTAGCATATTAGCTAATAATTAGAATAGGATATGGCGGGGTACACCCTGAACAGCTCATCAGTCCATCCCAGGGCCAAAATACAAACAAAACATTCACACTCACACACTCTGGTGTTGATGGACAAAGAGAGTATCGGTATTGTGCAATGGGCCGTTTGAATTAATCAATAGGTTAAGTCAATTCTAAGACAATTCATGTAAAATGCTCTTAACCATAATTGCAACCAGCTATAATAATGCATAAGGAATATAAAGAGATGCTTGTAAATACCTCACTGGTGACATCACTGTCGAGAAACAAAACTGAACACGTCCTGAATCAGCGTTAACGATGTCACCAGCATAGTGCCTCAATACGTCTCAACATATTAAATGTAAAAGTGCGCTTGCTTGTTTTATTTATTTATTTTTTTGATGATAATATAAAAAATTATAATTATATTATAAATTGTACATAACATCGATCTTTTTCTTTTCTGCTTAAATAACGTTTAGCCTAATGTCTGTTTTCTTGCACACTGTAAATTCTAATTAGCAAATCTTACCTTTTAAAAAGTATGCAATTCAATTTTCTTAAAATAAAAATAAAATTAATAGGAATTGTTGTCTTAGCAAATTGTTTATGTATTTTTTAGTAGTCTAAAGCATAAAATTCCTATTCCACTTAGGGTTTTTAGGGCAATCGGTTTGCATTCTTTTTAATACGGTTAAATAATTAGAATTTATAATGCGCATCAAGAATTAAAATCTGCAGGTAACAATTAAGGAAATGTATTATATTTCAACGACGAAGCATCATAAGTGCATTTTCGGGAATGTTATAAACTCTTCCGTGTAAAGGAAATACAATCATGTGTCGGAAAGGTCATCTCTGGCTGCGAACAGACTTTTCTCGGCGCGTCGTTGGGGGCCTTCCGCGTAAAACCTTTTCTACTTTGCTTGATCCCTCTGGCCACTTCTGTCCAGACAGGAGCTAGACTACTTATTGTTTACAAGATGTCTCAAGTTCAACTGCAAAGTCCTTAACAAAAGCCAGCCTGACAGGCAGACGATGCTAAGGTTATACATGGGGTGAGACTGGTGTGTTATGGGGGATGGGAGATGGACGTGAACTTGAGAGTGCTGTCGGCATTCCGGATAATACACGAATGCCAGCAAATGAAACGATCTGAGGTGAAAGTAAGTGGCCGACGTCCTGATATCAATCACTGTCAGCTTTTTTTTTACACCAAGCTGCTGTATGTTGTTGTGTTGCGTCAGGGGTTAAACAGTGTATGGCTAAGTAGCAAGTAATGTGGAAAAATATTTTAACTTTACTAGTAAAGAATACCACTACAGAGGCGGATTATATGTAATACTCGCCATAGGTAATCTCCGGCCTGTAATTTTAGAAAACAGTGTTGATGCGCAAAAAAAGCTTAAATATATCCCCACTCGACGATGTATTATTTCAATCGGTCGTAGCAATGGCATAAGATTTTATTCATCTTGGTCAGGCATATATATAAAACTCAGTAGTAAAGTCTACAAAATCATCTGGCTAAACAAAGAAACAATAAAGGAAATAATCACGTTTTATTATAGTCACTTTCTTAAAAAAAAAAAAAAAATAAGTGTTTCTGTATATTGCTTAGAGCCGAAACTATGTCAAGGTGTGTGTTTCTATACAGTTAATAAACTGTTTCTACGTCACATTATAAGACCTCACAAATATTTAAAAACAATTAAATTATGGAGCTACTTGGGCAGCTGCACAACAAAAATGTTAAGTAACTGAACAGGAGTACTTTGAACGGTGTTGGATACAAAGAACTGTAATGTACTAGTATTAAAATATAGGCTAAGTCTAATTTTATGGCAATTTTACAAAGAAGATATCATCGAAAGTACAAGTTTGCTTCAATATAATCAAGTAATCACGGCCATTAATTTACTTAATTTTAAGTTTAAGGGATTGTAAGTGATTATGTTGTAAAAGTTTTGGTGGGTTAAAAACAAAATTTCATTTGGAGCAAAGCAAACGAGAAAGGCCGAGAGATACTGTTTATATTCCGTCTATGTGTTTGGATTTAACATGTGTCATAAATTGGTTCATGGCTATATCATATTAGGTTTTTTATATTTAGATTAGTAGAACTGCACATTGGTGCATAATGCCTGCCCTTTTATTTTATACAAAAACTCGATGCCAGTGTAGACTTTGCTTTAGTTAAACACTTGATAAGAACTATATCTTAGTGGGAGTCAATGTAGGTGGTTGAAACAGTGCAAGGTATCTGAGTTGTTGTTGTTCAGTATGAAAGGTCTTGAGTTACAGATTAGAAGGTCGTGTGTTCAGTCCCTCTGTTGCCTATCACGGTTTATCCTTGGTATAAACCTTCTGTTGTACTCTGCCGCAATTGTCAGTTGTTCTCACTTTTTAATGCCCCAGCTAAATAGACCTATGTCTTAATTTGTACGTATAAGATTTGGCCTAAATATGTAATACGAGTTTAATATGCTTAAATCGCAACTAACTGGCAGTAAAATGGTGTCCCCTTTACAGTATTTTACAATGTAAATTGTAGTTTGGGCTAATATTAGCTACTTGATATCAGACACAACATCTCCTCGTTTATCATCACCAGGCTAGCTGGGTTGGCTAACTTTGGGAATTAGAATAAGATAATCAAAACAAACGTTTCTAAAAGTGATCAGACAGTTCACTCCTAAGAAGCAGAACCTATGCTTATCCTGGTTTACTCAGATTCACATCTGGAAACCGGTGTAAGTTTTTTTCTCATGGTGTGAGTCACACAGTACATTTTGAGGAATATCCCATTACCACACAGGCCTATCGAAGCTCCTCATAAGTGAAGAAATGTCTTCATAAATTAATAACACGTCGAAACTTTGACTCTTTATTTATTTGTTTGTTTGTTTGTTTGTTTGTTTGTTTGTTTTTGTGGTGTTTGGATTTAAAAAAACATATTCTTAAACATGCTTTTAATCTCTCTTTGTTACACTGGCTTATTTAATTATTTTTATTTGTATTGTAACGTGCATAGTAAGTTTAATAAATAATTAAAATGGCACACAATGTAAGTATACCCTAATGTACCGCAAAATGTTATTAAAAGCCTATTGCTGAGGTTTTAATTAAAAGAACATAATAAAGAATTAGGTTGACAATGCTAATTTTGTTAACATTTAAGGACTTTGTTGATTAACGAAAGGTTTCCGGAACAGTTCGTAATTAAAGCAGTAGGAATTCACGAGTAACCTGATCCATTAATTACTCACTGCTTAATTAATAACTCGTTATTCGGAGCTGGCGTGCAGTTCTTCCTTTAGTCCGACAGAGGGCGTCAATTTCAATAGAAAACACATAATGATGAACTTCATATTTTTGCTAACTCTTCATATTGTTATATCTGGCAACATATTAATATTTTCATTCTGGATTACAATTTTTTTTACATTTTATACAATTAGTAGCTGTTGTTTTTGTAAATATAGCCTACATCATAGTTCTTCTTCAATTGAGCACATATTCCTATTTTAATTTTCAACTCTTCCAAACAAACATTATATCTCTAGTACACTGTTTAATGTCTCATCCATCTGCGTTTTTGTTGTTAAGTCATCAGTTCATGTAATTTACCTCCAGACTGCCCATTCTTTATACGGTTTTTTATTCACTAAGATTCATTATATCGGGAGACCCACCTCATCTTAATTATCAGCTGAAGTAAGACGTCAAGTGTCGAGTTAAATTTAGCTCACTGAAGCACTTATTTCGAGATCGACCTCAAAACCTGTGTTGGGGTATTAATCACAGCTTTAGTATTGCACTATTTTTCCTGATAGAAAGGAACCGCCTTTAAATCCTGGTGAAAAAAACAACAGAGCAGCAGTACCGTTTGGTAAACTTATTTCTTGTCAAGTTCAGTATAAACTAGAAAGGAATCATATGGTTAGGATAAGGTTTGGTATAGTATTGGCAGCATTT
Organism: Neosilurus mollespiculum; assembly: GCA_030014195.1. Taxonomy (NCBI): domain Eukaryota; kingdom Metazoa; phylum Chordata; class Actinopteri; order Siluriformes; family Plotosidae; genus Neosilurus; species Neosilurus mollespiculum. The sequence goes on along the minus strand of JAQMYF010000003.1, from coordinate 12,770,775 downwards.
TACTAAGGCCACAAACAAGTAAAGTCTTCATATTTAATATACTGACATGCACTGATCCAGTGCGGCAAATAAAATGAACTATATAAGTTACATTTAGAGTCAACTGAGTGACATGTTTATTCTTTTAAAAAGTAGAAACGTATTAGAATCTTGTGAAATAAGTTTATTAATTAATGCCACGACTGCATTATTTAATATAATTTACATTTAAAGTAAAGAATGCCTTTAAAATCAATCTAGGTAAATCTAGGTTGTAGACTATAACATGTGGTTTGATTTATATAATGTAATCGCAACTGGTTGATGCGTTTGGCTTTGAGAATTGTGAATTGTTTCAAGGACTAAAGAAAGTTTTGGTTCACCTTCATTGTGTACAAAATGACAATATAGTTGATATTTATTAATACTGGCATAATGTTTTAACCAAACTAGGTTAATAAAATGTTAGTACTGCATTATAACAATGAGTAAGGGATGTTTTAATGACTCATTTGTCTTTATACTCTTACTTATTTCCTGATGCGAGCGCGGTGATGCATGTACTAATGTATCATTTTTAAAGTATTAGCTATGAAAATGTTGCTTCTTTGTGGATCTCAGTACTACCAGATTATTATTATTATTATTAATCTTTATTATTATTATTATTATTATCAATTATTATTATTATTATTATTGTTGTTGTTGTTGTTGTTGTTTTTGTTGTTGTTGTTGATGATGATGTTTTTGTTGTTGTTGTTAGTGAGGAGGAGGAGGAGGCGTTTCGTTCTTAAAACCCAAATTTTCTTTTAAACCTTTTCTTTTGTTTAAGCTTTATAATCTGTATATTCTAATAATTGATACTAAAGCATTACTTATGGCCTGAAACATTTACCTAGTCTTCAAGAGGCTTTTTGTTGGAAAAAATAAACTGTCACGGATGTTAAAAAAAGGCTATGTGGATACATTTGTCGACAAATTTTGACATTTTAATCTTTGCAAACAAGTTACTTTTAAATTGTTAACATTAGATGATCACACTGATCATTTAATGTGGTGTCTGCTTACTTTCAAGATTTCCCTTAGGGTCAAATTGCATAATTGTGGTAGTTTATGCGAATTCACTGCTACAGTCCTTTGTATTAAGTTTCCTGTAGAAATTGTTGTCAAGCCAATAAAAGCATATGAAATAAGCATAGTGGTGATCCACTAGTTACACACCACTAATCCAGTGGAGTACAAACGCAGTGAGCCAATACTCCCTGGTAAATGGCCACCCAGTTAAACTGTTTTGACATGCAAATGACATTTACAGAAAAATGTAAAACAGATTGTCATGCATATACTCTTGAATACGATAACCAAAAGATATATTTAGGCTTTGTCTCGTAGTCCAGGAATGTGAAGTTCTCTGTATAAATATACTACTGTCTACAATAAAAGAAGTCGAGTGTGCGCTTAAATAAAGCGGTCGCCACACCTAAAGCCACGAACAAAATTAAGATGATTTTATTTTGTGAAAGTTTCATTAATTACATTTTTTTAACAAGAGAAGACAGATGGCAAATTGGGTCGATAGACATGAGTTTTGAGTTACATTAATGCTACAGATATTTGTGATACCGTGAAGGCAAATTCTACACTTATCGTAAATAGGCTACACATGATTCTCAAGGTCAAGGTTAAGAGCTGATTTAGTAGCTTTGTCTAGTCGCGCTCTCTTTGCCCCCTTCTGCCACCAGCAAAATACCTCGTGCCCCACCCCCAGCAGGACAAGGAAAGACTCGATTTCTATCAGTTATTTTTATTTACGCACTGCAGCATAATACTTGTACACATTTTTTTAATGTTTGGTCCAAAAATTGTAAATCTGTTGTATTTTTTCAAAAATAATAATACAATAGAAGTGCTCATAAAGTCATTACAAGTAAAAAAAAATTGACAGGACTGTTTAAACATCTCAGCAAGACTGTAATTTATTTGAAATTACCATGAATGTAAATTGGACGTTCACGAGACAACATTATCCACTAGCACAGTTTACAAATTAGTTAGTTGTGAAAATTAGATAAGACAGTAAATTAACGTTGAAAAGATTAGCGTGATTTTTAATTACAACAGGCTATACACATACATATAATATAGGTCATAAGCATAATATAAAGTATATTAATGGCTATATAGTTTATTAATATAGATTTCTACTGCACTAATAACATCGACATGCCTAACATTCTAACATTTAGCTTGTATGCAAAAACACGTAGCGGTATATTTTGGCAGGCATGGTTAGGTTATATTTTTTACGTTGCCCTGTCCTTGTTCATCACACCTTTGGGTCGAGATGCATATACGCAGGCGAGAGAGCACCAACAATCCGAGCAAAATTCAAGTCGACTTTTTTCTTTAATCTGTCACAGATTTTTTAAATGTCAAATCCCCATTATGGTGCGCTGTTCTTAACTTTGCCAACAAACTTCTTTTCCTTTACCCTTCTGTTCTGAAACCAGATTGTGATCTGCCTCTCGGACAAGTTGGTTACCGCAGAAATCTTTCTCCTCTTGTCCTTTGTGATGAATTTGTTTGCTGCATACTCTTTCTCCAGTTCCTTTAGCTGCACTTTGGTGTACGGTATCCTTTTCTTTCTACCTCGGCGAAAAGAGCCCCCGTCATGTTGGTGGGCAACAACATCTGGAACGAATAACAAGCAGGGTTATTTCTGGTGGACCTGTTATTGTCTCTTTCAAGCTATAACCCATGGCCAGCCTCAACAGTGTAATAATCAAGTTTTTACACATTCAGCGTTTAAAGTTATTTGGTGATTTTGTTTTTGTTGTTGTTGTTGTTGTTGTTGTTGTTTTGTTGTTGTTGTTGTTGTTGTTTGTGTTGTGCATTTTTGCTCTTTTGGAATATTTTTTGAGCTGGAAAGTGATCCTTACCTTGTATCTTACATAAAATTACAATAACTTCTCGCGATAGCTTTAAACAAATTTTTTCACAATATTTTATTAATAGTGACATGTAACTGTATGCTGGACAGAACAGGATACGCATACCTGCTAATGCAGATTTCCACAGATGACCGGCTTGACTCTGATCCTTGGAACAGTACATTTGACCTCCCCATCCATTAGCCAGAGCCCATGGTTGGTAACTGTCCATAGGGAGGAGACTGTCATGCCGTGGCTCACTGGTCCCTAATGTCTGTACCACGGATACGTCCAAATAGCTGGCCATGGACTGATAAGGACCATGGTAGCCGTGGTAAAAGGCGAATTCTTTGGCCCTGGGTGGATATTCTTCAGTTGTTACCGGGGTGTCCATGTATTTCTCTGCAGTGTAGCCAAGTGCGCTCGGTTGCGTGCAAGTCTTAAGCGAACCCCGCCCCATCCTGCAGGGATAATAGCTGTTACCAAAGTAGCCATATGGTATGGGCCCAGTAGACGAAGCTTGGGGTACCGTTGCGCACGGAGTGCATTGCTTACTCGTTTCTCCTGAACTTGAGGCACTCACGTCAACGTTAGAATAACTGGAGCCATGCACAAGGCTGGAAGGAGGGTGGCCGCTCAGAGCTGAGTGAGCAATTAGATTCCTGCACTGGTTGGTCGCAAAATTGCTGCTACCAACCAGACCTTCCATGTTCTTGTTAAGCTCATCCAAGTTGTTTTCATACACAAACATCACAGTATCCGCCCAACGAGGATTTAGGACCAGGGAGGTGGTCATAGCACGCGTACCATTCGGATGGAGAATTATCGTGCAAAGACCTTATTCCAGAGCTGACCACACTGTTACATCGCCGTAACTGCATTGACGCAATGGAGTAAAGTCGGGATTGGTGCGTACTCATTGGACGACAGACGTGTCACGTGATTTACAACTGACCCTGTCGAATAAACAGCAGATTTCTTTTGTCGCCTTACTGTCTTTAAACCCTGGAGAACATTCTGATCACCAAATAACCGACATTTCGTAATATGTAAATTGAAAATTATATTTATGCTTTTATCCATATATCTATAAGCAAGATAGCTGTCACATTTGCAGAGATAGTGACATTTTAAAGACTGCATTCTGTATCAATCTATTATGAAATATGGGTAACTATTTGTCTTCATCTGAACTTTTTCCCCCAAAGACGTAGGCATCAAATGTGATACACACAAAGGATCTTACAGTGAAATAACGCCTGTGCTGAAATAACAGTTTCAGGTCTGTGGTACTTCTGGATTGTTTATCAGCATCAGTGCCCCTAATAATACGACAAATTGTGATATAAGTTTTGTATGTTAATACATAATAACACCATATTATAACATACCTAGTATTGCCTTCATTTTCTCTGTTGGTAATGACATAAACACTTCCTTATAATGACAGTCAGAAAAGAATTGGTTATGATTCTATTAAATATGATTATATTAAGAATTATGGAGGGTTTTTTGTTTGTTTGTTTGTTTAGACATTTATAGGCTTGCGTAATAGGTATCTATCTAAATTTTGAGTTCTGTAAAGCTGATTTGACAATATGTATTTTAAAAGTGCGAGCCAAATAACAGTAAACAATTAAATAATTCTTAGTTTTAAAAGAAATGTACTTTGTACGTCAAGATAATTTTAAAAACAATTGCAGTAGACTGGCTCTTTGAATATTTTAAAAGGGATGAGCAGGACCCCATCCCTCCTCCTCCGTTCCTCGTCCCTCCAGGTGCCACCCCACCCCCTCCGTCCCACACACACACACACACACACACACACACACACACACACACACAGACACACGTATTTTATTGATCAGGCGGGGCCTCAAGGTCAAGGCCAAGTTTAAAGCGACGAGACTGGCCCTCCCTGAAGGGCTTATTCGGAAGGCAACGATAGACGCAATCCCTCCTTAAACAAACGTCTCAAGTTCAAGGCCTTTATTCAACGCCTGTCATCACAAATATACACACTGAACGCAGGATCGAACTGAGTTAAGATAACAGGCAACGGACAAAATACACTATGTTTTAAGCCACATCTGCCATTTCCTGTGAAGAACAATCCTCCATTAGAGCTGTCACTGACGCGTTTTGCTCTCGCAAATCAGTTACTGTACACAATAAACGCCTTAACGCTAGTAGGAAGCCCACAACTTCCTGCTTTAAAAAAGGCTTCAACTTAAGATGTCATATGGATTACATCTCACCGACCACCCACATCTGATAATGAAGTGAAAAATCCCAAAGCTCGTAAAAAATAAACCTCAGGAAGAGCGGGTGAATCTGGTATACGTTTGTATTATTAATAATAGAGTGGTTTGATTTAATGGGAGGTGTAAATATGCCGCTTGAGTAGCTTTCGTGCACACCTAAAAGTACAAAGGACCAAAAGTCAACATATAGGCTAAGCTATGTAAACTGTAGTATCAAATTTTACATTGAAATTACATACTACCAATTTCATGTTTTATGCATATCATATAGCAAAAATATTCTCGGAAATTAAATACAGCGAGGGGAAATTATGATTAAACGGTAAACTGCTCTGTCAGTGCACATAGTTCAAAAAGAAATTTGGTCTTCAAGCGCAGATAGCTATTAATTCTCATCACTACATAAATAATAATAATAATAATAATAATAATAATAATAATTTAATAGTTTAAGAAAAGAAAAAGTGCAGCTATATGATATTGTTCTGTCGTTTACCAACAGAAACTGTAAAATAGGCTTAATACAATGGCTTTGACAAAATAAGTAAAAGCCCTACAGTAGTCTAAGGTAAACGCACATTACTACTTCTGTAAATGTTTTCGGATACAGGTAAAAGAAATCCCTCAGACAATTTGCCTCAATATACCTACATTTCTTCATGACACAAGCAATATTAAGCAGTACTTTTCTTTTTCTGGCTCTCTGGTTGTGGAATGGACTCAGGCTGAGTGTACTGCAGGCTGAGATCAGTGATGGCTTTTTTTAGACTCTCACAAAGAACACATTTAGTTATAACCTATTTGACAACGTAATGTGTAAGGTACGTGAAACATTTGCAGGTTGCGACAGTTACTTTTGTGTGTGTAAAAACTAGAAACTTTGAAAGTAAGTGGCCATCTTTAAAGAAAATCATAGGGTCAGCTTCAAATGAAGTTCCAAATATTTGTGATTTCTTTTGACCATATGCAAGAAATCTTCTTACAACTGATAAAACTGTCTTATTCACAGTGAGAAGCAGACAATAATGGGACTCATCTAAGACAGCTTTTGAATTGATTCATAATAGTCATTTACCTGTTATTTATTGATGTTAATAATGTACAAGGAGAAAAGGTAGAACTTTGACCCATATTTACCAGGTGAGGCGCCTAATCCTAATTAGGGTCGCAGGGAGGCTGGCGCCCATCTCAGCCGACTCTGGGCGAGGGCGGGGCACACTCGAACAGCTCGCAATGCCAATATAATAATAATAATAATAATAATAATAATAATAATAATAATAATAATAATAATAATAATAATAATAATTGTTGTTGTTGTTATTGTTATTATTATTATTATTATTATTATTATTGTTGTTGTTGTTGTTGTTGTTGTTGTTGTTCTCATATGGTCCTTTTCGTATTTGATGGGTCTCATGATTTGTAATTAGCACATTAATTCACTGAATTCATTCATATTTAATTATCAGCCCAGTTTGTAGCAGTATCACTTCATATGGTGATCACCCCAAAAAATAATAATAAATACGGAAAGATAGATTATAATAATTATAAAAAGACTGAGCAATTTTCCTAAGCCAGACTTTTTTAGTGAAGGCGGGCACTGAAGTGCACCGTTATATTTGGGCACAATACGTCCTTATTGTAAAGTACAACGCTTTGTTACCCTTTTTTTCCCTATATATAGGCTACATTTTACTACTTGGTCATATATATTGTAAGTACGTGTTTGGCACTTAAAAGGTACACGTTGTTATCTTGAGGACCAATCATTAGCTCTAAGGGGTTCGCTCGTGTAGACATTACTACCCTTTTCTGACATTATACACAACAACACTATATGCAAAGTATATTACTTTCTGTTTCCAAAAAAACATCTCAGATCTCTAAGCGACGTGATTTAAGATCAGGGTGTGGAAACAACTTGAGATTTCAGGGGTTATTTCAAGGGTGGTAGCTGCCACTTATCTGACCACGACCCTGGTGGCATTATTAGGGTAAGGGTGTCCAGCAATGACATAATGACTCTAATTGGTTAGATACAGGGAAAAAATGTTTCATAACAAATGCAACAAACACAGCTAAATTATCTGAAAAATAAAATAAAGGGCTTTATGCCACTAGCAATATGAGGCAAAAGGAGTGTGGTAACTGGAGAATAAAAAAGGCAAATGTATCCCATATTCGGTTTGCTGATATCACGTGGATATGTCAAGTACAAAATAAATATTGTATGGGCTTAAATGTAAACAATACATAGAAAGAAACATTTTTTCCAGAAATGTAGCTGCACAGAGACGAGTTTCTTTGAATTTTATGCTTATTATTAGTAGCATTTTACTTGTTATAAGCACCTTTACGTGGTAATTTCCAATGCAGAGAGAAAGAATAGTCATTTATGAAGCTGATAAAAATATAAGAGATTTAACCGTCTTTTAATTTCTCTGTCGTTTTAAGGAACTTTTGATTTTCCTTAATGCTCATTCTCTCGATTACCCAATTTTTCAGTCACAGAACTGGTTAGTGTTTACGTCTTTATTAGGTTGTAGAGATAAAACAGGTACATTACAATATAAAGACGCAATGTTATACATTTTGATTTATGCCCCAATATTATCATTTAAGCATCAGTGCAGCGACATTTCGTTCTGCATATACTTGTATCTGAATGACAGTAAATGACAGTAAAGCCTAAGTCATTATTTATTTATTTAATAAGTATTTATTGTTTAATGTAGTAATTAATTAAACCAGCTCTCTCTCTCTCTCTCTCTCTCTCTCTCTCTCTCTCTCTCTCTCTCTCTCTCTCTCTCACATTCATGAATTTCTAACACCTGACTGGGGAACATCATTGCTCATAAATTATACAAAGTCCGATTTTAATCTTTATGAAAAAGTAATGGAAGTGTGCTTCTGTGAAATCTACTTTTTCCAATTTTTTTATTTTATTTTATTTTTTTAATTGATACACATAAAAGACACTTTTAGAAAACTTCAAAGCCCTGTTTGGCCCTAGGTTCAGGTTAGGAGGTTGGGCTCAGAGAGCGGTAAGAATTGAATAATCGTGGTACAATGCATCGTTAAACTAATATCATAAATAGAGCTGTATCCTAAAACTGTGCACCTTGTTCGTAACACAGTTGTGTGAGTGTGGGAGCCATTTTGGTTCGAATTCTCTTAGGTCTGACTTTTACAGCAGGGAGTGTAAATAGTAATGAAGACAATGTTATGATAAGTTATTTCAACAATGAAAAAAATCTATTTTAAAACTAAAAATGGTTATATGTTAATAATAAAATCAGTACTGACTAAAAAAAGTCACATGTTTAATCATTCATTTGCGTTCAGAAAGTAGGTATGGAGGAAATCTAGTTATGCTTTAGCTTAGTACTTTTAGTGAGGGATGATTGCAAAGCTTGGGTAAATTTTACTAAATTAAATTTAATTAAAGGATAACAGTCTTTCAAATTGCTTAGTAACAGGTAATTTGATTGTTGAATATTCAAGCTTTTCTTTTTTTTTTTCAGTGTGGGGTGACTTGGTTAGACGCAAGTGGGTCAGAAGCTCAGGGTGATAACCAAATTACACAGGCGTAGGATATTATCCTGAGCAGTGAGGCATTCTTTCCATACAATTATACAGTGGAATCTCTCGGTGATTAAGAAATGCTTCATTAAAGTGATTTAAAGGTTTATATGTTTGTCTCTTTTGTTAGGTTAGGCCTGAGAGTACACCGTCTTATTCACAAATTAAGAAATACACTAGAGTTGGGAATAAAACATTAATTGATTTAAAAACAAATGAACAAAAAGCATCAACATAACGGAGGATGGAGAGACAGATAATGGGGACTTGTAGGTAGACTGGTTCAGTGATTAGCACATTCTTCCAATGAACTTCTGCCTCAGAATATGTTGCCCATGCGTCGTCTATGACGTCATCAACAGGGACTTAGGCTGCGCCCTATGCACTCAAGAAATAGTGCACAGGATGTCCGGAAACCAATTATGCATTTAAGAGAAGTCAAAAGTTAACTGAATGAAATTCTAAATCACTATTATGTGAAGGCAGCACACTACGCGTACAGCACAGTTTCCCATGATTCAGATTGTGCCTGTTAACGAGGAACGTGACTTTCCATAGGATTTTTTTTTTGAATGGCAAAGGGGAAGCAAAGACAAAGCTAACACTTTACACATCTTTGTAAATATGTTTTCTAATCACACTTAAGCAGCGGTCCTCAACCCTTTTCCTGGAGAGCTACCTTCCTGAAGACACTGGCTCAAACATTAATCATGCCCATATGACCATCTAATTATTTCCTTAAGAAGTTCCTGACCAACTAAAAGAGGTGTGTCCGATTTTGGTTGGAGGAAAAACCTGCAAAAAGGTAGCACGTTAGGAACAGGGTTGGAGACCTCTGCAATTAAGGTAATTTGTGTATCATCTAGAACGGGGAGTCTAAATTCACTCTTTTTGTGAAGTGCAAGCTGATATTAATATACTCTTGTTAGCAAGTGCTAAGCTACAAGGTAATACTACAAGCATCCAGGTCAGAGAACAGTTAAGATGGTAATGGAGTATGTATGAGTTGTGTGTTACTTCTCACTTGCATGTTCATAAGGTGTACTAAAGGGGAGGCTGAACAGAATGTACTTAACCACAGCAGTCATTTGAACAAAATGGCACCTTAATTACAGTGTTTTTGAACATTCATTTGAACTTTGGTTTTTAGAATTACCTGTGTTGCTTCGTACAATGTATGTTCCCAACATACATAGTTACCTCACTGGTTCAATAACTGTACAGCAACAAAGGTTAACACTGAACTAACATAGGATGATGCATTGTTTGAACAATTAATTTCCCAATAGGACTATTTCCCAAAATTGCCATACTTTGTAGTTATCATAGTGTGACCTATCTTGGTTTGCACCACCGTAGTTCACATTATAATTTAGTATGGCCTTTACTTTGGAAAGCATGCAAAAACCTGTGGGACTAGTTTAGGAACCCAATTTTCATGCAAAATAATAAACAGATTTAATTTTGCACCTTATGTATGGGTTGTTTTTATTGCTTCGAGTTTTATATCAGCTTTAAAGCCAAATATCTTTGTACTGTGAAATGCTTTGAAAGATGACATATTCTTTGTGTTTCTTAGTCAGGTGGATGGTGTGCAAGAACATAAACTGGTTGGTTATTGGTTAGTTAATTTGCTTGGGACTATTAATTATTACACTCAGTCACTCACTCACTCATTTGCCGAGCTATTTTATCCTATTAGGGATGCAGAGAGACTGGAGCTTTAGTCAACTCTGAGTGATGGTGGGATACACCCTGAATAGTTTGCCAGTCATTGCAAGGCCATGCAATTTGGAACAACCAATTAACCAAATGTGCATGTCTTTAGACTTTTTCCAGAGGAAAGCCATACAAGCACACTGAGAACATGCAGTCCCCACACAGAAATGCCCTCACCGTGCAGAGGACTTGAACCCAGGACCTTCTTGCTGTGAGATGGACATTCTTACCACGACGCCACCATGCTGCCTGCCTTTTAGTCATGATAACATAATTAATTGTTAGAATAAATAGAAACTATTGTAAGGGTGTTGATAACTCTATATTTTTGTGTGATAATATTTCAGTGTGTAATGTTTGTAACTGAATGTCATGGTTATAAATTAGAAATGGTTGTTTACTGCTAGCTAAAAAAGATTACTGAACAAATCCAGTTTTTAAACATCCACTGGATACAAAGCAGCTGCATGGAGAAAATGTAGGCTTTACCAAATAGTCTATTTAAGTAAAGGCTGTTTGCAAAGTTTGGGTGTGTTTGTGAGAAATCTGCAAGCTATTTTTCAGTTGTATGAGAACATTGTTGAATGCAGTGTGTTAGTGACTCAGTGGGATAGACAGGTGCACATTGTGCCCTACAAATGCAAACATAATGTCTAAACTGTCCAGACATGGGTTCACATCATGAGGGAAGAGGCATTTTTTTCATCTTTTTTGCAAGGTAAACACTTGATTTGATTAAGAATTGATTCTAGACTTACTTTCATGAGAGTGGTGTAAATATTTCTATGGCATCCATACTCTGTTTCAGTATTTATAATGCAGACTAACTTAAACACCAATTAGGCTTTATAGGCCTAGAAAGATACACTAAAAAATTAATAATGTAAAAGTTGTTTAATCAAAATATTGTAGATTGAGTCCACATCAGTCAATCTGGTTATCGTTCTTCTCTGTATCACTTCCACTGAGTTTCCACCAAGTCACCATGACACCGGGGACACTGAGGTACTTGCCAGAAACTGACCTAATCTTGACAGTTTGAGGGTCTCATTTCAATGACACACCCTAAAGACAGTGTCTGCTAATGTTTGGGCACACAGTGTGTTAATTCTCTGTCAGGTCACACTGTCGTTACAGCATTAGTTTAAACTATTGTTTTATTTTAGTTAATTTGGATTCTTTCCTGAATGTACAGCAGCTGTGAAAACTACTGTACACTACTGCTGTACATAAATATGATCTAAAATGTCACAATTTTACACAAGTCCTAAAAATAAATAAAGAGCAGCCAGGTAAACTTATGAGACAAAAATACAAAACTAAACTTGGTTGCATATTAATTTAGGGAAATTATCAATCTCTGGGTGGCAAAATGTAAATCTTTGTGATTAAATAAATAACCAAGTACAATATTTTTGTATAACTTGTTTAATAGGTTTATCGGCACAGTGGTCAGCACATCACAGCAAGAAGGCCTGGGTTCAATTCTTGGGCTTGGCGTTTCCGTGCAGAATTTGCATGTTCTCCCTGTACTTGCGTGGGTTTCCTTCAGGTAACCCAGTTTCCTCCCACAGTCTAAAAACATTAGGCTGATTGGTTGTTCTTAATCACCCCATGTGTGAGTTTGAATAGTTGTGTGTGTGTGTTGCTCTGCGATGGCCTGGCGATCTGTCCAGGGTGTACCCCGTCCTCGCCCAGAGGCGGCTGTGATGGGCGCCAGTCTCCCCACGACCCTATAGGATTAAGGCTTAGAAAATGAATGAATGAATAAATGAAGGGTTTATTTTTGTCTACTTTTACTTGTGTAAAAATGTATGAATGATTTAGGTCATATTTATGCAAAATTGTACAAGTTTTAAAGGGCTTGTAAACTTTGATGCACCACTTCATTGGTTGCTCTGTAAGAAAGTCTTGTGATCGCCATTTTTGACTGAGTCTCCTCAGTGGTGGGAAACACCTGGAGGTGATTGCTTGAGGGATTCTTGCACTGAGGACACATCAGCTAAAAGTGTGGCAACAGAACTCAAATTATGCAATCAAATAAAAAAGAGAAATCTACAAGAATCGACTAAATGTTGCAGCAGATTATTTTTATTAGCCTAACTGTGGATCAAGGATTAATGGTATTCATTGCGGGGTTTGAGAAAGGACAGGGAGTTGTGTCTTATTCCAAAAAAGAAGTGGTTAAGATGAACGGCGAGGAAGGCGTGACTTCCTTAATAGAGGTACCTATCAGATCGCTCATGAAAATAGTTTGTTAATAATAAAGTACTGGCTGTACATGCTAGGGCATCGCAGACAATCATCTGCTGACTGCTATTATGTAAAAGTCGTATAATAAATAGCATAAACTATGGTATTGCATAAATAGCGTAATATCATGAACTAGTGGTATACATTAATTCATTAATCTTTTCCGGACCCCTTAAGACTGTAAGGGTCGCGGGGAGGCTGGTGCCTATCTCAGCCGACACTGGGCGAAGGCGGAGTACACCCTGGACAGCTCGACAGACTATTGCAGAGCGAACACACACACAACCATTCACACTCAAACCTAGGGCCAATTTAGAACAGCCAAGTATCCTAATGAACCAAGGCAGTGGTATACAGGCTTTACTAATAAATGTTCTACAAATATGGAGTGAGATAACTCTGTCCCATTCATGTATCTTTGTCATTTTCACCATTTCACTTTCAGGGCAACATAATTTTGATCCTTAAAACTGGCAACTCTAAATATATTTCCATCATATTCCATCATATTATGACAAATACTGTACCCCAACCTAACATTTTCATTTGAGCTTCCACTGTTGGCACTCATATCAGGCCGCGCGCGCGGAAGACAGTCAATATGTGTGTGTGTGTGTGTGTGTGTGTGTGTGTGTGTGTGTGTGTGTGTGTGTTGGTAATTCTAAGAGGACGATCAGGACTGAAACAGTTTTTAATGTGAGTACTCTTGGTTCTGTGAATTAATGTTTTTATATTCGCCTCACACAAGCCACCCTTCCTCAGCCTAGTCCACCAGGCATGTTAACTCCAATCATAAAAAACGCAGAGCAGAGCAATATATAGCTGTATGTATATATAT
>JAQMYF010000003.1:12743520-12756790 GCA_030014195.1 Neosilurus mollespiculum | reverse complement strand
TATATATATATATATATATATATATGTGTGTGTGTGTGTGTGTGTGTGTGTGTGTGTGTGTTCCTGGTTGCTGATAAAATGAAACTAGACGTGTCCTGTTGTTAAAACGCCAGTGCCATTTTATCACCAATGTGCGACATCTGTTCCAACCTTGTGAGAATGACTAAAAAGAACAATACAATCCTGGCACATCTGATAAAAATCAAAAACTGAAGGATGAAAACGCTCGTGCATTTTTGATAAGAACAGAACAGCTCTTATTATTAAATATAAACAAAAATTATGGAAGATTCGTGGTTGTCGCCTGGCACTTGACTGGGATAAGTGCATCCTGACACTTTTAGAAACAGAACTTATCGGCTATAATGAAACATAACTTTCATATCTAAGACAATAGCATTATCTTATATCTAAGAATTAACATGCATGATAGAACTAATTCAGTCCCCCGAGACTATCAGATAATTTAATCCTAATAACTCAGATATAATAAAGTCACTTGCAGTATAATCACTTAAATTCTTTAGAAACAAAGAGTTAATTATTTATTTACAGACTCTAATGATTTGGGTAAATCATTGGCAGAATTAAAAGCACCTCAATACATGCAAGCATTCACAAAGTCCGAGCATTTTCAGCAAACCCTGATAATTAAATTGTCTCAATTTTTGAAAATAAAACTGCAGGCACTTCACCGTGCAAAAGTGGGTTGTAACGCACCCTTCTTTTTTAATCTAAATGTACATGAATTTTGAATTTTACATTCGTTTTTGCTGCATTAATGTGTCAGGGGGAACACAACAACAACAACAACAACAACAACAACAACAACAAAATAAATAAATAAATAAATAAATAATAATGATAATAATAATAATAATAATAATAATAATAATAATAATAATAATAATAATAACAAATAATGGACATGCATTCGACGTTACAGTTTTTTTGTTATTACTTGCTTGTTTGTTTGTTTGTTTAGTTTTTAATGGACTATATGTTAATATGCTTCTAAATGAAGTCATGGCTGTCTAAGATTTACCTGTTGGTCGGAACAACCAATTTCCTGAGAGATTCTAATCTGTTGTAAACTATTAGGTCACATGACCTCTCAGCCTGACTTCGAGATTTAAAGAGATAGACACCTCTCTTTATTTTTTGAATTAAATTGATGCTTTAATGTTGAATTAAATGCTCATATCCTAATGTACCGCTTTATTAATTACTTATTTACCTATCCATACTTAAAGATCATGTCATATTCACATAAAGTCTCCTGTCCGTCATGCAAAACACACCAAATCCATGTCTCCCCAGCCACAAGGACATTAGGATTTTAATGACTGACTTCCAAAATTAAAAACATCAAAAGCTGCGGAACAATCACGGTTGGTCTCTCTCTCTCCGGGAAGCTACTGTGACAGTAAGCAAAGGGAGGTCGAACGTAATTCTCCATAACAAAAGTACAAAGGCAGGTCGGAGACCAAAGAAAATGTTACACCTCCCCTTGTCCGCGCGCCCAAGCGGCGCCGCGGCGGATTCAGCGCGTCTTTCATTAGGTGGAAGACGGGACAGGCGGGGAGAGAGAGAGAACAGATAAAGGGAGGGGTGGGCAATGCTACAAAAACAATTCAATCCTCACCTTTTAAAACAAACTTGGCCCTGGTCTACATGGGTACATTTCCTTGATGTGTAGTGCAAGAAGCCATACTTGCTGATTTAGGCATTGCAATGACAAAAAACAATCTCGAAACCACTTCGGAAGTAAACTATCTGGATTAATATCAGAAATTAATCTCGGTTCTCTGCAGAAGTCAACGTTCAGGCGGCAACTGATCCAGGACAATGTGTAAGTGCCTTCAGTTCATTATCTAAGGAAAGACTTATTCCTTTAAGTGCTGGCAGAAAACTTTGTTGATATGAACGAGACCTGCATCCTGTCAGTTGATAGCTGTCCATCCCAGGGATTAAAATCCTTACTATAAAGTAAAAATGTAATTTTACATTGTTTAAATGTGCTCTAAAAGCAGGTATTTCAGATCACACTCCAGGTAAGTCGAACCAGGTAGCACTTACACAGGCCTAGCTGATCAAACTGGTAGAGCATTTTTATCAGCTGGTCTTTTCCAGTTTCCTTATTAAGTTGCTAAACAAATGCTGGAGATTTTCTAATTGTCTTTTGTCAATGTATTGGTAATTTTGTGGTGATTTAGAAACTTCCCCGTCTGCCTAGACTTACCAGCTGGTAAAATTGCTCTACACCTTTGAGCAGCCCAGTTGTGTTTTTGGCAGTAGAGTAAGAAGAGAACCAAAGCAGGCTGAAATGTTATACTGGTCTTATCTCAGCCTTCATATAAAGTCTCATAGCGTACACATTAAAACTAATATGACCATGGCTTTTGTCGATTCAAATCCACAGCTGTTAGACACGCGAAGTAGCCTATATCCATTCACGTGGCCAGGGATATTGCAAAGTACTTATTTCATTATTACACTTGACACTACAGTTTGTCTTCGCAGTGGCAGAGGGCAGAGAGTCCCCAGTCTCTTCCGTTACTCACGCTGAAAGTGACAATGGGGAGATGGAATCGTGCACGCGCATTGCCCTGATGAATGGTGCTGACCAGAGTCGGCGGCACCGGACAGCGTTCACCCGGGACCAGCTCGTGCGCCTCGAACAGGAATACTGCAAAGAAAGTTACGTGTCACGAGCAAGACGGTGCGAACTGGGGGCGGCCCTTAACCTTCCAGAGACTACAATAAAGGTATATGTGCAGCGTTTACAAACAAAAATATAAATGGATTATTTGTTTTGCATTTAATGCACCGGTTTTATAAAAGAAGCAAATGAGATGCGCTACGGTATGATGATGATTTTTTTATTTGCGTTGTAATTGCAGGTTTGGTTCCAGAACAGACGTATGAAGGATAAGCGACAACGCCACAGTCTGAGCTGGCCTCACCCACTGGACCCAAGTCTGTGTGCTTTTATGATGAGCCAGGGAGGGACTGGGCTGCCATACCCACTGCTGCCCCACATTCCCCTGCAGCTGTACTCTCATCTGGGTGTGGCAGGTACGCCACCTCTCTCTGGTCTGTCTAGTCCCTACAGTGTTGGATGTGTGAGACCACTGAACACTGTCCTACTTCCACACTCACCCTACACCAGGATTGGTGGGCTTCATTCTCCAGTCCTTTACCCTCCAGTGCCTACAATACAACATCCTAAAACATGTCCCTGCCCATACTGCCTCCCTTGGTCTTCACCAGACCAATTACCCAAAGCTAGAGGCAGAGCTGGTCTTGGGTTTAGTCTCACCAGTAGCTCAGAACCCTCAGCTGCGTTATTAGATTGTAAGGAAGAAATACATTTACCCCGCTGAAGACATTGTCTTATTTAACATAAAGTCTCTCGAATTAGGCCGAGTCATATTCTTGAGTAGACGTGCATTAAACTAAAGTTGGAACTAAATTCTACAAGAAGGCTGATTTTGAGGAGGGACTATGGTTACTCATCTTTCTCAAAAAAGAAGACTACAGCACAATGAATGGAAAATAGCCTACCAAATAATACCAAAAAGAAAACATCAACAAACCCTGATGCACAAATTTTATACTGTATGTTTAACCTTAATAACAAATATATTTAGACCTGAAAAATAATGTAATGTTATGTACTTGTCATTTAAAAACATGCTGCTCCAAAATATTTTGATAAAATAAACTCTCTCTCTCTCTCTCTCTCTCTCTCTCTCTCTCTCTCTCTCTATATATATATATATATATATATATATATATATATATATATTGATTGATTGATTGATTGATTGAACAGGAAACAGGACTGGTAAAATATATTTATGAAAAGGATATTTATGAAACAATTTCTTTATATATATTTTTAATTTATCGAAAATAACATTTATAATGTTAAAAAGTAGAACATAGATTTTATTGGGGCAGTATGGAGGCAAAATACTGTCATGTCACAGCTCCACTGTCCTGAGTTTGATCTTGAGCTCAGGTTACGTCTTGTGTGGACTTTTTATGTTATTTCCATGTACATCTGAGTTTCCTCTGCTGCCTCTGTTTTTCCCTGCCCCCCAGCACCAGGGTGTGTCCCTGCCTTGCAACAGTATTGTAAGGATAGACTCCAGCTCCACTATAACCCTCATAATAAAAAATATCTTAAAATATTATTTTAAAAAAAGTTTTACCCATTTTAATGAATCTTTCACTTTAGTCTTTCAACTCAGACCGTGGCTTGATAAGAGACACTTATCAAAATTACAGATACCACACCAGACCACACTAATCCTGTCATTATAGCCCATGCTAGACACAATCCAGTGTAGCACAGTGAAATATGCCTTAATACAAAGACCAACCAGACAAAACAGGAGGTGGACAGTCTGAGACCACTAATCCTCAAAGATAGGTTGTGTTTTATTTAATAATAAGGCAAAATCATATGCCAAGAATGTTATGTACTGAAATCCAATTGGAGGTCAACTATACAATGTGCTTTCACAGCCCCAATATGGAATTGCACAAAAAAATGTCACAATTATTGAAGAATGGATACTTGACATATTTTATCATTAAAAATTATGATAAAGTGATTCAGACTGTAATACTTGGTTATTAAACTACTGACACATTACACAGGAGGTCGTATGGATTAGACCACCTGCCATGATCCAGGTGTTTCATCTTACTTGAGCTGCACCTGATTCAGATGATTTATAATCCAATGGAGCTGTTTTGTTTTTTTTTGTTGTTGTTGTTGTTGTTGTTGTTGTTGGTTTGTTTGGGTTTGTTTTTTTTTTTTTTTGTTTTTTTGTAGCTATGCTAAAATATACCTTTTTGATTGAGCGGATTGCGTTTGCATAAATATTCATGTAAATGAGCAATGACTTTAATTGTTTTTAATGTTTTATATAATAAGATATCTGATTTAATCCAAGCTCATGTTGGTTACTGGCTTAAATCCTTCATGACTTTGAAGTCATATTGTGATTACAAGAGAAAAGCTTGTCAACATGCAAGTCAAGAAAAGAGTGCCAGACAGAAAAAGTAAAAATAAAATATTAAAAGATTGCTATTTTACCAATGTAGAAAATAACATTTTGTTTCATCTCTTTTTTTGCATGTTAACCCTCATTAAGCAAAACGTTTTTTCCTACACTTATATATATATATATATATATATATAGTACAAATTTATAAGAAAGTACAAATGACAACATGTACTGATAGGATATATATGTATATATTATATATAAAATCCTGAGTCGATTTTCCGTAGAACAGTGCTCAATATATATATATCCTATCAGTACATGTTGTTATTTGTACCTTCTTAATATCTGCATTTAATCTTCACTTTAAAATTATACATGTAGAATTGATAGATTCACTCATGTGTCCTATCATTGGTTACCTGTTCTACTGTATGTAATAAATACAGTCCTAAACAACATTGACCCTCTCTAAGTTAAACAATAACTCAGCAGGTAATGTCTGCAGTAACATAGCTAATGGGTGGGAACAGATAGTGAAAAGGAGACTGTCTTCTCCATGTATGTTGTGAGAATTGTGATTATTGCAACTGACTGTTAAAACAGCCAAAACACATTTAAGGCTTCTTTTCTGTCTAGATAACACAACTGTGTGATATTTACAACATCCTGCTAATGCAGCCTTGGCTCTGAGGGACTTAAGAGATGGACTTGTTAACATAAGTCCTAAATGTCCTCACTTTGAAAACTTTTTTCTGATAATGCATAGTCAAAAGGTATGTGCAGGATAAGGGTGGGTGATATAGACCAAACATTCTTTCAATTCTTCTCAATTTTTTTATTATTTATTTGTTCATTTTTGCCATAAAGTAATAATAAAAAGACAGTTCCAAGTCAAATCCACATGTCCCAACTATCCCACAGGCACTTTTATTATCAGACAGCTGAACATGTACAGGAAAACGGTTCAAGAATAAACTACAGCATATAGGCTTATTCAGTAAACATGCTCATTAAATAAACTTGAATAAGGAATGCTCTTTTCCTGCAAAATAAAATACTCAAAGCTGTGCAAATGTTAACGGAAAAGATACAGAGCAAAACTAACAGCAGGCCAACTTACTCATTAAAAAGTGCTTTTCCAATGAGGTACATTTTTTTGCCAATAAAGTGGTTCCTCCTCTATGTAACTGGTATCACGGAATAAGAGTTTTAGCAGCTGTATAAAGCTGTCTTGTTCCATAATTGAAATAGAGTAGATATATATGCCAAAAAAATTCATAAACTGCAATAAAGCTGGGGTTGGTAATGTTTTAGCTGTATGCACAAACTGTTATATTGGTTGAAATAGTCTTTACACCCTGACAGCAATCAATAACTTATGAGCTCTAAAAGGTCTGAAAAAAATTAGTCATCTGTGGCCACTGTAACCTTCTAAAATGCTGACCAATCACTGCCTTGTGGTCCACTGGGAAATATCAAATTAAATGCTCCCATGTCTCCCTGCTCATATGTGACTATCATGTGCATGAACCTGCAGTCAGAGTGCACTATCACCGCTGTTGCCTCAGCTGTTGCCTTTGGTGGAGCAGGAAAGGGTTTCTTCGGAGCACTTTCAAATTTTGCTAGCTTTCCAGATTACAAACCCTAGCTTTAAAAATGTAAAATAGCTATGCATAATCAGACAAAATATTAAAAAAAACAATTAAACCAAAGCAAGAAATTAACAACAAATTTACATAAATAAATAAATAATAAAGAATAAATAGATAATTATTTCCCCATCACTGTTGGTCATTTTGGCATTTAATCAGATCATGAAGCTTCATTGTGCAGCTGGTTTTCATGTCAAACTCTCCAATTATTTGATTGAATATGGCATGTTACCATGTATGGGTATTATTTTAAGGTAGATACCTAAATATTGTTATAAATCTTATTCTAACAACTGACCAAGCT
The DNA here is from genome assembly GCA_030014195.1 of Neosilurus mollespiculum. Lineage (NCBI taxonomy): Eukaryota > Metazoa > Chordata > Actinopteri > Siluriformes > Plotosidae > Neosilurus > Neosilurus mollespiculum. Next base: position 12,749,807 of record JAQMYF010000003.1, on the reverse strand, counting down.
TCATTGCACTGTAATGATGAGAAGAGTGTTTTGTTTTGTTTTAGCTCCGAGAAACAACCATCGGGTACACGCAGTGTGTAGCAGCCATGGATGCTGAGTTTCACATACCTACTGTAAATTAGTTGTGCTTAAACATTTATTTTAAATGTCAGACATACACATAATTGTTGCATGTAAATGTTAACTATAAACATAAATGTAGAACTTAAATATTTTGTTCGTTTTGACATAAGCGTCACTAAGGAGATGTGGTGTCGATAAGGCTGCCTGGTTGGCATCATTGTCTGCTAGATTTGGAGCCACAAAAGAGTGAGTGCATGTGTGGCTGTGTTATTTGTTTAGTCATCAGAACACTTACTTGTAACTGTGGTGTCACTATCCATTATCTATACTGCTTATCCATCAGGGTTGTAGCACAAGCTGGCATCAATCCCAACTGACTTTGCACAAGTGGCACGGCACACCCTCAACAGGGTGCAGAGGTAACACAAACACAAATAACAATTCACACTAATGTGCATGTCTTTTGGCTGTGGGAGGAAATCCACACAATCATGGGGAGAACACTGTGGATGCAAACTCATCAGAGAAAGGCTCTTGGCTGAGATTCAAATCCAGACCATTCTCAGTGTAAGGCTGCCCAGTCAATTATTCAATTCTTAAATTAGTCTCCATTATGGAATTATGGACTTATTGATGTAGGGAAGAAGGTACGCAGTGCATTAGTGGCAGTGAATCTGGCTGCCTGACTAGCTAGTGCTACGGATGCTACCCACATTTACTTTTACCTTCTTTAGTAACTGCAAGCACCTGTACATAAAAAAATAAATATTTGCTTATTCAGTTGTGTGAGTGTTGACCCTGTGAGGGCCTGGTGAGCTGTCTAGGGTGTACCCTGCCCTCGCCCAGAGTCGGGTGAGATGGGTGCCAGCCTCCCCATGACCCTAATTTGGATTAAGTGGCTTAGAAAATGAATGAATGAATGAGATGTACATGAGAATATAATTAAATATTAATAACAAAATATTAAGTGTCTGATCAAAAAATTCAATATTTTTCTATACTAAGTGTACAGTATAATTTAACAAACAGACATTACTGGTAATCTTGAGAACTGTGGTTGAAGAAATTTGGTATTTGGTGGAATTTGGTTTAAAGTGTACAAATTGATTCTAAGAATTTGAAAATGAGAAGTCAACACACGATGTTTGAAATTAATCCTATAAATTTTGGACAGCCATGTGAATCTCTTGGCCTTTTGTGCATGGGTACCTAAAGATACTGTTAAAAGTAATGATATATTAGACCAACTAGCAAAGCCAGCTGATTAAAAGTGCTTATTGTACATCACACGAAGTAGAACACAAAGAACAGGTAAAGGTATTGTAAAAGGAGATAATAGGACATGAAAAAAGAGGAGAAATTATAAAAGTGTTCAAACATATGGCTGGTTGGAGGTATACGTGGCGCAATAGAAAAGACAATTCTGTAATGGTTAGGTTTTCTATGAGGAAAAAAGTTTAGCTCTTTTAGCTGGTGGCTATATTCAGTGTAAAGAGACAGAAAATATGTATGAATACTGTAATGTATGTGAAAGTATTTTAGAGTAGAAATTATGCTCTACATATATATTTATTATAGAATAATTTTTTAAGAAAATATTTAAAAAAATTTAGAGCATGATTTAAATTTGAAAAACTACTGTGAGCAGCATTCAATTGTGTAGATTATCTTGGCAGTCTCTTATGCATAACGTGAGGTCCATTAAGACATTGTCTATCAAGGTCAGTGTGGAATAACTGAGACCACTGCCCCACTGAATAGCTTTGGAATTAATTGAGATGCAGATTGCACTCCAGGATAGCCAGGGTTGTCATTTTAGATCACACTGTGTGCAACACCTTAAAGCAAGATCTGGCAACCTATCAAGCTTTAACTCAATTGCGCTGTAGGTCAAATACATCATTAAAGTAAATGAACCATGCCTACATAAATACGCTTCTGTTTGAATAAGATTAACATGTAATACAAACATTCAATTTATAATTGGACTTAAAATTTAAAAATCCAGGCTCATTCATTTGTACTGTACACTTTGTCATTTTCACATAAAGTGATTAATGGTACTAATGGTAATGTGTGCTTCATTCAAGCATCGGTTTCTAATGTTTCCAAGCCAATAAGAAATGTTGACAATCCACCAATAAATAATTTCTATATAAATTCAACATTTTCAAATGTGGAATATTGTTTGGAGCTTTGGGTAGGATTTCCTATTTAAATACAATGCAATATAAGCCTCAATACATCCAAACCAAGATATCAAAATTCACACTTAAAATACTTTCAGTGCCAATAGTATGCAGTTTGTGACTTCTTATTTTCTCTTAATTTTATAAAACTTAATCCAAATAAAACTATATTATTATTAAAAGTCAATATATGCAACTGTCCAGTAACTAAAGAGTACATACTGTATATGTATTCATTCATTTAATCATTAATTAATTAATTTGCTTACTCCTACTAGGGTCAGGGGAAGGCTGTAGCCTATCTCAGCTGATTCACACAGTGGTGTAGTGCTAAGCACAACCACCTCACTGTAAGGAGGTCCCAGGTTTGCGTCCTAGGTTCAGGCATTTCTGTGTGGAGTTTTTATGTTCTCCCCTTGCTTATGTGGGTTTCCTCCAGGTACTCTGGTTTCCTCCCACAGTCCAAAGACATGCACATCAGGCTAATTGTCTGTTTCAAATTCTCCCTAGTTGTGGTTGTGAATGAGAATGGTGTGTTGGCACTGACAATGGTTGTGTGTGTTGTCATCAATCAATGATGGGTGACCCTGTGACACTAGTATGATTAAGCCACTTGGCAAATGAGTGAGTGAGAGAGTGAATGAGTGAAAGTTTTCAGTTTCATCATTTTCATAATTTTTATTATTAATTTATTTTCACAGAGCTATTTTAATTGTATTAAGATCGATATTTTTGGAATTTTGGAATGCCACAGCATCTCAGTTATTGACACTATATATAGTATACAGTGTTTATGTATTTGTTTGTTTATTTGCTTGTTTTTCAATTTAAGCAACGCTACTTGTGTATTGTGAATCATTGTCCAGTTTTAGTACTTTGTATAAGTTTTATAAAGCTTCAGATATGGTGAACCTAAAAACCTTTTTAATTATCACTGAAAGAATAAGAAATTAGGCACAACCTTATTGTAACAACCTATCATAAGACGAAACATATTACATGAAAAGCAATAATTTACACCTATGTACAAAAGGCCATGCTAACCAATGTTATGCTGCATTATACTGCATGACTCATTTTGGAATTTCCGTATAGTCTGTTATTTCTTCACATGCCTCTGTACATTCTCAAATCACTTCAAAAGTATTAGTTGTGGTTCTTAGGACTTGTCATACTTAAAAGTGCATCAAACTGAGATGGGGATATGTTGTGCAAACTCCAGAAAGATGCCAGTAATGTATGAGTCAAGTGGATCTAAACTTACTCCCAGAGTGGAGCGATAATTTATGCTACTTCTCTTTACATGCATCTTTTAATATCTGGTGTATGGCTTAAAATTCTCTTTAGTGATTTAAAACGTTCTCTCGAAGCCCATGAACAGTTTAAAAATGAATGGGTACAGGACTTACGTATATGAGCTCTTATAACACAGTCATTCAAACCTTATGGTACTTACAGTGCACTTAGCTCTGCTGTAGTAGTGACATTTAAAATAATTATATAACTTTTTATAACCTTTTTACTTTGTTCTGCCCAAGAATCTGCAAAACCAAAATTGTAGCTGTCATGGGTGCTGCTGTAGCACTTAATGACACAGCACCACCTAATGTCCCAAAATATTTTATTTGAATGCAAATTTGTCAAATAGCTAGGTTGGCAAATGTTAATATCACACCCATTTTGGTAAATGTTGATATTTCACCCATTTTTCACATCACAGGGAGGCTGGAGCCTATCTTAGCCGACTCTGGGCGAAGGCGGGGGAGACCGTGAGCAGCTCATCAGTTCAATGCAGGGCCAACACACACGCAAACATTCACACTTACACCTAGCGCCAATTTGGAACAGCCATTTAGCATAATGTCCATGTCTTTGGGTTGTGGGAGGAAACAAACAAGCACAGGGAAAACATGCAAATTGCATACATGGAAACGCACTCACCAAGCCCAAGACCGACTTTCTGTGTGGTGGACATGCTAACCACTACACCACCGTGCTGTTCTATCTTATATCATAAATTCTAAAATAAATGTTAATAATGCTAATACACTAGAATATGAGGCTAACATAAGCACAGACTCACCAAAACATGGACAATGTTAGAATGGAAAAAGATCAGGTTAACTGTTTTCTAATCTTCTAATCTAAATTGTCCAGGCTGGGTGAGACTGTGCCCATGATATAAGATTCAAGATGTTTATTTGACACATACAAGCTGTACACATACAATGTGCACTGAAATGTACCTCTGGGTCAGTCCTAAGACTATGCTGCACCATATAAATTGAAAAATAAAATAAAGCTGTAAAATAAAATAGATGGGTGTCTCGGTAACTTGCTCACAGCAAGAAGGTCCCAAGTTTGATTCCTGGCTCAGGCGTTTCTGTGTGGAGTCTGCTTGTTCTCTCTGTGCTTGCTTGGCTTCCTCCCAGGATTAGGATCAGATGCTTTAATTTAGCTATTTCAAAAATAAAGTGTGATGCTAAATGTTAGTTTTAATGTTATGTTAGAAGTTTAGAAGCTCAAATAAAATTGCTCAGTACAATGTACAATGCCCAATATTTTATCAGCACATGCAGATAAATAGCAAGGGAGCTCAACTATGTATGTGACATATTAAGTTGTGCATGCCACTAGCCCTGAATACAGAGCAGCTGGTCTGCACACTAACCCTGCCAATAAGACATGCAATACTTTTATGGGCCTCCACGTACACAGAGTCTGCACAGGTCCTAAGGCCTACTGATTCACCCTTCTTTCATTCCTACCTTCAGCAGAATAAGAGCGGTACTGCCTGGGTATGTGTTTTTTGAGATGTAAACTAAATTTCTTGTATATGACGGTGCTCTGATTACATCTTTTAATGCTGGCATTAATATTAACAATATTGCTAATTTTCATTAAACGAAAATTTTTTGATTTTAAACCAGTGTGGCCTGGTTGCGTACTGGTAAGCATTTCCACTCGAGCCCCATGCTATGTTGACACAGAGTAAAAAAATATTAAAGCCTTCTAAGTAGATCGGTGGCCCATCTCCTATCTGTGAAATTGCACTCATTTTCTTATACTGTATGGGCTGTTTAAGACAAATAATTGGCAGGGGTTTATTTAGCTTGCATATATTTTTGGTATTTGGCAAATGACCTTCCAAAGTGAGTTGCATAAGCGCTGTGCAGTCTTCATCAATAACAGCCTACATTCTGAAACCAGTTTACTAGGTCAAGGACTAAGGATATCATCTGTCTTAAACAGTAACAGATGATAACATGACAATAGATGAAAAGATGACAATATAGTAGTAGTAGCAGTAATTCATTTCCATATCAGAGTTCAGCTGTTTTGGAGAGCTGTTAGCTGGTTAGACCAAGTTTTTTTTGGCAGGGTAGAAGCCTATAACCTACAATGTAGCTTTTATTACAACTCTGTGCCTATTTCTCAAAGTGATAGTAACTTATGATATAAATATTTATTATTTAGCCTTATTACCATGGCTATTACTAATATACTAATTACATATTATTATTATGTACGTACACCCATAACTTAAGACTTTTTTTTTTTGTATATGAAGGCCCTTATATTTACACAACGCAACCTCATACAATGAATCTTTCAGTGTTGTGATGTTTCTGCATTGTGTAATTTGTTCCTTGTGTAGTTACTGTGTCTTTTTGAACCTTTGGCATGTGTAAAGATGTGTATTATATGTAACTAGGTGAATTTATTCATTCTGGGTTCTCTGGTTTTCGGCTAAATGTGCCTAGTGCCCAATTTTTCACTATATGAGAAAAGTCAAATATATCAATTTATCCATCATGTTACAGATGTGTAATATAAAAAATACTGTATTGCGCATATAAACAGCTTAAGACATGGGGCAATTCATTTAGACCATGAATGCGTCCATGAACTGAATGTGGCCCTGGCTGTTGTTCATGCTCTGTGCTCATGTCTCTCACGCCACCTATTGGCCAACATCAGAGACTTTCAATAACGTTGATACAACAATGATTGCCTTCGTATCAGGATCTTTCT
>JAQMYF010000003.1:12697619-12715805 GCA_030014195.1 Neosilurus mollespiculum | reverse complement strand
TATATACACATTAATTAAGGCAGCTTTTCATTATTGTATCATGAAAGTTATATCACATAACTGCAAAGGAAACTTTGGTGTATGCACAGTCTTAATTTTGTTCAAAAACAGTTAACAGCTTTCTGAAATATCTATTACAGCTCTTGTAATTATATATATATATATATATTTTTTTTTTTTTTTATTATTATTTTTTTTTTTTATTACAGGTCTTGACTACCCAACATATTGTGCATCAAAATGCAAACTTGAACATTTACAAGCATTTTTTTAATATTGTCAGTATGCTATCAGAGCATCTCTATACTGTTACATATATATTACTTGATGTGTATGATCACGAGGCAGCAAAAATAGCTGAGACTTGCTCCCACACACGTGTTGTGTTGTATGCTTGCTCCCAACTTGCACCGCCTTAAGATGGCGGATTGCGTGCTTCCGCTTGACGTGTCGAAATGGACAAATTTCGTATCTGTGTATATATGTATTGGGTACACCATGAACAGCTTGCCAGTCCATCTCACTGCCAACACACACAGCCATTCATGATCCACCAAGGACCAATTTGGCATGCCTTTGGACTGTGGGTGGAAACCGGAGTATCTGGTGGGAACCCATGTAAGCAAAGGGAGAACATGTGAACTCCACACAGAAACACACTCACCAAGCCCATGATCCAAACCCAGGACCTTGTTGCTGTGAAGTGGATGTGCTAACCACTATGTTATCATGCCTCCCATGTTTGAGGTTTTGAGGTGCTTTTTCATCGGATCGTACTTCTGGGACCTACGATGGGGTGTTCATACAGGAAGCGTCAAGCGAATGTCTTTGCTGTTGAGTGACACGCGAATTGCCTGGCAAGAGAAGCAGATTGTTTCTTCACTCAGCTCTTGTTACCTAGGCAACTCCCTCGCTTGTTTCCCGCTTAAAGAATCTTTGAGTTAAACTGTGTGCAACATTGAGCTAGTTCCCTGCAGTAGGTCTGTGAGTGCTTTGATCATTTATCACAGGATATTTAAATGTGGAAATAATGAGCTCCTCTTTCATGTTGAAGTCATTAATTGAACTTGTGTTGATTGTTTCCCTACGAAAAGGTTTTGGCGAGACCTGTATTTGGTGGCATCTGCCAATCAATGGTATCTTTAAGCTCTGATTGGTAATCGCTTGTGAAAGTTCAGCTCAGTTGAACTCGGCGTCCACCCACCTTGTGTCGCGTGAGAATTTCGCCTCATCGCATCTTGTTGCTCATTTTGCGTGCGATCCTTGACTTTTCGTGGTCCTCTTTCGCTCATCAATTCATGTGTGAATGTGGCTTTATCAAGGGCTTTCAGTCTGCAGACTCTCTGCACACAGAAAACATGAGACTGTTTTGTGTGAAAATTCTAGGAGATCAGCAGTTTACGAAAAATCCATATCAACCTGTCAGGAACCAATGTACATGTCAAACATCAAAATGAAGGGGTGCGTGATCTGTAATTTTGATAAATGACATCAGCGGTAGCTGAATCCCTTGACTTGTGTTTGCATGATGTATTGGTAGTTTTTGGGGTTTTTTTAATTGCGTTGAATTGCCCTGGGGCAGCACAGTGGCGTTGTGATAGCAAGAAGGTGCTGGGATTAGGTGTTTTCTGTGTGGAGTTTACATGTTTTGCTGGTGCTTGCATGGGTTTACTCTGGATACTATGGTTTCCTCCCACAGTCCAAAGACGTGCACATTAGGCTAGTTGGCTGTTCCAAATTGCCCCAAGGTGTGGATGTGAGGTATGAAATGTGTGTTGCTCTCCAGTGGCCTGCCGAGCTTTTAAGGGTGTTGCCCTGCCTTCTCACAGTATCGGCTGAGATGGGCTTGGCCTCCCTGTGACCCTAGTAGTAGGATTAATTGGTTGAGAAAATGAGTGAGTGTTTTGCACTGCTGTTCTATCTGATTAGATAACAGCATGAAACGGTATTACTAAAAGTGCAGGCTGAGCATATGTAAGTTCATTTGTCATCATGAATAATCAAAAAGCGATCAGCACAAGCGGCAGGTAAATTGACGAGTTCCCAACAAAGTTACTGGTCTCTGGCTATTGCGTAGATGAGTTGCCACGTGCAATAGACCTGAACATTCATATTCAATCAGCACTTTACCGTGTGGCCCTGCAGGCCATCACAGGAACTCCATGAATAAGGCAAGAATGTTTCATTTAGAAATAGTGACCCCAAACATATGAGAAGGTTGCAGGAACACATCGGTGTTTTGCGATGGCATATCTGTTTCCAGATTTTAACTTTGGCCTTAATATTCAAATGTTCAAACCCAGATTATTTAACAGTAATTCCTGAACTTGGCTATGCTCTGATATACATGTAGCTGGCAAGTCACAAAGCTGATAAGACGAATAACTTTTATTTTATCCACTTTGACTTTATTGTGAGAAATGAAGCATTATTTTATTCAAATTTTTGCAAACAAAAAAAATTATTTTTACCATCAAATATGGAAGAGCTATCTTAGCATAGACTTTGTTCTTCGCAAACCCATTTAGTTGGAGTGGGAGGGACCTACCATCAAATGTTGCATTTTGGAGTAAGGCTAGAATGAACGGAAGAGGCATCTGGCTAGCCTTTGGGATTAGGTTAGTTGCAACTACTTCAGTTTTTCTCTATAGTGACGTCTGTACTAATGGTATATAGGGTGATATTCCAGTAGTAGATTAGCCAGTAAGAATGCATGATTGCATATATTTAGTGGGTATGGACAAAAAGAGAAATGTAATATCTGGAGGACAGGATAAAAAAAAAAACTTTCTTTGATTTAATCTCTAAATATTTAATTTCATGTGGTGTTTGCTTCATGCATTTTTCTTTATTCTCCTTGATTGGTGCCATGTATGTGGTATCGTGTATTTTACTTATCTGTTGCCTTATTCAGCTCCGCGGAGGCTCTAGGGTACTGGCTCGGCCTGTCTCTGTGTCCATCTTCAACAGACCTGAAGCCAGAACTGGGCAGGTAAGCATCCTGATGCTGGATGGAGTGAAAATACATAGGTTATTTAGGTGTTGTTGTTAATAAGGTGGCTCATTCCTTAGGCAGCGCTCTTGCCTGTAAATGAGGCATCTTTTCTGAACATGAGCCGGAGCTTTCAGACCAGTGCTGTGTCCAGAGATATCGACACTGCGGCCAAGTTCATCGGTGCTGGAGCTGCTACAGTGGGAGTTGCTGGATCAGGAGCAGGAATTGGGACAGTGTTCGGTAGCCTTATCATTGGCTATGCCAGGTATGATCTGGTGGAAGGGGGGGAAAAAGATCCTATAATAAGAAAAAAAAAGATTTAGTTTTGTTCCCACTGCTAGATGACATGATTGCTGCAAATGGATAGGATTAGCTAACATACTTAGCAAGTTATATTAGAAATGGAGACTTGACTTTTGTCGACTCAGTCTGAGGGTCCTTGAAGATAGTAAAACAAATTGATTTGGGTTTTTTGGCTCACACTGAATTGTGCAGGTCGCCTCATTACCACATTGTTAACTATTGTCTGCTTCTTTTTGCTATTGTCCTGACAGGAACCCATCCCTGAAACAACAGCTTTTCTCTTATGCCATCTTGGGTTTTGCCCTATCTGAAGCCATGGGGCTTTTCTGTCTGATGGTGGCGTTCCTTATCCTGTTTGCCATGTAATTTAGACATCTGTCCTCCTGTTCTTTTGGCACGACCGTCCATCCAGGGATCAGAATGTGAAGCACTGTAGCTCACAATGGTGTGGCCATGTCATTCCAACAAACTGCTAGAAATATTTTGTCTGTTTTTCCCTCTCCTTTCCTCCAAGAGGTTTTTATGTAATTTCTCACTACAGTTTGGGACAGTCTGTCAGAATAAATGGGTGGGATAACTTTATCTGCCTTTTGACTTTCATTTTATCATAAGCTATAGGTCTTTTAAATGGCCCATGCAACTGTATTTTTTAGCAGTGACTGCCATCTGCTTAAAATGTGGTTTCATGAGAGTCGAAACTGAAATCAGTGGTTGAACCAAATGTCATCAGCTTGGTTTAGTTGTCATCATTGAAATTGTTACTGGACTCTCTTGAGTAATGTGATCTCTTAAAATAAGTTCTCACAAATCTCACTCTAAAAAAAAAAAAAAAAATTATAATTAAAATAAGATTTAGATTTAGTGGCACTCATGTTTCATCATAAAATATAGGGGCTCTGTGTCTATGTGCATACATGCAAGTAAAAATTATAGTTAAAGCATTAATAATGCTAAAATTTAACAATAGTTTATACACACCTCAGTATCACCAGACCTGTTTTACTGGGACACATGTCCCAGTGTAAATGCCATGAAATATTTTCAGCAACAATAAATATTGGTATATTTATTTATTGATGCTGATGACATTTTACTATGGAAGAAGAAAGTCTGTTATTAACTGGTGTAAAAAGAACTCTTGTCTGTGTTCAGTATTGCGTTATGGCTCAGGTAATGAACCGCCACAATCGGTAACAAAACCTCTGAGGTAAGGTAATGAAATGTATTGAGTATGAAATGCCTGATAATGAAATGATGTGCACTTTAATTACAGTATTAATCAGCAGTAAGTCCATTATTGTAATAAAAATGTGTCAACTGTCAAGACTGAAAGGGACAAATGTAGTGCTGGGATCAGGCCACTAAAAATGATATGGCCCTAATTTATCAATTAAAATGTGCTTCAACAATGGATATCAAATACAAAAATACAGCTTTGTGCAGATGCATAATTAGCAACAACTAAATAATTCTAAAACAATGTTGAGAGAATATATATATATATATATATATATATATATATATATTGGGTTTATTAATGGTACTTGAAAAAAAAAAAAATTTCCAGACACGTGTTCAAAGTGGACACTGCATACTAAGGCCGACTTGGAGGTTGCTGCATCTGCCCTCTTGCACACCGCGGCCCATTTGGAATGACTGTCGGGAGTCTTCTCACGATTGGGAAACCTAAGAATTCATGTACAGTACACTAGCATTCAGGATGTTGCACACGTGTGTGTGTGTGTGTGTATATGTGTATTTGGGACATAATCATATAACATAGATCTATACACACAAATAATAAATGTACGAGTATCTACACATGTACAAGTACGTGTAGATGCAATACGGCTATAAAACGTGTACAATGGAGTAGGCGTTGTCTATTGTCCAGTCTATTGTATTTAGAGGTCTATGGTCGCCCCTTGCGTATCTTTCTATGGTTCCGGCGCAAGTAATTACGTCACAGTCGCGCACGTCACAGTCGCGCGCACTCTTTAAAGCTGCAGTAACTTACCATGGAAGTAACTTTCAGAACAAACTTATTTATTTAAAACACCGTTACCCGACTGAACATAACCAGATGAAGAAAATCAGAAGGGGGGAATTAGCTTATTAAACGGCTAAAATGGATCTTGAACAGATGAGCAGAGAGGGGACCTGCTAAAATCCAAACTTGCAGTTGGTTCAGATCCCAGGCAAGTTACATAACCTGCTCTTACTTATAGTAATAATATTATTGGGAATATTTTTACTACTGCTGCTGGTACTACTACCACTGTTATTGTTATTACTGATAAAGTGCAATCATTCGTTTACTGAAATAATTAAAATAAATAATTTTATATGAATAGAATTATGTAAATATCATTAAAAAATATATAAAGTGTCTCAGCTAAAATATAAAATTAGTTATTGCAATTACAACAGTATAAATAAAATAATAGAAATTGTGTCAGTTCATGGACAAAACATTCAAAATTTTCAACATTTTTGCCTCCAGGTGTCCCCAAATTACACATTGCAAGTGCAAATTTCCCAAAATTAGAGGACACCCTCTACTGCACTCATCCCACGCTCTATGCACCGGCGAAGTTGTCAAAGTTGCACCCGACCTCCATATCATCTCACTCCAGCATTTGCCCAAGCTCACTTAATCATTAATTTGTCAAACCGCTTAATCTTATTAGGGTCGTGGGATCTCAGCTGATACTGGGCAAAGGTAGGGTACGCCCTGAACAGCTTGCCCGACCATCACAGGGCCAACATACACACACAAACATTCACACTCACACCCAGGGGAATTTTAGAACATCCAATAAGCCTAATGTGCCTGTCTTTGGACTGTGGGAGGAAACCCACAGTGCCCAGAAAAAACCCACACAAGCACAGGGAGAACATGCAAACTCCACACAGAAACACCCTCACCAAACCCAGGACCTTCTTGCTGTGAGGCAAGTGTGCTAACCACTACGGCACCCTGTCCCAAGCTCGTTTTTCCTTAATGGGAACATTATAATCAAGGCTGTATTTCTTGTCTGTTTCATTCCATATTTATATTAAGGATGCTCACTTACTCACTCCCTTGCCAAAGTACTTACTCCTAGGATCGTGGGGAGGCTGGAGCCTATCTCAGCCATGACTGGTGGAAGTTGAACTTGCTGAACAGTTTGACAGACCATCGCAGGGCCAACACACACAACCATTCACACTCACACTCCCACCATGCCACCCACACTATAAGCTACAACCACAAAAAGGCTGTACAATATAAGCCTACCGGGCAAACAACCAGGTCCTGTAAGATGCATGTTTACACCACTTGCAGGCTCATAATATTTATAAGGGTCTGACAACAGGAACAGCCTTATAGAGATACACTTCTCTGTTTCCTGCAACATCTAATTTGGTATTTATTGGCATTACTTAATTGAATATACAAGATGGGGGGATGAGCTACAGATGACCCTGTGTGTGTGTGCACGTATATATGTGTACACACTGATAAGCTATAACATTGACACCACCTGATGGTCTGTGGCTTGACAGCCCCTTTTCACAGCAAGCTGCAACGCACTGTTAGTTCTGACACTTTTCTACCATCTCCAGCATTAACAGGTTCAGCAGTTGGTGCTGCTGTAGCACTTCTGTGGGGTTAAACTAGACATACTATTCTCCACTCACCACACACATCAGTGAGACTCAGGCACCCCTGACACTCATGCCTCATTAAAAAGTGGTGTAGTGGTTAGTACGTCTGCCTCACAGCAGGAAGGTCCTGGGTTTGATTCCTGGGCTCAGGCGTTTCTGTGTGGAGTTTATATGTTCTCCCCATGCCTGTGGGTTTCCTTTGAGTACTCCGGTTTCCTCCCACATTCCGAAGACATGCTCCTTAGGTTGACCGGCTGTTCCAAATTGAAGCTAGATGTGAGTGTGAACGGTTGTGTGTGTGTTGCCCCATGATGGTCTGACGAGCTTTTCAGGGTGTGTCCAGCCTTCGCCCAGTGTTGGCTGAGATAGGCACCAGCCTCCCCGCGACCCTAACAGTATGATGAAGTGAGTGAGGGTTTAGATCGGTGCATATAGCAATTCCAAAATGTTAAGTTTCTCCGGTGCACTAGGTGGCGGTAATGCGCCCTAAGTTTGTTGGGGAACCAGAGCTCTCTGCCCTCTCTAAAATGGGACACCGTTTACTGGGTTAACCCAAAATCTACATCTGCCGGTATCTAAATTTTATATTAAGAAAACGAAAATTTCCAGACAGATTCTTTTGTATATTTCAGTAATATATAGTTTTATGTCATTACGTATCTATAATAACACATTTTCAATTTCGTATTAAACGCGGATGATTTTTTTTAAATGTTCGTTTAGTTTTCTTTGTATTACTGTTTGTGTCCAATAAATTATAATTGATATGCAACTATAGAAAGTTAATGTACCTTAATTTTATGCTACTGTAAATTTTTAATGTGGAAATTGCACCGAGGACTTGATGCTGTGCGTTTTTTCAGCGGCCGCATCACAAATGGCGTGATACTTTTGTGAGTGCACTATACAGGGTGTGAGTTAATAGCATGATGCAGGCTTTGTAATGCACTAGTCAGTGTGCGTCAGTAGGTGGCGTTATTGTTATTGTTGTTTCCCCTCTGCTAGAAGGAAGTAAACGACTACGAAAAGACCTAGCTGAACCCCTCGCGACACTGGAGCGCTAAGTTGGAAAGGTGTGGCTGCTCCAGTATGTACTGTCCGTAGGATTTTAAATACCTGCTTACAGATTAGGGTGAGTAATTTATTATAGAGAAATAAATAATCCCAGAGACGGTATGTTTCAAGGCAGAAATGAAACGAAACTAAGGATGATGCCGTAGAAATGGTTTTTCTCCGTGCCGTTGTACAGTAACGCCAGGTTCCCGAGTGAAGATAAATTAGAAAGTGTCGGAGGAAATCGTGTTGAACTGACAGCAAAAAAATCCCAGAGTCATTAACTACGAAACCGAGATACCATGGCGGACGACGTTGGAGAAGAAGCCGTAGCGTCCAGTCACGGTAACGGAGCTCAGGTGGTACCGACTTTAGGGCACTTTTTTTCGGCCTCTCCTTCTCTGGCAGTGGCTGCAGAGACCGGCCTGGCCACAGCGTCTCCCGGCGTGGCGCACCACATCACCTCTGACATGGAAAATCAGGAGAGCGGCGTCGTAAACTTGACCGGCTCGGTACTAGCTGCTGTGCCATCCCTACCGCCGAGCATCGGCCTGGGGCTGACTGGAGCCCCAGCGAATCTGGCTGGAGCGGGTCTTCTGTCTCAGATTCACGCCACGTCCTGGGATCCAACATTGAGCACCGACTGGGACAACGAGAAGGCGTCGCAGCAGTGCATCCTGCGGATAAAGAGGTATCTCATCGTTAGCATGCTAACATGGCTAGCCGAGCTGGGATGTTTATAGTCAACCTTCTGTTCTTCTCAGTAACTTGAGTTACAATTTCCTTTTGTGTTTTCACGCAGTATAATTTTATGTATAACTCAGTTTATTCCAATTATTAGTAATAATTCTAGTATTATGAATAATATCACCAAAAGGAATCAGGAATATTGTCATAACCTTCTCATGACAGGTGAGAGAAGAAATGTGTAACATTGAACAGTGAAGGAGTGTAACCGCTTTATAAACACCAATAATTACACACTATTCCTTTAACTGTCAACACTGTTTACTAACAGGCTCTAGAGTAAAGTTGCTTTATAACGAGTATCATAAGAAGGACGTTGTAAGAAATTCGTTTGTAGGGAAAAGTAACACTACTTTGCTTAAACATTTACAAAGGTAAATAACAATTAAACTTTTATTAAACATTTACAAAGGGACATGTCAAAGGTTTATGTCGTTTGTGTTTTTCTGAACGTTAGCTTCCTAGCTAGCATCTTCGCCGCCTAGCACGCTAGCTAATCTGGAAACTGTTCAGACGTTTATTTGAAGTCATGTCGGTTGTGTCAAATTATGTCAGTTTATGTCAGTACGTCAAATTATGTCAGTTTATCTGGATAAATTATTTTAAATAGACTTGTGTTTAACTATGTAGAAGGAAATTAGCATCCAGTTTAAATGAACACGTTGTTGTCATAGCTAACTGTTTGAGTCATTTAGTGAGAGTCGATTCAAGAAAAACCGATTCCCCAAGATGAAGGTGATTCAGCAGGATGCTATAAGGCTGGTGGGGAGGGGAGGGGTGGGGATTACCTTCCAGAATGAACAACGGTTTTGTTGTTCATATTATCTTTCTTATTGTTTTGTTCATGTTGGTATGTCTGTTAGTTTTTGGAAATGTTTCACAAAACCTGGAATCTGAATCTGGAAGAAGACTCTCACTCCTCGTGTGTTGTGTATAAGTTGTGGCCAGATTTCACAATCCTCAAGAAGTTCATGGTGCTGCTGGTAGTGCTGCCTCTTCATTTAGTGTTATATGTTTGTATAGTACTGTAAACATTATACGTTGTCATGTTTTCACAGTACGGCTTTACAGAAATATGCAAATCCCACATATTTATACACTTTATCCCAGATGAGTAAGTAAGAGGTGATGGTGGCAAGGAAAAACTCGATGAGAGTACACGAGGAAGAAACCTTAAGAGGAACCTGATTCAAAAAGAAACCCACGTCATATGGGACATCGCGGCAGTAAACAAATAGCTTCTATAAGTTTGATGTTCAAAAACTGATGTGATGAAGAATGACGTTTTGAGGTGATTAAAAATTGCAGTTCTTTAACTATGAAATTTATTCGTTTGAACATGAGGTTTATTTCACAGCACACTGTCACAGTTTCAGTGTCTGTGGAATTTTGCATTTCTTCCACATGTCTCTATGGGTTTCCTCTTAGTTCCCTGGGTTCCTTCCAATGTTCCTATTTTTATGTTAAGATATTTCCAAAACTTTCTTGATATATTCGATAATCTTATATCTGGAACTGTCTATATTATTTTTTGAAAGGAATCTTATGTTGTGTCCAGCAAAAAAAAAGGTGACTGTTGAAAATGATCTGAAAATTTAAGTGCAT
This sequence comes from Neosilurus mollespiculum, assembly GCA_030014195.1. Classification (NCBI taxonomy): domain Eukaryota; kingdom Metazoa; phylum Chordata; class Actinopteri; order Siluriformes; family Plotosidae; genus Neosilurus; species Neosilurus mollespiculum. The sequence continues at coordinate 12,705,451 of JAQMYF010000003.1, read as the reverse complement.
AGAAAATATACGTTTAAAATGGATATTTTGATTGTCAGTAATATTTTCCTGCTTCAAGGAAATGAACTTACTTAATTCGAACCCTAAAGCTTGAGTAAAAAAACTCTCTCTCACTCATTTGCCGATCTGCTTATTCCTATTAGAGTCGCAGGGAGGCTGGAGCCTATCTCAGCCAACACTAGGCGAAGGCGGTATACACCCTGAACAGCTCATCAGACCATCACTGGGCAACACGCACACAACCAATCACTCACACACAGCCATTTGGAGACAGGACTCGAACGTAGGACCTTCTTGCTCTGAGGCAAATTTGTTAACCTTTATGCTACTGTGCTGCCTGGTGTAAAGCTAGGAAGTATAAATAAATAAATAAAACATTTGAGTCATATAAAGTTTAGCATAACTACTTGCACTCTTTTTCCTGACAACCCTAATTCTATAACCCTAATATTTGTTTTCATCAGGGGAAAACATATTAAATGCTAAAAGTAAATGGAAATTTGTGGTGTAATAGTATTTCAGCTGATTAGATTCTTCACTAGTAGTGATCAGAATGTCAGGAGTTCAAATCCCATTCACCATGTTCTGGAATCAGCTTAGAGTAAACCACCCACCAAATGAATCACTGCTAGGGGTAGAACAATATAGCCCAGTTACAGCGCAGTTATCATGCTGGCTTCACTGTAATTTTAGTTTGATGGCAAATTTATATACATGTATTTCTATGAAGATATTATGACTTAAAATACCTTATTTTATTATATATAAATAAAGGGTTTTTTTGTTTGTTTGTTTTTTTCTGGATAAAACTAAATATACAAAAAAAACAGTTACAATTTGAATTAAATGCATAATTTCAACCCCAGTTCCAAAAAAGTTGGGATGCTCTATAACATGTAAATAAAGACAATGATTTGTAGATCTCAGAAACCCATATTGTAGCATAAAAAATTATGTCAAACGGTGAAATATGGAACTGATACTTATATAAAACAAATTATGTTGCTGACCTTAAACTGCTTAAATAGAGTAGCAGCAAAATGTTCTTCTGGCTTTTTCTTTTTAGTACTACTTACTTTTTTTAGATGTGTTGCCGCCATTAAATTCAGAGTGACTTTTTTTCTTAAGGTGGTACATTTTCTGTTGTGTAATTTCTGTTAGTACTATGTTCTATTGTGAATAAAATGTGGGTTTATGAGAATTGTAAATTGTGGGTTTATTGTGAATTGTAGATTCTAATTTTATTTACCTTTTATACAGTGTCCCAGCGTGTTTGTTTTTTTTTTTTTTTTTTTTTTTTTTTTTTTTTTTGGAATCTGACTTGTAATTTGTGCCACGAGAGCAGAGCACCATTGATAAGGAAAAAGCATCTAACCATCAAGTTGTTCTTGTGACGTTAAAAGATTTTTGTTAATTTTCCTCATGTTATTGCACTCGCCATGCCAAACGAATATGGTTTTGAACTACTATCTCCCCATAGATGAACAAGCCTAAGTTTGGTTGCAATAGGTCGTTTCCTTCCTGAGATATGAATTAGTTTTCTTTTTCCTAATAAAACCTATAGCGTATGTGTCCGTCCTTCTGGCATACGTGTACACATGGAACCCTGTGTTATTATTTGAAACTTTTCTATCTCAAAAAATGAAAAACATAGAAATTGTTCTGGGAGAAAGTAATTTGTCGAACAAGAGACATATGATTGTCGGGTCAGGTGATGTGACCTTGTCATTAATGAATCGAATAAATAAACTACTAATGATATTGTCTTATTGAAATGTTCTCTAAACCTACAGTTTGTAAATGGTGTACTTTACATATCAAGGCTGAGATTGTGTGTTTGGTCCCCTTATTTTTATTTCCTTCTATAAACAAGTTATTATAAAATTAATTAATCTTGATATACGTAGGATACGCGTATGGGGTTTGAGAGTACCCACCGAAAACATGTTACGAAAGGGAAATCATAGGGAAGCTCCGCTTTTTTTAGGCAGTGCTTAAATCTCTATACTAGAATTAGGATTCCGCCACTTTAATCAAACATCTCCGTGATGCACGTCATCAAGTTTAAGTGTATTAATCTCAATACACCAAGTCATGATGCATTATTATACCTGGATGTAATTATTTTGTTTTGCTTGTAGACTTGGAGAAAGTAGAACACATTTCAACTTCCAGAGATAATTCTTTATAAGGAAGCAATCAGGTCCCCAGAGAGAAATAGTGTTTATGCTGAATTTAGTCAGCAGTACAGTAAGAATAGTGAGGCTGTGGCCAGCGATTCTGTCGGCACACTTGGCAAGATTGCTCGGAATTGTACTAGAGTGGGCTGAGTGATGTACAGTGTGCCAGTTGGCAATGAAGTGTACATTTTAAAGACTCTTGTGCTTTCCAAAGGGACTTGACATATAAACTACGCTCTGTATTTTGTGTAAGGAGGACACAGATCATATGTGTTCATTTGGAACTTTATTCATTTGTTTGCTTGCTTGCTTTTCTTTCCCTGGGTGAGCACTTCACATCCAGTGTTCTCGGTAAGGGCTCTGGATCTTGCATGACCTGAACTGAATAAAGCAGTTACTGAAGGTGAATGAATGCGTTTGCAGTGTTCAACACTACCGTGGCACCATGATGGTGCCTGTCAAGGGACAACAGGAGAGAGAGGGGATTATGGTGCTTTTGTTCCAGGGTTATTGTATAAATGGTTATTGTATAATTGTATTGTAGATTATTTTTGTGTTAGTATGTTTATATCAGTGTTTTATGTTTTTATCTTCACACAGAGACATCATGTCCATCTATAAGGAGCCTCCCCCTGGCATGTTTGTGGTTCCTGATCCTCATGATATGACAAAGGTGAGCTTTAAATAATTAATAACCATCAGGAGACAGAAAAGTGCATTCCCTGAGTATAGTCATAGAACCTGTGAGCTCACTGAGTCATTGGACTGATATTGCTGTCTTCTACAGATCCATGCACTCATCACAGGTCCATTTGACACACCATACGAGGGCGGCTTCTTCCTCTTTCTGTTCCGTTGCCCCCCTGACTACCCTATCCACCCCCCACGTGTCAAACTTATCACCACTGGACACAATACTGTGCGTTTCAACCCCAACTTTTATCGCAACGGCAAAGTTTGTCTTAGCATTCTCGGGTAAGTGTTCATTGTGCTGCGTAGTGATATGCATTTATGTGATGTTAACACAACACTCTAATAAAGTTACTATTGTTTTTTTATTTTGGTCTAAATAAAAAGAAAACACTTTAGGATTAAAAAGATTGTATGGTTTAAAACAACAGTACCTCCAGCCATTCATCCATATTTATTTATACAGTGTATGTGTCAGGGTTATGGGGTAAGCTGGAGCCAATGCCAGTGACATTGGGTGAGAGGCGGGGCAGAAAGTGGGGCCATCAAATTGTAATTTTTTTTATTATTATTAATATTATTATTATTGTGGGGTTTTTTGGGGGGGGGGGGGTTTACAAAATACAATTTATTTGGTCAGTAAATATTAAAAATCATTTCAGTGAATGTTTATATAAATTAACAAATCACAGATTTTACGAATTTTGTCATATTTTGTAAAATATTCCAACTTTTTTTGGATACTGGATTAGTAACTATACTGAAAAAAATTGAAGTACAAATAACACTGAAAAATATTCCAGAGATGGAGGAGTATACTATTACAAAGTCTGCCTGGATGGGTGGTTTACTGAAACATAGCAAAAAACATTTGTTGTATTGGAAGGCAATCATATAAATATTAAGGCACTGCCTAAAAGCGGAGCTTTGAAAATGTATGCATATTTAAGTTTACAGAAACATGCATACATGAAGTAAGAGAATAAGCTGCAAAGTGCAAGCTCACCAGCACACACACAATCTATTTTTCCAGCTTTTTTTTTTTTTTTTTTTTTTTTTTTTTGTTTTTTGATTTTTTTGGTTGTCTGTGTGGACACATGAGCACAGACATGACAACAAGATCGAGCTCATGGCTATACAACAGTTGCATAAGTGTGGAGCTCTCCTAAAAACATGCTCATTTTTAAGAAGTGAGCCAAAAAAAAAAACAGTAGGAGGGATTTTTGTGCTGGTATTCCACTAAAACTTGCTGTAAAGTATTGTCTATGTCAGTGGTTCCCAACCTTTTTTCTTGAGCGACTCATATTTTTACTAGTGTAAACTTTGGTCGACCCCAAATACCCCCCACACACACACCCACACACACACACTTACTTTATGTGATATACAGTTATCAACAAAAATTAAATTGTACATTTATTTATACTTTTTACAGCCAATAAAGGTGAACATATCCATTCTGTTATGGACAAAAGACTTGTCGCAATCATGTAACATCAAATTCTGGATCAAAGTAATTAGTAAAATCTAATTAGTAAAATTAGTAAAAAAAATAATGAAGTGCTTGATTAACTAAATATATATAAAATGCAGGTATTAAAGCAGCTTTCAGGCAATTTATTAAATCTTTTTTGCAAAAACTGTATATCACATAAAGTAAGTGTGTGTGTGTGGGTGTGTGTGTGGGGGAAATTAAAAGAAATTTATTTTCAATACTGCTTAATAGGTTGGTGAGATATGGGCTTTTGAATGTTCACATGTGCGACAAGACTTTTGTCAATGACTGTACAGTATCTTTATTATATTTCAGAATATTCACAGCTTAAATGAAAATAGAACAGTGAAATTAAGTAGTGAATCTAATCTTTGAATATTCAGTACAATTTCCCCATCAGCTCTCTGATAACATTGCTAGCTTGCCTTTGTGTATAGTGCAGGAAGGATGTTCACGTAACACACCCCCTAATCTTCACAATATGTATTTTAAACTTTGTCGGTAGTGTTTTTGGTTTTTTTTTGTTTGTTTGTTTGTTTTTTAATAATAATATATAAGTGAGTAAACTTTTAATATAAACCTTAAAGTTTATTATATTTGTCATATAACTGAATTAAATGCTGAGTCTTCTATATTTAACAAAGTAAAATGTTATGCTTTTTAAAATCATGACCCCTCTCCGGTTGGGAATCACTGCTCTGGACTAACATCCAGTTGAAACATGCCTGTTTTGGAACATAAAAACAGCCAGTCTTAAAATTTAAACATGACGTCTCTGTGTCATGCATTTGATATTCAGCACGTGGACTGGGCCAGCGTGGAGCCCTGCTCAGAGCATCTCCTCAGTCCTTATCTCCATCCAGTCCCTGATGACAGAGAACCCTTACCACAACGAGCCAGGCTTTGAGCAGGTATTTATATCCTATTCACAAAGCACTACATGTTTAGATATAATTAGAGTTTGTTTACCAGACTAATTAAATTTATGGAATCTAATTCTTCCAATTACTGACTGATGTGTTTGAGATCCACCAGATAACCTGCCCCAAAAAGAAAAATGTTTTACAGATTGTGGTGTTTTCCGTGCTCCCACCATAACCAGTTAAACTCTGTAGTTAATTAAGAAGCCTAGAGAAGGGAAACCACCAAAAGGTGCAACACAGAGGTACTCCAGGACCAGAACTAGGAAACTCTTCTTATATCTACCTAACAAGTTTCTGCCTATAAGATTCCATTCCTTTATGCAACAGAGACTTTAAGTGTATCAGACAGGACATCATATAAAGGCAGGTATTGCAGAAATAAACAACGTAGCCGAGTAGCAGTCCAGTATATTAAGCAACTAGAAAAATTCCTGAAGAAATTTTGAGATGTGGCTGCAACTGCTGTCGGAACATACATATAAACTGGCATGCTGAACCGTAGAACACAGAAAAATTCCTCACAGTTTACACAGGTTTCTAAGTAGCTGTGGCAAAACAGGTGGGGATTAATCAGTGTATAAAAAAGTGTTTGAAGAGTCATAATTTAAAACTGACCCTCAATGATTTTAAAAAGCTCTATTTTGTATTGAGTTCTATGGAGTAATTTACGGTACAGCTGTCAGTCAGAGGCTCACCATTTAACTTCTACATGTGCTGTTGACTCACAAGTTACATCAGTTTTCCAAGATCTACTCTTTTCTCAAACTCTCCTCAGAAATCCTTATGACACTTGGTCAAAAATTAAGAGAAAACCATAAAAGTTAGCAAAAAGCCGTTTTGTCCATTGAAATGTCGACATCAATGCGTGCGCTTTAAAAGTTCAACCAAGTTTCTGTGTGAAAGCCTTCTTGGCGAGGCATCAAAGTGAGGTGAGTTTCATGATCATTTGTCGACCTCTCCCGATTCATTTCAATGGGATTTTTTGGAGTGTTTTTTGGCTAATTGTGTCGCCATGGTAATGTGAAACACCAATAAAAGTAATAGCACACTTCACTGCTTCTAGACACATGTTTTGATATATACATTGCATGGGTACACTTTGCCGTGCAGGCCGCATTAATTGTGATGCAAAAATAATAATAAAAAGAAGAAAAAAATTAAGAGCCCCATTTTTCTGGGTGAATAGTAATATGTGTCTGCTCCTAAGCACAGCTGCATAATTAGGGAAGATTAGGCTTTTTTTAGTCACAGTCCTATCCATATCTTAGGACCTCTTGTCTAATTTTAGTTTGAAAACTACTTTTCACTAACCAGTTGGTTATTATCGATACCCACCCCCTAGCTACAATACCTCTCCCCTCCATCACATGCTAGCTACCAGGTGCGGAGAATAAAAGCTAGCTTGTGTTAGAGTTATGCCATGCTGACCACAGGTAGTTTTTTTTGGACTGCCAGACATGGATGGCTTTATCTTCATTGTTCAAACTCATCATCTCCCAACCCTAGGGTGAATGATTTTCTGTGCTCTACTCAGGTGCCGCTTTTTGTTTCAAATTTGAATTTTGCTGAATAATGGCCTCTGTATTTGATAGGAGAGGCACCCAGGGGACAGCAAGAATTACAACGAGTGCATCCGCCATGAGACAATGCGTGTAGCAGTCTGTGATATGTTGGAAGGGAAGGTGCCATGTCCAGAGGCCTTGTGGTTAGTAACAATGCATTTTAAAATTCACTGTTTGTGTAGAGATGGTCACTGGTGAAGTTTTATATCATACAATATACAGTGTATGTGTGTATACGCTGCCCTGCCAGGAAAAAAAAATACACTCTAATATTTTTTGCAACTGCCTTTAGCTATGATGACAGTGTGCATTCGCCGCAACATTGTTTCGATATATTAGAACTCAAGAGTAATTTGGACAAACTTCTCCACCCACAATATATTTTCTGTTAAACTATGCCAAACACATCCAACCCACAGATCATTACAGCACCCAGACCCTACACCTCACCGAAACCACACAAAATATTTGTGAGATGTAAGAATGTGTCGATCTCAGACTTTAAATGAGATGATTCTCAATCTTTAAATGAGTGCTGCATGTGTAAACGGGCAACACGGACAGTGTCCAGATATGATTCTCCAGATATTGGCCAGATGTGACATCTCATGTGTCAACAGCTTTGGCAAGTCTACTACCTTTTTCCCCCCCAGATGAAGTCCCTTGCTGTGTTGGCAGTAAGTTATCTAATTTATGTAGTTTGCATATACAAAAGTTCTTTGTTTATTACTTTCAAACACATACAATATTATAAGTGAACCTGCTTTAAAGATATTGGACTGGACCAAATGTATATTGCTTAAGACTTGTATTGCTGTCATTAGCTAACAGGAAATGATATGGCACTCCCTATTTATTTATTATTATTAATTTATTATTTGCTTATTTAAGTAGGCTAAGATCTCCTCTTTTTATACAATGTAAAAAATGATCAAGTGAAAAGAAAAGCAATAACATTTGGAATAAATTATCACTATCATTC
>JAQMYF010000003.1:12673520-12686819 GCA_030014195.1 Neosilurus mollespiculum | reverse complement strand
TTTGTTTTGTTTTGTTTTATCAGCAATGCACTGCTATTACTTGCTGACTGGGTAATCATATGAGTACATAGGTGTATGGGTGTTGCTAATAAATCAGTGATTATTTTGCCTATAGGGAAAAAGGAGGTGAACAGTAGATTTTTTATTTTTTTTATTATTATTTTTTTTAAGTGGATCTTAAGTTGGATGTTAGTATTGAAACCTTATAGTTTTGCATGTGTTAAGGTTTTAATGAGTGTAAGTATTAGCATTTTTCCTTGTTTGCTAAATTAGGGGTTAAATGTGTAAATAGTTAAATGCATGCACATTAATATATACACATATATATATATATATATATATATATATAAAACACTGCTGATTTTATTTCTTTTTGGCTCACAGCTGGATTTCTTTACAGCATTTATTTTTTTAAAAGCAATTTTTAGAAAGGAGATAAGATTAAGAAAATGACTAACTGCATATGCATTAACTTGTTTGAGTATTTTAAAACATTTTGAAGGAAAAAAATATATACATATATTTTCATGAATATTGCACATTTTCGTTTTCGGGACACTTTAAAACGTCTTTTTTAAACAGCATATTGGGATTTTAATATTATTTAGCTGTTCTATAGGTCAATAATAAGGAAAACAAAGGCCAATAAGAAGTTCATGGAATTGGGTGTAATTTTATTTTATCAATACTACTCCACAGTGAAAAAGATTGTTCAGATCTTTCCCTTCCTAATGGATACCCAACCCAAAATTCTTATGCTTTATTCCTATTTATATTTTGCAGTTATAAATTAGAACATACAAATACTAGCATACTTGTTTGCTGGGGAATGTGTTCCTGAAAATTCCTTATTAATTATTTAAAAAAATTTTCATATACTTTTTTAAAATGCTGGATTTACTTCATAGAAACCTTCCAAACAACAATCTGCTGTATGTAGAATATTTATTTAACTGTTAATTAAAGGCATTAAGTGCTATTGGAGAGACCTGGTATGAAATGTTGGTATATTTTATATTTTTAAGGACATGAATTTATTTTAATTCTCATATAGGGATATTGGCTTTCCCCAACTATGAATTAGACAACGTTATGTATCTCAAAACATATGAAAATCCAAAAATTATACAAGCAAGTGGTAAACCCTTTTTAAACATGTCTAGACATGGATATAATTTTGTGGCATTAGCCAAAGCACCTCTCCCATAATGTAGAAATGTCAGGATAGTGCTGTTATCAGAAGATTCAGAAAGGGATTGTCATACATTAGACATATAAGAGAAATTACAAACAGGAATGTTAGATATGAAGTAAACAATGAATGCTGAAATTGGAATAACTATTTTGGAGCCTCTTAAATCATTAATGTTGGTATATTTTGGTCAGTAAACTGATCAGCTATTGATTTGGGCTACATGTCGTCATTGGGGAGAATTGACTTTTGTATTTTGTTTGTACAGTCAAAGGAACTTATACATGTTGCTCAGCCTCATAAAATATGTTGGTCAAATAAGTGCATAAGGGCTCTTCTTTCTTTGTATATAATGTATTTGAACTTGTTTGAACATCGTCAACCTCCTGTTACTATTGATCTAAAATGCATACTTTATTGGTCAAATCAAATTCATTCTGTCCTTGTTAAGAGTCATCTGTGGTCATTTGTGTTGCACTATTCAATATTATCTACTACAAATCTTAAAAGTAAGCATTTTTCAGCAAACAGGCTTGTAACAGGATAATGATTATTGTATAAGGATATTTATCCTTGAAATTTCATTACAGATTAGTTAAAATCATTTTAAATGTACATTTTAAAATTCTGGATTAACTTCATATAAGCTTCCCAAATAACAGTACATGTTCTTTAATAAACAATATAGAATTTCAAACATTTAAAATTTATACATGTTCTTTAGTTTGATTAACTGTTGGTTGATTAAGAACATAAGGGCTCTGAACCTGTTTAGAAATCATCAAAAGTCTGTTAATATCAAATTCTACACTTTTGAGATTTGAACTAGATAATATTGAACAGTGCAACACAAATAACAACAAACGCCTCAACAAGGATAGACTTTGATAGAAACAGAATATTGAAGAACTGATTTAAAAACTTTCAACTTATTGTTTGAAGAGACAGAATTATGTGAAGCACATAAAGTGTAGTAACAACTACTTCTCTGAATCATGTCTGGTATTGCATTAAGGACAAGAATTTATCTTAATTTACATATAGGGACATTGGCTTTCCCTAACTACAAGGTAGACCACATCAGATATCTCCAAATATATGAAAATACAAAACTTATACAAGCAAGTGGTAAATTCACTTTTTAAACGTGTCTAGACTTGGATAGAATTTAGTGTCATTAGCCAAAACCCCTCCCACCTAATGCAGAAATGTCAGGATAGTGTTGTTTCAGAAAGGGATCTTCAGTCATTAGACATAGACAAGAAAAATTACAAACAGGAATGTTAGATATAAAGTAAACATAAAATGTAAAATGTAAAGTAAACATAATGAATGCTGAAAATGGAATAAGGTTTTTGGAGCCTCTTTAATCCTCATGTTTTAAAACCTTAAAAAGATTTTTATGTTTCTTTTTAAATCCATCAAACACAAAGAAGTAAATATTGTTTACAGTCATACATATTTTGTACATTCAAATTATTTGAAAACTAACAGGTTGACAGGTATAAAAAATGATTAAGAACAAGCTAGCCTACTATAAAATATTGTAGATTGAAATTTGGTTCTCTTAGAAAGCAAGGTTCAGTGTTTAATCCAGTGTCATGACGTCCCTTGTATATGAGTGACGTCATTTTGATTACACGGTAAAATCCAAAAAAAAAAAAAAAGATTTTTATTCACTGGATATTTCTTAGCTTTTTGAGGATGGGAGTTGTTATGCATGTGAGTGTATCTTTTGATTATTCCTCTATTTAGTTCACTGTCATTTTAGTGCTTTTGAATACATTTAGATTTGGTTTTGCTTTCTAAATGTTCACTTGGATGGATGAAGATGAAGTGAATGCACTGTTTTGTGCACCTCTTGTTTGTATTTGAAAGAGAATATATTGGGGTTTTTTTCTATAGAAACTGTTATGTAACCTATTTCTATAAGTCATTATGTCTAAGGAAGTCTATTAAATGTGGTCCATGTAATTCGGTTCTGCTGTAAAGTTGGTCTCACTTATTTAGGGCTCTGGTCATCCTTGACATAATCAAAACAAAAACAGAAAAACAAACACCACCACGTGAATGTCCTGATGCAGCACCTTTGAGAGGTGGAGACTTCCACTCGTGCGTCGGTGAGATTATGAAGTTGAAGTGAAGGAGCGCTCGGGGTTCGGGGGGCGGAGCTTCCTGCTAATCGATGTGGAGAGCGGAACTGAATGTAACTGGAGTTCCAGATGAGCTCAGTGCAGGAAATGACAACAGCCTGAGAAGTCAAAGGGCGTTAAAGACGCTCAGTCGCAATCACGCAAGCAAACACACAGGTTCGATTCCCAAGATATCAAACAAGAGGTTTACACCTAAACATAACAACGATTGAACTGATCCCCAGCTAAAGCATGCAGTTAAAAATGAAGCCTGTTTTGCTTATTTAAAGAAAAGCAAATTACACCGTGTGCAAATGTTTCCACTCTTAAGCAAGATTACATCTGCATTGTTTGTATTGTTGTTGTTGTTGTTGTTGTTGTTTTATGATTTCGGATTTCTATTTAGTAGCTCTAATTTCTCCTATTATAATTCCCTTTCGTGGTTAGAGATTTGATTTGTTTTTAATCGAACATATAAACATTTCACTGCGTCCTAATTCTATTCATTCATTTATTAGTTTCTTTAAGATTTGCCTTAATTCGGTTGATCTCTTCGTTAGGTAATGTTAATAGTCCATGTGTGATTATATGATTAATGTCTGTGTGTCACCACTGAACCTGTTATTTCTGCGTATTTCGAAAATAAAATGATACAACGACCTCTTTTACGTCTTACACTGAAGTTTTATGTTGTTTGCAAACCACATTGATGCTTAATTCATGAATTAATTTCACTGCCATGCGTAAAAGTAACATATAGCATCATGTGTGCTTTTAAAAAATACACGAAGTATATCTAGTTACATATGAAATGTAAAAAAAAAAAAATGAGCTCAGTTACAGCCACTGTGGGTATTTGTATTGTCTAATAAAAAGGACTTTACTAGCACAAACGAAATGCAAAACGAAAGCATGAAGTGATGTGTGGATTGAACAGAATAACCTTTTACAAAATGACACAATAAACAACCGATTTTGGATGAGGAAGCCCTTTCCTCACACCTTTCCCTTATGTTTCGGTGTAGTTTTGAAAAGATAATTCGTGCTGTAGGAGGATATTGTTGGTGTTGTGAAGAAAGCGCTAGGCAGCATGTTGAAGATCATGTGTGTTCATGTGTGTGGGCTTTGTGTATGAAGTTCTTTCTGCTCCGGATGGAGCTGCTGAAGCTGCATTATCTCCGCGCGCCCGCATGGTGGGAGCAGCCACTTCAGATTCTCCAGGAAACTTCCACGTGCTATAAATAAACCCCACACCAAATACCACCAGAACTCTTCAAAGAAGTAGATACAGATCCATCATTTGGACCAACCGTCAGTACGTTCCAATGCAACAATACCTGACAACACTAGACACTTTGAACAGCTTTAAGAGCACTCACACTGAATTATTTTTCTATCAAGATATTTGGTGTTGTATGTATCCCAGAAGGTTGTTTTTTTTTTTTTAACATGATCAAAAATGGTTAGACAATGCATGCAAGAATTTCTAATTCTGCTAACAAATCAGAGCTATAACAAACACCAGTAATGTTTATATTTCCATAAGAAACGGATTAGCTGTATACAAACACAAACTGTCAACATTAATGTACAACAGTCTTTTAGAGCACTGAAGAGTTTGACCAGATTTCAAATGCACAAACATTTCAATTAAGCTGAATTTATATATTTAGAAATCATGTTTACAGTCGATGTTATGATGTAGAAGAGTGTGATTGTAGAGTATCAACTGTTCTACACTGAAATGCTATCTACAGGCAAGCACAAAGTTTGTTGATCTATCAAGTGATTTCATAGAATATCTTGTTTATTGTTTCTCAGGTGGTTGTTTATCTTGTCAAACAAAATTGGTCATATTAACACATTTATTAAGACACTTAATTCTACTATTAAAAAGTTCTTCATTAGAAAGAAATTGGTTAACTAACTAGATACATAAATGTCAACATTAAAATATGATAATATTTCAAAACACTGGACACTTTAAATAGGATTAAAAAGTTCCAATATTTCAATTACACTATATGTATCTATTTAAAAGATTTGTTTATAATTTATGATAACATGTAGAAGTGTGTGGTTGGGTCTAAAAGTTATTTCAACAAGATAGTAGGATTCACAGATGTTTTGTCATTATCACATGTAACAAAATAGTCTAATAGTGTAGGTTGATATAATGTTGAAAAAAAAAACAAATAATATTACAAATACTATTATCTATTCCTGCAAAAAATATATATTTTATAAACAATAGACTACGTCAGCACTTTCAAATACTAAAGAGCATTAAATGCACCACTTGTTTCCATACACTGAATTTACACTAAACAGTAATATGCAGAGTTAAGGCAAACACTAATTTTATAGTTGTGATATATATATATAGTTATAGTTATATAGTTATATACAGTAAAGATTAACTTATGCAAACTATTTGGTGTTTGGGATTTGACATATATTTCTTTATAACCACATATAATAACTAATGCTATATGTATATATATAAAATCTTATTTTTCCCACATACCATATATTTTGATCTACTTAGCTGTATTAAGCTACCTATAACAAATATTATCAACACTCAACAGAAATACGACAAAAGAACACTTTGTACAGTCATAAAACGTGTAACATTTTCCATAAACTGAATCTAGCAATTTATAAATCTGTAAATATATCAGTTTTCAAACAAAATATAGATATGTGTTGTTTGGGTGTCAGTAATTTTAAGTTCAAAATACTCCAGCAAAGGATTAAACTATTTCAACAACATTTGGTGTGTTAGGATTTACAGATATTTCCTTGTTGTTATAACAACAAGGAAATATCTGTAAATCCTAACACACCAAAGTTTCTGAAACAAGTATTAAATAACAAAACAATATTTCAGAACACTGGATATTTTGAACAGTCAAAAGTACAAATAGGATATTTGGTATGTTAGGTTACACAGATATTCAATCACTGTCACGTAAGATATTAATAATCAAATTTAAGGATATCAGTTCAGAAATTTACATTTCCCTGTAAATGTGCTTGACTCCAAAGTCTTCAGTCTATTATTCTGCCAAATTGCTTTGCCAATCAGGAAACCAATTTTTCCTGACATTTCTGTTATAAATGCTGCCAGATGTCATACTCTGCCTTCTTCAGATAAACACTGCAGACCAAGATGATTATAGCAAAACCCAGTTTCAAAACACTTTTTTGCTTTGCTGTACAAAGACATGTCCACATCTCATTTTTAACATGGAGCTTTTTAAAGTCTGTTTTTGTAGTTTGTAAAACACTGTCATTTTTTCCACACAGAAACCATGTGGGAATAAACATTTGTAGTTGGGTGTTTGGTATAGAGCCTAAAAATGCAGAACAGCTCCGTAACTTTCATTTGAATGCCCCTATGCAGCAGAGGGTGTAGACTTGTGTATACTGTATACTATATTTTTTATAGTATAGTTCATTTTGCATTGTATAGTCTGTTTACCTGTATTTATTGTAGGTGTTCAATTTGCATGTCTGTCCCTGTGTTACTTTCTCGTGTCTGACATTGTTTCATGTTAACTATAGCACTGTGATTCAGGAGGAACTGTATTTGGTTTCTAACTGCATCTGTATGAGCTGGAAGGAACAACAATAGCTTGCTTGACTTGACATGAGCAGGCTTCAGCACAAAATGTTCTCATTCTTCCTCGAAAGACCGACTCCCCGATCTCTGCCCGTGCACATGTCCTGCAACAGTTCTCTTTGCAATTCATAATTATATAATACGTGGATAAAGAATGGTTACAGCTAAATGGTTTACCCTTTTTGACTCAAAATGGGGGAAAAAGACTTTTAAACGGGAGGCGAACCGTGAGTACGGGGGTGTGTCCATTACGTCATCACATTTTAAAGCAGAGAACGTTTGTGATTGGTTCAGAGACACCCCGCCTCCACCCCAGCCTCTCTCCATTTTGGGAGCAGTAAATGGAAGATAAAACAGTTGTACAGTTGCTCGTCGAAAAACTGCGTTGTTTAGGATTGCAAATGAATTAATATAGTGCAACATTGGACCAGAGGAATTGGTCTGGACTGGTCAGGTAGTGCAGAATTCCCATGTGTACAACATTACCTGTAATAATCATTTTTCTTCTTCTTGTAATCACTTCTCCTTTCCTTCTTAAATCCTTTCTTTCTGAACTATTTCAATATTTTAACATCCTAATTAAAAGTAAATACTTTTCAGAGTTTGAGGACTTTTTAATTATAAATATATTCATGTGTCATATGTATGTTGCCTTTCCTGCATGCTTGTATAGAGAGCTAGAGAGAACGTTTTTGAATTTGTGTTTGTTTAATTTGATCCAAACGTCTCTTACAGTAAGCTTCTCATTTGGAAAACACTGTGAACTGTATATAAGCAGTGTGTGTTTTTATTAAGACAGTTTGATTTTACAAGGGTGCTTTTGTTAAAGCTTATAGTGCATGCATACAGGTTTAAAAATATTCATCAGGAGCTCAAATATCTGTTATATATGATAACTAAAATATTTAGAATATATTATGAAAATTGTAATTTATCTAAAGTGTTTGAAAGATTATTTGCCCATATCATTATTTCTCAAACATACTGTACTAATGCTCTTGTAAGAACTGAAATGTGTGTTGCACCATTCTTTGTACTAAATGTATATAAATCAGTTTGTTGTATTCTTTCCAGTGAGTTTGTTGCCAAATTCTGTATGCGTATGTTAAATCAATGCAAAGTTCATGTTAATGTTTTTTAATATATATTATATATAACCAGTATGTGGGTGTTTGTGTGTGTGTGTGTGTGTGTGTGTATATGTATGTGTATATATAGCATGAAAATGTTATATAAAATATTGTTCTAAAAATATGAAAATATATAAATAAAGGAAAAAAGGATAATAATTACCATGCAGGAAACAAAACAAACTCTACTAGCTTGCAGTTTCTTTAAATGTAAAGAAGATGCATGAAACCATTATTTCTGGTGTTTGCCTCAAATTTATTATTTCTCTCTTTAACAAAATTGTGTCAGTTTATGAGCAATTCAAACCTATATGTCCCTTAAATGGAGAGTATAAAATTAAGACAACAATTAAGATCAATTATTTATACTGGGGAAAACTGTGGAAATATTAACACATTTTCAAATACTTTAATCATTTGATCATTGTACTACTACAAAAAACTGTATTTGTTTTAGTTGCTGTTAGTCCTTTACAGTCACTAAAATATAATAATTTCCACTTTACTTTTGGAAGACTAGGAAATACAATATCTGTTTACTGTAAACAATCCAGTATTTGATGTTTGTAATCTGTGTAACGCACTCTGAGCATTCCAATAAATATAAGTGCATACTTGATATGTTTACACAACAAAATACCACAGCTATACATAAATTTGGATTTGCAATTGAGCAGAAGTGATTCCACAAAATAAAATTAATAAATAACCATTCCATGAACTTATTTACTGATGTCATAAATAAACTTTGCACTTTAAATGATCACGTCAGAATGTTTACATTTCATCTCAATACAGCATTAACATGAATTCTTACTCTGTTTAGGATTTTCACTGTCATATTTATTCTTGTAATTTATATAAATCAATACCAAAACCAAACCATTGCTTACAGTGTATTGCTGTATTTATAAACAAGTCTTCAAAGTTGCAAAGCATAATTAAATTTACACATGTATTACATTAACACTAAATGTAGTGATGTCAACTGAAATGCTCCTTTTTCTTTTTCCTTTTTAAACCAAAGTTCTGGTTTATGGTTAATATAATTGAAATAGTTTTAAAGAAGAAAAAAACACCTAATACTTCATCTAGCTATATAAAAATGACCCCTTCTGCACCAAGGAGTCCTGCATTTTAGTTTTGTTGCATTAATCCTTGCTCAAAGTAGAAAATGAAACATTAAACTAAGAGGTGAATTGTTAGGTTTAGTTACCTGTAAGATCTGTATACTCTTACCCAAAAAAGAGACATACAAAAGGAGACATCCCCTTTCCCATTCAGTTATGCTGTCCCCAACCCCCTCCCAGTATGTGGTCATGTCACACCCACAAAGCTAATAAGAGCTGTTTTGGAGTCTCTAGGGGGTTTATTGACATGATGATTTTTTCACTATAATGAATAACAAGTTATTCATATTACAAAATTCTATTCTTCAGAAAAAAGTGCTTGGGATTGTATATCAACCAGCAACCAGGTACACATGCCATAGTTTAATTTTAATAGTGTTCCTCTGTCCAGAGTTCATTCTGAAGTATTCAAATAAGTTTTCATATTAGTTTATATATGTTTTGTGGTGTTACTCCGATATAAATCGCTATTACTTACAGATCAATTTGTGTTTTCTCCTTATACACACACACACACACACACACACACACACACACACACACACACACATATATATATATATATATATATATATCGCTGTTACAACTTTAGCACTTCCATGTAGATTAAGATTTGACCCTCTGCCCCAGTGGTCCAAGTCCCCCAGTATCCAGGTTGCTTGCAAAACAAAATACTACACGTAAGAGAAGGTCTACACCATACACAGTTACACCATGCAATAGACACATGGAGTGGTACAACAGTTGTACACTTTAAGAAAAAGCTTCCATCTTGCACTGTTTAGGTTTTTTTCAGTTTGCCAGTTGAAGTGAAACCCATAAAAGTTCTCATAAGAGTATAACAACCAAGGTTCCTCTTCCCTTTTAGAGCGCTCCAAGCAGAATCCTTTAGGAAAATAAGAACAATAAGTTTTTCAATGAAGTTTTTTCTTAAGAATGTACTACATGACACATAGAAAGCAAGTTAAAAAAATTCTGAAGATGACCCTTTTCCTTTCTTACACACAGGTATTTGTGTATAGAAGTACTCAGTGTTCACAAATAAATAAATAAATAAATAGATAAAAAAGCAATACACACACAATAAGTGGGCTGTTCCTTTACTGCTCCTTTTAACTTTTGTCAATCTTTGAAAAATCTGAGACCATAATGTTGAAACACAAGTGTTAAGACACAATTCCTAGAGGACCTGTAGCACTGTAAAGATAAGTATTTGACCTCATTTAACAAACTTAATTCAATTTAGTGTCTTAATTTGCCTAATATGGTGGTCAAAACAGAGATGTCCAGGAGTATAAACTTACACTCCTGATCTAAACAAAAAAAAGCTTGCTTTTGATGGGTTATCCAATAATGAAGTGATCAATAACCCTTTAATCACCAAAACTGCTTTGTTATCAAATTCACTTCTACCACTAATCCAACAGATCAACGTAACAGAGAACACGGATTATCTTCAGCAGGTGTGCTACATTAGGTTTGGAAAGTCAATCTGCAAGAAGGTGTGTCCAGGAACAGGCTGATGATAACTGTACAAGTAAACATTAGCAAATGCTCTTAAATCATATACTGTCAGTGCTTATATACATGGTAATTCAGCAGTATAAAACGTACTATCACACACTTGATCCTAAAACCATTACAAATGAAGAGTGAGCCATTAAATATATTTTGCACTAGCAGTCACATTCTGCTATGTAGTCGAAGGGGCAGAGCCACCCAAAGGTGCTGTGGCACTAATGTTTCTAAACTACACCAGGTCACCAAAGTATCACTGCTTCACTGCAAAATATAATCCGTAAAAGTTTAACAGTGAACCGTGTTCTTTTCTAGTGAAAAAAGACAATTTGCTGTCATTTTTGTTAATCACAAAGCCAGTGCTTGACATGAGACAACACTACACAATGCACTGTGATTCATGAATCATGATTTGATATTATTTTTGGCTTTACTTGTAATCTGCTAAATAAATCACTGTATTGTTAAACCAATAGAAACCACTATGTCAAAGCACCCATGCACCTTATATATATACAGCTTTGAACTGAATCCTCCAGCCTAATATGTATGCATTTCATGGATTTATGGATTTATATACTTGTTTTTCATGCATATTTACCCACCCATCCATATGTAACAATGGTAGCTTGCTGAAGGGGCAGGGCAGACATGAAAGGGACGCACCTGGGTATTTCTAATTTGCATATTAATCTGTTTATAGATCTTGGCAGTTTTGTGTTATTTTTTCCCCCCATTTTCAGTGTAATGATCACAAGAATGATGCAGTTGTCCAACCACACCTTATAGTAGATACACTAGCCAAACCTGGAGGAAAATACTTGCAGTGCCAAAACTAATTCACGTCGTTGGTCGTGTAGTTTTAAAACCAAGTAAGTAAGTATTTTGCTTGCAGTAAAGAAGACACATGAGCTGCATCACTGCACAAAGCGGGGAGGAAAGCAACGACAGTGAAGCACGAAAAAAAGTAAGAAGCTCGTGTTTTCATAGTGTCTGCAAGCGGGGAAGCCAGTGCGCGCTTCGTGGAGCCCATGAGAGGCCATTTTCTTTCAAACAAGGCTGGGGTGCTGCCGCCACGTGTACAAATCCTCCAAGAACTCTACTCAACCTTCCCAGTAATGTTTACTGACGCATAGCTCATGCCACGTGAGGGAATGATCACTTTTTGTGTGTGTCATATCACGGAAAGTAGCATAGAGAAACTACAGAACACACAGTTCGTATGTAGAAGGTCTTGTGCAACAGTTGATTCGCTCACTTCCTGATGGTAGGCGGGATGCAGCAGCAGTAGCAGGCCGTGCACTTTCACAGCCCTCCATTTTGACTCGATTGTCAAAGCCTATGGGCTATTCTATGGCGCTGTAAATCTCCAGCAGAGCCGCTTCAACTCTCAAGTAAATGCAGAAAGCACGCTGTAGCACGAACCGAACAGCTGAATCCTACTTAACCTGTGTGTCATATTTACCAGCGGCGAAGGATACAATGTTTCAGTTTATTGTGTTTCAGGGGAAGTTCATAAATGTAACAAACGTCCGCCGTCATAACAACTTTTACCTCTTCAATAGACTAATTGGGAATGAAGAATACAGTGCCTTTCTAATTACAAAACGGGATATAATCTTACAAAAAGCAGCCTATTTTGCTTCTGTTGCGAGTCCGCGACCACATTTTGACCCATCCACACGTTTAAATATATAGGCTATATAAATATGAATGGGGGAAATAACATGTCATTGGTACTAATTTGACACACGATGATGGCCTTGTGTCTTTGCACATCAGCTTGCGTTTCTCTGGAATCCCAAACAGCATGTGGACGAAGCAAATAAAACAAGGCATTGCGGGTTTCACCCACAACCTGCCATGCAGATGCATGCAACACCCAAAGATATGTTGACTTCATGATGGGGCACGAGCTTACTACTGCACAGTAGTGAAGAAAGCCCATTGCACAGAAGGACTAGCTGGCCCAACACACGCCCATCTGCTGCTGTGCCACACACACACGTCGATGAGGTCCGGCCCCTTCTCCAGCTACTCCGACAGACCACGTGGTTTCCTCTTTGCAAACAAAAAATTAGTAAATTCGAGTCGCTTTAGAGGCGGTGCCGTCGCCAGGCAGTAGGATCTGTATGACAGTGCAAGGGTACAGCTCTACGCTGAGGGGCAGATAGAGAGAGAGAAAAGAAATTCTCGCGATCCCGCCATACTTCTCCACCACTATTCCACCATCACATTAACACAGCGATACCGTTTGCTACACGGTGCAGGAAATTCGCCAGGATTGCTACAATCAAGGATTCTCCGCTCGTCACCGGACTTCATCGGGCTGCATGCAACGTTACTGTTAGGCGAACTTTCCCCGTATTATTTTAAAATTCTTCGGCATTCTTTCGTTTTCAGTTGCAACTCGTTGAAATTTACACGTGCTTTTCATTTTTCTTGAACAGTCTCTCTCTCTCTCTATATATATATATATATACATATACATATATATATACATATATATATACATATATATATATATCTATATATATATCTATATATATATCATTTTTTTGTCCAAGAG
>JAQMYF010000003.1:12654236-12673420 GCA_030014195.1 Neosilurus mollespiculum | reverse complement strand
ATACATATATATATACATATATATATACAGATATATATATATATATATATATATATATATATATATCATTTTTTTGGCAAACAGTCCCTGGTTTGTAGAAAAGTTTTTTTTTTTGTGATTTTTTTTTTAACGGGGGGAAAGCATTGATTTTTTTTTCCACAATGAACAAGCTATATATTGGAAATCTGAATGAAAACGTAACCGCAGAGGACTTGGTTAAAACCTTTGAAGATTACAAGATTCCTTACTCCGGGCAGTTTCTAGTGAAAACGGGATACGCGTTTGTTGATTGCCCGGACGACCAATGGGCTATGAAAGCAATTGAAACATTTTCTGGTAAGTAATTCACTGTAATAGACTCATTGTTATACTTTTTGCTTCAGTCGTACACCTCCATACACAACAAAGTATTCCTAAATCTCCTAAAGTTCCATGCACAGAGATCAATAATAAAAAAAAATCTTACACTGTATTGGCTGGGGCTGGTGTTCCTATACTGTGCTGTTTGCAGTGTAAAGGAATGAAGTATGCATTTCCTTAAGTGCAGAATAACTTTTATTGTCCAAGGCTAACCAAGACTGCTTAATATAAACTACACCAGAGTACTTTTCTTTGCTCGAATACCTTTTATAGTGTTGTCTGATTTCGATTAGCAGTCTGACATTAATACCAGCAGTGCTATGAATTTAGTAGTTCTTGCAGGAAGCTCTGAAACCTGTCTCCCATATTCACTAGAATCCACCAAGTCCATCTACAGAGTGAAATCCCACCCCTCCCCCTTTTGGCTAACAGGCCGCTATAGTAAGATAAACCACGTTTCATGTAGCGTATAGGCCTATTGTAGAAGCACGTAAAAGAAATAAATGGCAATGCAGGCCACCTTGGAAGATCCCAAAGCTAAATGCAACACTGATTCATACCTGTATGTGTATTGTCCACATATAAAATATATCCCTGTTTGAACATATGTATCCCATATGTTACATGTGATATGGGCTTTATAGAGCACGAAGGTCGCCATGCTTTTGCACTGTGACACCTCTCTGACTAGAAGCAGGCTTATTTCACTTTATTCTCTGAAGTCTGCTTTTATTATTTATGTAGATATGTACGTCATACGGCGAATAAAGTCTAAAACCGACTTTCCTAACACAAATAGTGAGTATAGCACATAATGGCTATGTGTGCACGGAAATGAGAAAAATGAATAAAACTGATGCAGGTTTGAATGTGTTTTACGTAAACAATTCTGTCGAAAACACTTCACCATTAACTTTTTTTCTCTAGCTCACACAAGAGCCCCATATAAGCATATAGGCACTTCAGTAGTTATGCAGCGAACTACTTTTTACTTTTTTTTCCTTTAAATAATCCCTTGACCCCGAAACAGAGCTAGTTTGTATTGATTCCAGTTGCTAGCATATAAAATGTTCAATTAAGCTAACATGTTGTGCTGCGAGGACCAATGAATGGATTCGGTGGCCTCATTTTGTGATTTTTTTTTTAATAGGTAAAGTGGAACTTCACGGCAAACGAATTGAAGTAGAACATTCTGTCCCTAAGAAACAAAGGTATTTGGTTTCATTTTAAATCCTTGCTTTATTGCTGCAAACATGAACGTATGCACTGTGCTTACATGAGGGATGTGTACAGTACACACGAGGATGTTTCGCCCTTTTGCTTTATTCTTCTTGGGTGCCAAATTTCTGGATATTTTGGATTTAAAAATACAATACAACCCACAGCTTTTAACTTTGCTTCACAACACCTTCCTGATTTTTTTTTTTTTTTCATATCGCCACAAATGTATTTATTTTCCTAAATAGTGACATTGTAGCGTTTGATAAATAAAGCACAAAAGACTGGAGGCTCTGAATGGCGCATAACGTGCTTTTACAGGCATGGTTTTCTTAAAACCCGGGTGCTATTGTAGGTTATTCTTTGTTTAAAACTTAAAATAACCACGATGTTTTAGCTGCCGGGCACTGTGGTGTTTTCACGACTCCGATTCATACATGAAGGAGAGGCCTTGGTCTAAAGTAAGGCCTAGGCCTCGTAGGGTCTTTTGTTGTGTCAAACTCTAAGCTGTTGTGCAGGAAGGATCTATGGTCGTATAAACGTCATGTTTTGTTTTTTAAAAGCAGTCCTAATCTTGATACGCCTTTAATATTGCCTTGCATGTGTTGTGTAAATAATGCTTGTTACTATACATGGTGCCTAATATTATTTAAGACAGCATACATTTAGCATGGATTCCAAGAACGTGTTAAATTGTTTACTGTTTTAATGGCCACGCGCGTTGTGTTCAGTACCCGAACAATGAGGTTCATGTGTGAGTACGTGAGTATGGTGGTGGGGTTTGTAATGATGTGGAGTTGGATTGTATGAGAAGCTAGAACTGGGTTTACCTTTGGTTTAGTTGGAAGCGACAGAACGTTCCAATAGCCTAGCGATCTGTGTTTAAATATATATAAAAAATAATAATAAATAAAGACGCCTCCACCCTGCCCACTTTTTCTCACATCGGTCAAAAAATACAATAGCCATTCAAAAAAAATATTTGTTTGGCTTATGGAATGAAACGAACGAATGAATCATGCAGTACCACGATTATGTTAATCATATAATTGGATTATGTGACGTCAGTGAGAAATCAGATCACTTACACTTCAAATAAGTACGCATCTCGATATCTTGTTTTTTTTTGGGGGTTTTTTTTTTTTTTTTTTTTTTTTTTATAAATAAGTCCTGTGGATGCCACAGGTAAGCCAACACATTACACCCTTGCCCACTTGCCATAATATCGTGCTCGCAGAAATATTGATTTATTTCTATATTGTTGATGGTCTAATATAAGCACGCGCCCATAATTAGCAGTCCAGGTTGGCTCGTGTATTACTCTGTGATTGAACACGTCCTACGTTTAATGTTCCGTTTCCTCGCTATCCAGTAATCATTGATTGGAATAATTACACGTAGTGGTGCTGCATAAAGCACGTTGATTTTCCCAACTATCCTTTGTAGTGTCTGTCCTGCCTATTTTTTTCCCCCCATTTTTTGTAAAAGTCAGATTGAAGTGGCACGTGGTCGCCATCATTGCGAATAAGCAATCCGACGTCAGCAAATCAGAAAATGGCGCCCAGTGCAGCCCTGTGAGGCGAAGCCTATATAAAGGCTCGGGTGTTGGTGTAGAAGACTGTGTTTAAAAGATTGCTATTCTATTTTACTGATATCTCTGGGTTGAGCACAATAAATGATCATCATTATCATTTATTATTAGTAGCAGTAGTGGTAGAAAAGATGATGTTGAGTTTATCCCTATGCATGCTTGTGTATTTAAAAAAATCTGATCATCGGCTTTTTTCCTGTGATTTATGGGTCCCTAGTAAACACACAGTGTGAATATTTATCTGAAATACGTTTTATTCTCTATTTTTTAAAAATCACGGTAGAATGTCTAAATAAATGACACTAGAAACTCCTATGGAAGAAGAGGAATGCTAATTAGGTCAAAGGTCTTGTAGCTCTTTCACCGCCATTTTGACTCTCTTAGGTCCGTGGCTCTAATACGCATGAAAGTTAGATGTATCATTTTTGAATTAAGATGTGCATGGGAATATAATGCAGAATGTATTCTGTGTGTGGTCTGAATACAATATGAAATGTGGATATTTTTTTTTTTTCTCCCTGCTTGGCCAGTGGTAACGTAGACTAGGCTATATAAAAACAACAAAGAGGGCAAATTGGACGAAGTGCTCTTTCAGCCGTTCACATAGCTCCCTCTGTGTGTGGTGTCTGTATCCATAGATAGATTAATACATGGATATAGAGCTGTTTTATTAATTATCACAGGAAATTGCTTTGTTATGGCTGCTATGTTCACAGTCAACTCAACTACAGGAAATGTCTAAACAGAGAACACAAAATAATATTCGAGAAAGCGAGAAGAGGCCATAGGAGCAGTAGAGTTTTCTATTGTGTGTGTGTGTGTGTGTGTGTGTGTGTGTGTGTGTGTGTGTGTGGGGCTCTTCTGTTTGGTAACATGGGTTCTTATATAAGTATTTGGTAGTGGGTGGCCATGGGTCCACTCAAGAAAGTCTATAACACTCACATGACAGCAGAGACTTATGTCCATGTATATCAAGAGGTTAAGCCCATGTTTTTTATTGTATGCATTAAGGACAAAATTAGATTAGAAAAAAAAATATATTTTTTTTAGGAAAATAATGTATGGTGTGCAGGGATGTATGACTGGCCAATGGTCACACATGGTGCCTTTCTATATTTAATGCTAGATGTTGAATTTGCATGAAGTGTTCTAAATATTTGAGGCTTCTTAAATGAAATGGCAGATAAGGCAGGGGGTGTCCCACATCACCAGTTGAGAGCCAATTGGTAAGAAGCATATTGAGATCTAGCCCATGCTGCAGCACCATATCACTATCAGAGAATAATTGCTTTAATCAGCTCAGTGCAGTTAACACTACTGATTGTGATATATTAATTAGCCTATTATTATCAGTATTATAGGAATGTGGATACTTTGGCTGTGACTTGATCACTGAAGCACCTATAAAATATTTACATTCTCATGTTGCAGATGTATGTGCTCCGTTTGTTCATTAATTTATCTGTTTTTATTAATTAAACTCTGATTGGCATTAGTTAAAGCCAGCATATGTGTAGTAAAAATACTACTTGTTTTTTCCCCTTATTAGTCATTATGCTGATGGGTGAACTTTTTTATTCTGACTTGATTACAGCCATAAAGCAATGGTCTGCTTTACGCATATGGGATGTGCAACTTTTCCTCGTTTTACTTTGTGTATCATGAATTCAGACTGTCAAAACAGGCAGGGAGAAAAAGCAGCTTATTAGTGCACAAGTATAGAATTGTTATTAATTATATACACGTAGAAAATCTGTTTGTGAAAGTACTTCAATTCACATAGAAAGGGAAAAAAATCACTACGATTCTTTAAAAGTAAGTCAGTGCAAGAATGTGGAATTTGGTACATGTTAGTTTGAGAAGTTTCAGCATGGCTACGTGTGGGGTAGCACAGTTTTGGTGGGTTTTTTCTTAACTTACAGATTTTTGCTTTGTTTTTAAGTCACCCCATGGCAAATTCATTTTTTATAGTTATTTATCCAGTTATATGTATATATTTAATATTTATAAGTTATTTATACAGTATTTGTTTGTTTGGTCCATATCACACTTTAATTCCTGGGTCTCAATTATGAGTGGCCTGTCTTACATTTGTAGATGTGCTAGACTGCTCTTTATAATTACAAACAGCATCGGAGGTGGTGTTTTGGGCTCTAATTTTAAGACTGGGATTGGTCGTTTGTTTTAAGAGAAGAATTCAACATTTAACTGATAGATTTGCTAAACCGTAAAACAAAAAAAATCATATCACAGCCGTAACTATGGTTAGTTGGAGCTGTCTTGTCTTTGCAAGTCATTCCATTAGCAAGTGTCTACATGAAAAGAAGTGGTGACTGGTGAGTATATTATATGGGTATAATATATACAACCAATTTGTTTACCCCAGGGAACAAATTGACTGCACATTACACCCATAAAATGTTATACTATGTGTTATATATTTCATATTTTGTTTGATTAGCTAAAAAATGTTGAGCGAACACTTGTATTGGGATTCTTAAGCCACAGCAGTTGCCTGCTTGCTCCCCCTCCCTCTTTTTCTCTCTTTTTCTCACTCCATCACCCTCCTTTCTTTCCATCTCCATTCGTGATCATAGTACTACAGAAGGCAGGGGGAGGAGCTAAAGGAAGAGGGGAGCGACCAATCAGGAACCACGAACACCTGTGTGCACATTCTGAGAAGCAGTTGACTGTGTTGCATGAGAGGCCACCTCTCTCTCTCTCTCTCTCTCTCTCTCTCTCTCTCACGTGCACTCTTCCTTTCTTCCCCTGGTTCCCTTCTCTCACACAATCAAGCTAGAACACCAGGCACACACGCCCACATACAAAAGAAATGCATGTCTAGCATTTAATTGTGTCCCATATGGTAGTTATATGCTACCAGTCTAGTAGAATGTACATGTAGGCGTGCTTTCAGCTGGGTCATTTGACCAGCGTGACTCTCAGTGGGTTTGCTTGTTCAGGAGAGGAGAAGAACTGCGAGAACAAGGGAAGGGAAGAGGAGAGGAGAGGGGGAGGGTGATGGGGATTGTAGGGGCGTTGTACAATGACACTTCCTCCAGGGCTTCCCTTCTCCGCCATTGTGGATTGTCTCAAAATGAGGGCTGGAGCTTTGGGTGTGGATAATAAAAGCAATTAAAGACTGGAAGTGGGAAAGACATGTCTGTTCCATGCTTGTCTGTGGATGCTGGTGGTGTGGTAGGGTTAAAATATGTGCTCCTGTCTGTTTAAGAAGACTCCTCCTTGCTAACCCCTTCCCCATTTTAACCATCTGTCTTGTTTTTTTTTTTTTAAGGGGGATGAGTCCCTATATGCTGTGGGTGCTGTTTTGTTTAAGCAGTTTTAACATAGCCTATGAACAAGCAGATCTTTCATAACCAATGTGAAACAATATAAAGTGTGTGTGTGTGTGTGTGTGTGTGTGTGTGTGTGTGTGTGTATATACACACACACACACAATATGTTGAAGGATGGTGGTTGATTCTTGGTATTTTTTCATGTCTGTACATCAAGGAAGCAGTGATTAAAAGGCAAATGAGATTTTTTCACCTCTTTAAAGCTTTGGTTGTACACAAGTGGTTGCTATAACATGTACCTTATCAATGCACTAAAATGGTTGACAATCTGTACTTTATCTGTAATCCCTAACTAGAGTTTAAAACTGTAAAGTAGAACAATAGAAATGGTATAAAACAGGGTTGAAGTTGTTGTGAAATATACCAATCAGCCTTAACAATAACACCACCCGACTAGCCTGCAGTTACGCAGCCCCACATGCAGCAAACCGCAATGCACTGTGTGCTTTGACTCCTTTCTATCATTGCCAGCATTAACAGTTTCAGCAGTTTGTGCTACAGTAGCTATTTTGTGGGATTAAACCAGACGTACTAGCCTTCACACCCCGCATGCATCAGTGAGCCTTGAACACTCGTGACACTCTTGCCAGTTCACTGGTTGTTCTTTGGAAGACCTTTTGGTAAGTATTTACCACTACATACCAGAAACATTCCACAAGACCTGCTGTTTTAGAGATAAACAGATATGATACGAAAGGTGAAGTGAATGACATTGATTATCTCACTACAGTGGCACCTACCAAGCAGTGGGATGTATTAGGCAGACAGTGAACAGTCAGTTCTCGAAGTTGATGTGTTGGACACAGGAAAAATGAGCAAGTGTAAGTGGTATTGACAATAGTCACATTGTGATGGTCAACAAACTGGGTCTCCATCTCCAAAATGGCAGGTTTTGTGGAGTGTTTCTGGTATGCAGTGGTACGTACCCACCAAGGGTGGTCCAAGAAATGACAGCCAGTAAGTTGGCAAGAGTGTCAGGTGCCCAAGGCTCACCGATTATGCATGGGTCTAAAAACGCTATTATGCTTTGATCGCACAAAATAGCTACTGTAGCACAAACAGCTGAAACCGGCTATCGTTGAAAGGTGTCACGACACACAATATTTTGCAGCTTGTTGTGTATGGGACTACCATTGTTATGGCTGATTGGTTTCACTTCTCCGCATACTAGGAGAAATGTCAGGCTAGTGAAAAATGACCAAGTTTTTCCACAGAGAAGAATATGTCCAACAGGTGGTTCTTTAAAAAAGATATATATTGCTTGACCCGGCAAAAAAAGTCGCACTCTATTTTGTTGGACTGCCTCTACCCTTTATTACAGTGCAATAATCACATACCAGCCAGCCAACCAGAGTTAGATTCATTTTTCACCGATATCTTGAACTGATGATTAGAAAAACAAACCACTCCAAAAAGTCTTTTCCAGCACATCCCAAAGGCTTTCAATAGGGTTAAGGTCAGGACCCAGTGGTGCCAGTTCATGTGTGAAAATGATTCCTCATGCTCCCTGAACCACTCTTTCACTGTTTGAGCCCAATTTTATATCTGTGCCATCAGGAAAGAAAAAGTCCATTGATGCTATAACCTGGTCATTCAGTACATTCAGCTCGTCATCTGACTTCATTCTATTCACCATATAATGGTGCTGAGCCTCGACCTGACAAACTGAAGCGACAACACCATGGTGATTGTACTGAAATCAAAGCTAAAGACAGTCCTGCAAAATTATTAGTGCAGGCAGTGTATTTTCATGACTTAAATATGTGTGAAAGGCAAACATGGTGACGTTTTATTAAATTGCCGTAAAATCACTATTTGTGGAAATTCAAACAAATGTGTCTCAATTTAAATTACTGTTGCTTTGAGCAGGCTGCCCCCAAATGAGAAGGTCCACCTCCTTCAGTGTTTGTAAATTGTTGGCAAGTATACAGACCAAGGTGGGGAAATGGGACAAACCAGGTTTCAGAAAATGCTTGTTTAAAATCACAATAGATTTTTTTTCATATAATACAATAATCCATGTAAACAATATTAAATAAATTAATAGAGGTAATTTTTTAAAAATGTGCTGTTCTGCTGTAAGCTACCTGATAAAGCTTTGAGTGTGCTCACTTCTGTTTTTGCTATAGTTTGTAGCTGGCAGGAAATTAGTGAAATATATTTAAAAGCTCAAAACAGTGCAGAACACTAAAATACAAAAACATCTAAATTTAAAAATTACTTTTAGCTACATTTCTGTAGCTATTATATTTTATAATAGATTTTGATTCCGTGTACATGGTTAAGGGGGAAGATTTCCAAAAACACCAAAAAAGTCCTGTTGATTCCCACCTCCTTCCCCTCTGATATAGGGACCTCAGTCTTGCTAACACCCCCCCCCTCCCATCTCTCTTTGTACTGCTGGTGAACGGGGTTCTCTGAAAGCATAAACACCATAAATACTTGCCAAAGAGGGGGAGGGGAAAACCCTGAACATAACATTCTTTAATTTCTATCTCTCATTCTGAGAGGCTGACAGTTTTACCATTTTACCATGTACCTACAGGTGAGAGAAAAGACCGTAATTGCAGGACATGCTTGAGGAGTGCAGAGATAGGGTAAAAACATTAATATCCTATTAAATATTTTTTGCTGTTTTATCAAAGACAAAATGTAATTGTTATCTCTGGTATTGTTACATTAACCTAACATTGCTGAACAGAAATGTTATTATTTTTGGAATTCATTAAATGGATAGTTTTTATATATGTATATGTAGTGTGCGTGTGCGTGTGCGTGTGCGTGTGCGTGTGTGTGTGTGTGTGTGTGTGTGTATATATACATATATACATATATACACTCACACTATCTATTTAATGGGTTCCAAAAACATGAGCATTTCTGTTTAGCAATATTAGGTTAATGTAACAATACCAGAGATAACAATTACATTTTGTCTTTGATAGGACAGTGGGCTCAAACTAAGCTTTTAGCTAAATTTTGGGACTATTCAACAGGCGCAAATACAAACAAAGTCTGAAATGTTTAATAAATAATAGATATGGCAATTTCTAAAGAAGATTTAAAAAAAAAAAGATTAATCAGTTAAAAGTACTACAGGGGGAACTGCTTTCCAAAGTGGCCCAGATAAACCTGTAGGAACAGGACAATTTGAATAGTATAGCATTCTAGAACAGAACATTACATATAATTTAGTATGTTATACTATTCACATTCCCTACTAATACATACGTGCATTAGTTAGCATATTCCGTTCTTTCATCTAAGAATGCAGACTTGGCATTCTGGCTAACAAATCAAACTATTTACAATGCCAACATTCAACAACCTGAAAAACGTTATCTGCAAAGATAGTAAAAGAATATGACCACTAAAAGCAGGGCGCATCTATAGGTGACTGTAGAATCTTGTCAGCTTTTACAGTAAGAAAGGATTTAAATAATCTAAAATATAACCCTAACATGATTTCTTTTTTAATTTAGTTTGTCTTGGAACAAGTAATTAGATTAGTAATGTAGATAGATTACCGTGCTTGCCCTGTTCCTACAGGTTTATCTGGGACACTATAGAAAGCACTTCTCCGTGTAGTACTTTTAACTGATTATTATTATAATTTTTTATTTTTTTTTACTTTTGTTTTGTTTTTGTTTTTTGGTAAAAATTGGCATTTTAAAAAAATTTATAAAGTATTTGAGCTCTTGTTTGTATTTGCGCTTGTTGAATAGTGCCAAAATTTAGCTAAAAGCTTAGTTTGAGCCTCCTTGATCTATCAAAGACAAAATGTAATTGTTATTTCTGATATTGTCAGTAAACAGAAATGTTAAAAATTGCTAAACAGAAATGTTCATTTTTTTTAATCCATTAGATAGTAATATGTGCAGTGAGATTACCCTTTTGTGAGTGTGTACTGAAAAAGTAGCCTAAATGATACATTTTGTGTGTCACCAAATATATTGTACATCTGACTCCAAACAGGTAATTAAATTATGTATTTGATGTTGACATTAGATTAGTGAAGCAGACATTCTGAAACTGGAACCAAAGCCTGTTCACAGACAAAGCTATTCCAGAGAAAAGTTTTCAAACAGTCTGTTTTAAACACGCTTCAGGTGTCTCTGTGGTTCATGATGGCTGATATGGCATTTTGTCTTTGCTCTCCAACACCCCCACAACAAAACGAACTGTTTTCTGTTTATGACTTCCTGCTTCACTTGATTTTCTTTTTTTGCAGCATTTTCATTTGGCCAGCATAATGTCATTTATTAGTTACAGTTTCATTTGTCTTTGCAACATGCCACAGTGTACTTGATGTATTTAATATACAATGTGTTATACAGTACATCAGTGAAGTCAAGTGTGGATATAACCATGCTTAGCGTGTATATACAATCAAATATTTGACCAGTAATGGCAGTCTAGATTTTTTTTGGTGTGAAAATTTAAAGTCAGTCATGTAGCTTTTCATATATTTCAGATCACCAGCCTTATTATTGAATTGCTATGTTTTGCTAGACCCTGATTGTACTAAAGACATATAATTTAAGTAAAAAATCATTTCCATTCTAGGTGTGGACAATATCGCCAACAATGCAATTTGCATATATAGTTTATTGCCTATATATGTCCCCTGTATCTTCAAGTGCAGGTTCTACAGTTTTGTGCAAAAATAAAAACCATTTCGTATCTCCTACACTTCTGATTTTGAAATACACGTGTAACTGCAACCTGTATCAGTTTATTTTGAGATGTATGTCTATGTAATAGAACAACATGAATTCAAAGCTGCAAGTGTAGTCAGACTGTGGCATCACAAGATGGTGGACTGATCACCAGAAATGATCTGAATCCCAGAAAATGGATGCTAATGTAAAGTGTGTCTCCGTTCACACTGGGGATTAAAATGTATAGCTCCATCCACATTTCAGTTTTGCATAGTGTGCAGGCTGTTGACTCTTGATGAAAGTAAGTGTGATAAGTAGTGTTCAGGAAAAGAATCCAACCCCCCCCCCCCCACCCCCCAAACACTGCTTGAGCATTCAAGGTGAACACATAAAAAAAGTAGAAAGGTTGAGTATTAAATCTTGATTGAAATCTGCTATGTTCGCTAACTTTGATTACACATTTGGAGGGTTGGTAATTGACTGTAGAGATTCAGTGATGTATCTAAATTTTTTGGAGCGACGATTCATGTATTTTTTTTTAATTTTTGCATTTTTTATTTTTTTTATTTTGTGGGTTAGGTTCCTTGCATAAGGGCACTTCAGCTATGAAGGTAGAGGAAGGGAGGGTGCAGCTCACACCCCACACATCTTTCCTGCTGGTTTGGGAATCGAACCAGCGACCTTTTGGTCCCAAAGCTGCTTCTGTAACCATTAGGCTGCAGCTGCCAGTTGTATTGCCACACTGGCTCCAAAAATAGATATTTTTTTATTGTATTTGAAGTAATTTTGCTTGGTTTAAATGCCGCCCTTGTTTTTTGAGAGTAAAATAATGTTTTAAGGAGGTTACATTTAATTACTTATGTTCACTTCAGTTGTCCAGCTCTTGAATAAAGTTTAGTGATGTAGCTCAACTTTGTTTTACATGGTTTAAGGTTTTAAAATGGTAATGTTGAATCAAAATATGAATAGAATTGCGATACTTACAGAATCATGATGCAAAGTGAATTGGCACCTAGGTATCATGATATCGAATCGGGTGGTCCCTGGTGATTCTCATCCCTAAATAGACTGTACATTTTTAAATGTTCATGCAGGTTCCCCTTGTTTATTTTATACATTTGGTTAGCTGCTTTTGAACATGTAGTGTACTTTTTTAAAAACCCACCTAAGCTCCTTCATTGGATCTTAAGTGACCTTTTGGGGAATAAAACCTAAGCTGTACAGTACCTTCAAGTTATGAGTGTGTAGAGTTTTATTTTTGAATCTCTAGAGATGTGAAGTTAAGTGAATTAATGTTCTAGTTTTGCCTCCTTCATATACATTGGAATGAAATGTGGGCTTTTCAGCTGGTTTACTTATTTTTTTTCAGGATCATGGTGCAATACATGGCAACGCTGTAACTTAGTACACAAGACTACATAAAGTGCAAATACATGACCGTCTGATACTAGTGCAAAATATACCAAGAACAGTGTCTGTTATGCAGTTAGATAGAAAGAAAAAGTTGAAGATTGTGTTGCTAATGCTATTGTAAAAGCCAAAGTGATTTATACACTTGCTAGAAGATATAAAGTGAACAAAACCGACAGAACTTGTATACATGCATGAATTTTATTAGAGTTGCTGGACTTGTTTGATCCCGCCAGATGTTGTGGTTTTGGGAAAGTGGAGAAGTTTAATGTGTTTATTGTTGTAAATACGTAGTTTTTTTTCTTGTTTATCATTATTTTATATATTTTCTCTTTATTAAAGTTGATTTGGTATTAGTTTCTTTTTACTTCTTAATACTTTTCCTTCTTATTTACTGCTATGAAGTCTGTGAAGTAGCTTAATTGCTGTTTATTATGCTGTTTATAAACGTGTTTTTTTTTTTTTTTTTTTTTTTTTGCAAGGCCAGTATATAATAAGTTTAAAAGGTATTTAATTCACTTGTGTATATTTTATTGGCCATAGAAAGGACAGAGAATGGATAAAAATTGGTGTATCATTCATAAAATGCAGTGTAATTCGGTGCTGTAGGGTCACGTTTAAGGACAATATACCCATTAAAGATTTAATTGAGATGAGAATAAATGAATTAGCAGTATGTGAACTGGTGTTTTAGATTGTGAATTCATTCTTTTTTGTGGGTGGGGGTATGGGGTGCTAGTATTAAGCTCAATCAACTGAGGTGTTATAGTATAATAAAGTAATAAATGTAGGGGGGGGGTGGTTTCTTTTTTTCTTTTTTTCTTTTTGTGGGTCATGACTTGAACCTGACTAAGCTGTTGTGAAGTTGTGTTCAGTCACCAATGATATGTGGAATCTTTTAACAAGGTTTGTCCCCTTCTTTCTTTTCTTTTTTTTTTTTTTTAAAGCAAAGTCTGGGTTGTTAAGTTTTTTGAAAGCTTAAATCTTATTCAGGTTTTGTACGATGTTTAGTAGTTTTAAAAATCAATGTATTCATTCAGATATTTGTCTTTTCTTAAGCTTTAAAATGTTAAGAGTTTATTTAAAGAATTGTACTTTTATAGAGCACTATAGTACCATATACCACAGACAGAAAGCGGATATTTTCTTCCTTTCTTTGCTGCACCCACCCACTCTGCCTCGATCAGTTAAAATGGAGCTCTCGTGTCACATGGCTTCCAAACAGGCATGTGCTGGTCTGATCATGCTATGTCCTCCTTCTGCACACACACTTGATCATGCTAAAGCCACAGAGAGAGGGGGAAGGGCCAGCAAACCTCCACCCATGCTGCAACTCTCCCTCCTCCTTACACGAACCTATATGAAATCATGACTTCCCCTCACATGATGACTGCATGAGCTGAAAACATGGCGCTTGTGAAATTTTAGGACCATTTTGATGATAAGGGTGTTTGGAGAAAAGAATTAAAAGTATTATTTTGCTACCAGTGTCTCTCTCTCTCTCTCTAAATACATACATTACTTATATATGTGTGTGAGTGTTTGTATATGTATATGAAAAATGTTTGCTTTCAGTTAGGAAAAATTTTTTTGTCATCTGCTTTTTTTTACAGCTAAATGATTGAATTAATGTACTATGTTATGTCACCCTGTGATACGAAGCCCCTGACTTTTGCTGTGGTTTTTATTTATTTGACAGAAAAAAAATTCTATAAAAAGTGGATAGAGGTATGTGAGTTGTAAAGTTTTTCCCCTACTTCAACAGTGTGTTACACACACACACACACACACACACAAACATGTATGTATGTGTGTGTATATAATATATATAATGTGTGTGTGTGTGTGTGTAATATATATTATGTATATGTATGTATACACATGTATACACACATCTGTAATTAATATTGGTAACATTTTCACTTGAATAATTCCCAACCCTGTTTTCAAACCAGGTTTAACCTGTATTCTTGGTAGACATATTGTCAGACAGTGTGAAAATGAGCTATAACATGGAGGAATGAGCTGTAATATGAGGATTAAAAATGAGTAGTTGTTGAACTGCTCTGGGGGCAGATGGATTGGTGTTCCCCACCAGACATATAACATTGAAAAAACCCATGTTCTCAATATGAACTGGTTTAACGTAACAGAGGTTTACTTCACCCTGTTAGGAAGACTGTCTTACCTTCCTTAAAGTATATCGTGAGGAGGACAAGCAGAGATTGGAAAAATTCAGAAATTTACATTTTGGATCTGGATTTTTCATTTTCTGTAAGTTTTTTTTGTTTTTGTTTTTTTTGTTTTTTAATATATAGATGCATGCATGTATATATGTGTGTGTGTGTGTGTATAAATCTGTGTTTAATGGGGGGAAAATGTTGCATTTTAAATTAACATCAGGAAATAAGTCTACCTTAATTTGGACAATCTCCCTCTGATTTTGCTCCTAAGAGGTTAAAGGTTTATTATGCTCAACAAGACAAGGTTTTATGTAAACAAATCTCTGCTATTTGTTTGGCAGAAATTATTAAGGATCTGTTTTCCCAAAATATATTTGAGACGGAAGAATACACTGTATAAAGTGAACATACCTTTTTGAGTTAAAGTTTAAGTTTTGAGATTTTTTTTTTTAAGTATCTCTTTTCCCAATTTAAACACAATGTAGTGATCTAATCGAAGGTTCTCAAGTGATGGGGGTGTTTTATATTTTTAGGATTGTTGGTTTTAAAAGGCAAGCAATGTATTAAACTTTTATTCACAAAAGTCATAAAATATTTGAACAGTTTAATAGTCTGAATTTAACCTTTATAATGTCTGCTCTCTGTAATTTTGAAGCTGAATAAATGCATTTACTTTGTGAGAATGTTTTGTTGGTTTTGTGTGATTTTAATCACTTTGTATAATAAAATAGTTCTTTTGGTTATTTCTAATGACCCATTCAGGGTGTTTTCTTTCGGTAAATGTATTTAGAGATCATTTTCACTGTGAAAATACCTTTTTATCCTTTTTATTCGCTGACACACTAATCTAAGAATACGAAAGTTAGACATTTCTCACAGATTTGTGAGATGTGTTTGTTTAAAAGATTTTAATTTAATCTCTTGTTATACTTTAGAGGAGATTTAATCAGATCTCTCTCAATGTTTCAATGCCTTTTGAGTTTTGTTTCATTGTTCTCGTTCACTGTGTGTCAGGCTGTAACACTGGGCTCCCATGTTGGTTGGGAGAACCTTTTTCACACGGCTCGTGCTTATTGGATCATTTAATAAAGAGCTGGCGAATATGTGGGTTTTTTTTTTTTTTTTTTAATACCCCTCAAAACTAACAAACCATAGTAATTGATTTGCTTGAAAAATACTGCAACCAGTACGCTTGACTGCCTAACTCTCGTTTTTAAAAATATGCGCCCATTTGCGCTGTACGTGTGATGCATGTAAGGAATCACTCGGGTTTCAACATAACGCAGGCTGCAGGGGTGTGTGGACGCTTCACAATGCTTAGTAATAATCCGATCTGCGTTTCTGTTTCTTTTAAATAGTCCTTAAGAAATAAAGAAAGAAGCAATAGTGGTGTATTTTTGTGCAGTAGTATAGGGAGCATGGATGCACACGTTTCTATATCGCTCTACTTTTACACCCCCCTCTCCAGTGTCGGGAGTGGGCGGGTCCGTAATCGCGCGCGCCGCCTCTTTCACGCTGCTGTAGTATTCTGGAGTAGCTCTGTGACTTTATGAATGAAGGCAGGTCTCCCCTTCTCTGTGCCTGCACAGCGCTGCATAAACGCCGGAGTGTTGTCGAGAAGCGACATATTTTCTTCTTGCGCTTTTTTTTCTTATCGCACTCAATTCTGTCTTGTTGCATTTTCTTTGCATGTTAAAATCATATCGATTGAGCATAAATCAAGCACCAATGACGAATATCCTGCAGTGTGGTATTTAAACATGGAGGGATTAATGTAACCTATAAAAAAATGTTATTCTGGCAGCAGGGGTGTATCAATAACCTATTCTTTCTGAATGTCATGTTTTTATTAAAATACCTACAGTCAGTCATAAGGCATTGTAGTAGCATTTATATTTCATACAAAAAAATACAGAATTGAAATGCACACATTCATATGTGGAATGTATTTTCAGCAGTGCCTGACATGGTTGCTACACAAAGTCCTCATGGTGTATGTGCCTGGAATAGTAGTCTGCGCGCGCACACGCATGTGAGCGCGCTTCATTGTGGGTAATTGGGCGTTGTCAGGAGAATATGGCTGCATACACTCTAAAATGGCTGAGTGCAAATTCGCTTGTTGCCAACCACACGGCTTGCCACACTACTGACCAGTATAGATAATGGATTAACCTAAGGAATATTGGTTGACCAGGTAACCCGAAAATAGACTCCATGTTGACTTGAAGGCTATGCAGCATGTAATTACGGTATTATGTTGTCTTATGGTGTCCCTCCATGTCTTAAAACAAAAAAACCCCACACATTTAGTCAAATACACATGTACTCATAAAAATTAAAGACGCCATGTCTATTCCTAAATATATTTGATGGGTTGTTGCATCTGATAAACACCAATTGAAGACACTACAGGTAGAAACAGTCATATAGGTCAGCTCAGGCGGGGTTTTTGCATCGACAGGGCCTATATTATCTGTGTTACTGTGGTAATGTAAAAATATTAAGAAGACCACGTTTTCCTCCCCCTCACACCGCTTCCACCGTTTTATCTTAAACGTGGCGACGTTAGAGAGCATAAGCCCCGCCCACTTTCCTACAATCATGCAACGCCCTATAGGCTTTGTTGCCAGATGTTTTCTGTTAGACAAAAAATATTTTCTCTTATGGCGTAGAAATACAGTATAAACTGTAAAACGTACTCGAGTGGAAACATATGAAGTCACATTGTGTGGATTTTTTTTTTTTTTTTTTAAATTCAAATCCACATTTCTACCTGAAATCTGTATTTTAAATTCAAATCCACATTTCTACCTGAAATCTGTTTCTAGATGACCAGTATTCAAGAAATATCTACATGTTCGTTTACAATCCCAATAAAAAGATTAATTCAAAGGAATTTATCTAAATGTTTACAATATTTTGGATTTGTATGCTTTTTTTTTAATGGCAAAATTGTTGTGTAACAGCCGGAGGACTTTGTTGGTTAAATAGAGAAATTATAGGATAATAAAGGCTATTATAAATATAATCTTCATTCGAACATCAGCTGAAAAGATTTTTAGTTCTTCTTGGTGTGCAAATCTCTACAAATTTTAATTAGACAGAGCCTCATTTGTAAGCCCCATAAGAGTGTGTGTGTGTGTGTGTGTGTGTGCGCAACTGTTCACCTGTAATGTTTTATGTGGGAAAAACAAGACACCACTTGCTTAAAAAAGCAGCAGTATCGATTTATTTGAAACTTTACAGTTAGATTTTATTCATTTTATGATTTAAAATATTTTACTGTTTTTAAAGGGTTTATAGTCACAGCTGACACTGGAAAGATGGTGGAGAGTAACAAGTTGTATTTATTAATTGATCGACCAGTTGATTGGCTGCTTTCAGGCAAGAGATTCATGTGAGCAAAAGATTACTGCTTAAATTTTATTATGAATATTATTTCAAGTATCAAGTCAATTTTGCTAATTTTTGTAGCTACTGCGAATAAATTAGGTTTAATTGGTGGCAGCATTACTTCTAACTTGTTACAGGTTCAGAGCAAAAACCTGTTATGGATTTATTAAAATTTATTTAAGGAGCATTCCTCTCTAATAGTGGCACATCGGTTATTGCTGGTGGATGAATACTACGATTTGCTATGATGCTGATTTTATATTGCTGTTATGTAAGATTATAAAAGCGAATACTTAAACTATAAACCCTTTAAAATTCTAAAAATGTGCATGTGCTTAAGGCTATTTTCTTATGAAGACGAGGCAGTGAGGGGAAAAAAAGATTGAGTACTGCCTGGTCTACTTTGGACATTAACATTTTTCTAGGTATTGTGTAATTTCGTGAGTGTGCTGGATATTTGGAATGATCTAGGCCTCATGCCTCATATAGCAAGTAGGGTGTGGTTTGGAGCGAAGACAGGTGGAGCCCTCTGCATGCTAAAGATTGTAGACTCGGTCACGTTTTGGTCTTGCATGTTACCCATTTCATTTGCACTGAACCAGAAAATCCGGCTTTACACGTGTCGAGATCTTGGGGCCTAAATGTACAAGTGCAAAATGCACCAGTTCCTGTATTGCATTTGTGACTTCTGCAGCCTGATGTAAGGGAAATGTAGCTATATATCTGCACTTTTAACGGTTAATGGAAGATATACTGTGGTCACAAAAAGCAGTAATATAGAGGTGCATTGCCTTTTGTATAACATGTTTGCTGTATGTTACTCAATGTCATATTTAATTAGTTCATCCCAAAACTGGAGTTAAATAGTTTTTTATGTTGAGTAGCATGTGTGTTGTAGGTTACATTAAAGTAGTGATTAATAACTTAACACATTATGCATTAGAACTGTGATTGTGTGTGTGTGTGTGTGTGTGTGTGTGTGTGTGTGTGTGTGTGTGAGAGAGAGAGAGAG
>JAQMYF010000003.1:12634629-12654136 GCA_030014195.1 Neosilurus mollespiculum | reverse complement strand
GTGTGTGTGTGTGTGTGTGTGTGTGTGTGTGAGAGAGAGAGAGAGAGAGAGAGAGAGAGAGAGAGAGAGAGACTAAACAGAATAATCCTTCAACTAGTTTAATTTTTTTATTTAACACATAGAATGACCTGATTATACCCCAATCGCCTGAAATTGAACCAGTGCATTGAAAAGCAGTTGTATGTGTGAAGGGCCAAGTTCAGTGCAGGATCTGATGTACCAGGTACACTTTGGAGCGTATAAACGGGGGATTATTTGTAAAGATCGAGTGTAATTTTTACGTTTCAACAAATTAGAAAACATATGACTTCACTAGACGTAGTTTGTTAGTATTTAAAAAAATATTCGCACCAGTTTGCATGATTTTGCCCGAAAGAATGCAGATCTGGTTAAATAAGCGAGTGGTGCCATTTTAGTTCTCGCGCCACACTCACGAAATGGCGCACGCGAGACGGAGGGCTCAAGGGCGGACTGGGGATTGTTTTAATGTGATTTTTTTTACATTATGATCAAAGTTAACCACCTTTATGTTTATTATTGCACGCGGCTCGGCATTTTCTTGATCTCGGCGCATGTTGCGCCGGTGTAAACCCTCCTCGTGCTCGTCTTGTTAAAATGTAGCCTATACATCAATGAGTTCATGTCCTACGCGTTAAAAATCACATGATCTGTTTTTGTCGGTGTGTGTCCTGAGTGTTTGTAGCTCGCCTTGGCGAAAAAAAAAAATAAAGTCAGATTATTAGACATTCTTCTAATATTGAGCCACGTGCTGTGAGTGCAGCAGAACGTGAACTTTGACCCGGACGAAGGGCACAATTCATCGAACATCGAGAAATGGGTTTGAGAGTTATTTTCTAACGACCTGTACTTTACCCAACACCCACCATAACCGACCCACCGCCTAAGCAAACGGAAAGACTAGGAGAGCCAAGCGCGCATGCGCAGCTTTACACCTACCCCCCTTTCTTCCCTGTCCCTCTGCAACGCACGTACATACACACACACACACACACACACACACACACACTGCATTGATCAGTTTAGTCCCTGCGATCAAGTGCTACCAGCTGATCAAATCCGATCGCCTTCGCCCTTAACGTTTTAAATTTGCATTTTAATAAAATTCACTGTTTCAAACCTCTAACTTTAATTCCACTTTGACATTCATGAACTAAATCATATGCAGATAGCTGTCATACTATACAAGAGTATATATCACAGTACAGCAGCAGGGTTACACGTTTGGACAACACATAATGAATTGTGTCTTTTATGTCTCTTTTCCCCTTAAATATAGCTTGCTTTAAAAAAACAACCCTCACTTTTTGCCTTTAACCCCAACCCCCATACCCTGTCCTGCCCTGGTGTGTCATCCTTTCAAACACTGTGTCCCCCCCATGTGGGTTCAAAGGTCAAGATGCAATGCTATAAGTAAATGAATTCCACCCCCACCCTTTTCCATACCATGCCAAATTCCACAGTTCCCAAGACAAAAGTGAAAGAGGGGGCAAAGGAGGAGTTTGTCTTCGTGATAATGCAGCAGAAGGGCCTTAGTCTCATTTTCCACTCCCACTGGTTACCAATGCATTGGCGTTCCACGGTTCAGCAACATTGCACCATACTCGTTGTAATATGATGGTTGTCATAAACATTTGTGACCATAGGTGCTGACATGCTCAACTCATTGAACAGCCTACAGGTTTCTGACATCCTTCAGTTGCATAAAAAATACATCTTTTCCCAAGTGTAAAAATGATATTGGTTTTATAGACGTCTTTCTCATTACATTGTACCCCTCATGGTCACTGCTGTGGATCAGCAATAGGCCATATGATTTTTAGCACGCTATTTGGTATGCCAGTAGATCCACCTTAAAAATGATTGTCTTCAGGACAGTTTATCACGCCGCATAACCACCGGTGGTAACGGGCAGTACAGAAGGTGGAAGCTGTTTAAAATGGACACTGCAATAATATCAGTGTGTCACTTGCCACCAAGTGACCTCCCTATAAAAGTGCATTGTTTATAGATTTAAATAAGCCCAACTGGTAAGATATTCTGTTCTGTAGCCAGTCTTCACCCAGTGTCGGCAGAGATGGGCACCAGCCTTCCCGCAACCCCAGTGGGAGGAATTAAGCAGTTGGGTGAATGTTTGATGAGAGGAAAGTAAATGTAGGATTTTTTTCAAATATTAAAATAAATACATTTTAGTAATAGCAGGTATGCTGGAGGTCCAGTGATCTAAAATAGATATACGAGCACATAGCCAAACAGAGGCCAATATACAAATAGGTGATTTTTGGTAATTGGATATGTATTTTTAATAAGTTGTCATTTGTATAGCTCTTAAACCACATTGTGTATTGGTTTAAAGTGTCTTTTTCATTACATACATGTCTGTGTTCTTAAAAAAAATTGTGCAGCTGTGTGTTGTTTTATAGTCCCTATGTATGGGACATTTGGGTCTTGTTTCGTGTCAGTTGTGATGTTGATGAAATTTATATTGTTTAAAAAAAAAATACACTGTGTATCATATGTGGTCTTTTGATCAGACCTTGTAGATGTTACTGTGTACTAACTCAACCTTTCGAAGGTTGTTCAGGTGATTTCCCTTCAAAAGCGGAAAAAGGCCTACTTATTCCTCTGTATGAAGAGGAGGCAATAAATATGTGCGATCAGCAGCCATGGCTCTTGTGTTCAATGTTTCAATCTGCAGAAGCTGCTTTAGACACATCTCCTGAAATGGTTAAGCCCTGCTCATAACCATATGACACGCATGGTACAATGCTTTTCTTTTCTCTACTGAATGAATGAAAATTACATTTACAAATAAACCTTATAAATCTGTGTGGGATGCATGACATGCTTCTTGTTTAAGATCTATATCATTTGATTTTAGTAGATGGCACTTAAGAAATTAGTGTGCATTGCCCACGCCAAGAGCAAATTTGTTTTGCAGTACAGTAAACCACTGCTAATAAAAAGTACTGCAAACTAATAAGCTTTTATTCTGTTAGAATCTGTAAACATCCCATCTACTTTTCCATAATAGTTGCAGGTCAGGGATTTGTTCATGTATCGGTTTAGGATGACTGCAACGGGTTTTTTTTTACTCATCATTATAATCTAATGGGATGGATAAATATCTTTGGATGATTATGGAATATTTTTTGGCCTGTTTTCAGGAAAATAACCATAAAAATGATGAGCCTCCCCTCCTTTTCCTTTTTACATGTTCACACTTGTATGTGTAGAGCTGTTGTAGCTAGCATTTCTGATTTAGCGTCATACTGTTTAATTAGGTTTGGCTGCAGTCATGATTTTGGAGCAAGCTCTGATTTCCCAAAAGCTTTGTATTTTGGAGAGATAACGTGCTACTTGTCTTTCCTGATTGTTGTCCTGTACCTTGAGGTGAGATATTATTGTTGCTGTTGCTATAGAGATGTAAAATAAATAACAGGTTTGTATTTAATAAGTACAGCTGTCATTTGATGTTCTTGTTCATTCGTGTACCTTGACTCTTTATAAACCTTTTTTTTTTAATTGTATTTTTTTTTAACTCTTTGCAATTTATCGGAATTTTTAAGGGCTCCCGATACAAAGACAAACTTTAATCTTTGCTTTGCATGTTCAGCATACCCATTTAGTGGATTTTATACACACTAACTACATTCTTAGGCTTCCTCTTCTTGTAGAAAGCAGTCCGTTGTGATTAGGCTCCACCTTCTAAGCTTCTAAAGGGTTAATGCTGCATCAGCATGCCCTCATTGCCAAGCTTGTAGAATAACCTTTGACCTCTTAGAGGGGTGGGGTGTAAAAAAAAAAAAAAAAAAAAAAAGGAAGCAGAGCTGAGAGGGGGATGGTGGCCTATCAGGTACAACGAATGCAAAGAGAAGACTATGGTGATGGGGGAGGGGATGCCGCTGAAACCTAGCAGTGTTCCTTCATCTTCGCTAGTTCGCATAGTTCACCATTAGCAAGAGAATGTAAAGCTAAAGTTATTCAGTGGACATGGGTCTTCATTTAGTAGAAATAAAAATGGCTTTCACATACTGGATGACTATTCATACTGAGGTTCTGACGTGTGTGTGTGTGTGTGACCCCTGTGTCCCACCACTTTAATGGACTGTGATCCAATTGCCTAACTAGGCTGCAGGGGAGCGTTTTCATTGACTTGGG
This sequence comes from Neosilurus mollespiculum, assembly GCA_030014195.1. Classification (NCBI taxonomy): domain Eukaryota; kingdom Metazoa; phylum Chordata; class Actinopteri; order Siluriformes; family Plotosidae; genus Neosilurus; species Neosilurus mollespiculum. The sequence goes on along the minus strand of JAQMYF010000003.1, from coordinate 12,649,957 downwards.
GAACCTCTGGTTAAGCTGGTCTTCTCCATCTAGACCATAATCAGCTTAGAGTTTTCTTCCATGGACTCCTGTTATGAGGCTAGAGGGAAAGGGAGGGTATAAGGCTATGATCATCATTTCCCCCACCTTTGCCACAAACACAATTTTCCAGCATGGATTGGGAAACTCGCTGGCGTGTCCACTCATCTCAATGAATTAGCCCACTGTAGGACGTTTTTAGGTTAATTCATCCGAATGAAACAGAAATTAATAGGTGTCTCAAATTAAGCAGGGCCTCATATTACTACAATTCACTACATATTTATTCAATATCTTAAAATCTGGATTTACTTCAATCCCAGTTTCAGGTGATCTTTTTTTTTTTGTGCGACTTCTCGTTAACTGCACAAATATATATATATATATTATATTTATATATGTATATTTTTTTATATATACGTGGTCGTTGCCTCTTATTTTCAGATACATAAATTCTAAAATTTAAAATATAGAAGATAAATTAACAATTTAATTATAGAATCTGCATCAGGTCAGGTTAACTATTAGGTTACAGAATGTATTATTATTATTATTATTAATATTTTACTATCATCAATGCTTTTTTTACATTTTGAGGTGTTGGCAAGCTGCTTTTTGTTGTTTAAGTATGTTTAATTTTTTCAATAAAAGATAAATTTGTCATTGCTTCCAAGCTGATCAGAGTTTCACAGTTTTATAGTTTCTTCAAAGACAGATCACACAATTAAAACATGTAAAGCAACAAAATAAGTAAGACCTTTATTTTTCTTAATTTTAACAGGAATGCTAACATTTTGGTTGTGCATATAGATTACTTGTACTTGCTTCTTAAATGTTCAATGAATGTATCCACATTTTTTCCCTTGAGTATTCAGTCATGCAAGTAATACAAAACCAAGAGTTTATCACATTTCTCCTTATATGTTGTTTCGTGTAGTTTTCAACAGACTAGAATTCAGTTTGGAGGTCATCATGATCATACTTGATAAAATAAAGTATGGGGCAGAAGAGATTATTCTAAGTATCTAAGAGGTCTTGATGCCATATTGACTGAAGAATCTCATGCTTCGTTACTGCAGTCATTTTGTAGCATGCCAGAAAGATCCAGCTCTGAGCTCAGCTTACTAACATGCAACAATTACAGTAGATTGTAATGCATTGATTCCTAATGAATTGAATGTACTGTATTTACTTTACAGTATACACCAGAAGGAAGTAACACTTGGTGGGTTTTTGTGTTGGGTGTTTGGGAAGTAGTAGGAATGCCTATTTGTGTCTTGGAAGCTCATTGTTTCTTGCTCCCTCCTTTTTTCTCCCTGCCTTTTTTTGCCACAACCTCCCTTCACTGTTTTTAACTCTGTTGCTGATTGGCTGAGAAAGAAACGGCTCACAGGAAGTGGCAAGGCAAATGGTGATTTAGAGCACTTTTTGACTAGGATACTTCCTGTGTGCTTAGGTTCCTGTCTAACCTTTCACCTTACTATTCCGTTAATAAGTGTAAGGTAATTTGAACTATGTAGGTCAGCTCTTTCTTTTCTTTTCTTTTTTTTTTTTATTGGTGTGTATGTGTGCCTGAGTTTTTAAGTCCAGCAAGATGACATTAAGGGTTTTTTTTTTTTTTTTTTTTTTTTAGTTTGTTTGTTTTTTAAGTAATGATTTTTTTCTTTTTTTTTTCCCTCCCTAAAACTGAGTTTAAACCATTTTTGTTGTGTGTGTAAAAGCAAGCTTTATTTGTGAAAATTATTTGTATATTATGGAAGCAAATCTGTCTCACCAGATTTCGAAATTTAAATGCCTTTGAATTACTAGCATTTTTTGCAGTGAAATTATGCATCAAAAATTTTGTTACACTCAAATTATTCATTTATATTTTTGTTTATTTAGTTTATTATTATTATTATTATAATTATATATTTATATTTTTTCACCCTGTGTATTTAAAAGCTTAAATTTTCAACAACTAATTTTTAGCTTTTATTTTTTCAATATTCAAAAGTCAGCAATGAAAAACTCAGGTGTGAAAAAAAAAAAATTCAGATAATACTTATTTCAGTGGCACAAATACAGCAGACCAAATTCAGAGTCCAGAGCATGCAGCAAAATTTAGTCAACATCCAAGACACCAAGAGTAAGCAGTCAATCATTGCAATGTAGTGGGTACAGCCCAAGACCTCTAAATTGGATCATTGTTTCGCTCACTTGCGTGTAAACCTTGCACCTTAGTCTCTTTTACCGGGGAAACACAGAGAGATGCAAGGAAACAATGTGAGAGGCGTGGAATTGAGGAAATGTGTTCTAAGAGAAATGAGATGTTTTCTCTGACATGTCACACAGTGCTTCACCATAGTGCTCCAGTGCAGAGCTCCACCACGGGAACATAAGAAAATGAGATATTATGGTTTATTTTTGTATTGATTCAAGCAAACTGAGTTGGCAATATAAATAATGTCTATTAGTATATGTTACATGGGTATGGTACCTAATTGATTCGCTATCTCGGCATTAAAAATTATTATTCAGAGTGGATAACGTTTGAAACAAAATACCACGGTTTCCCACGGGCAATCAAGTAGGCAGTGCCATTATCACATTTAAAAATTAAAAAATAAACCATACTTTTTTTTTTGTTTTGTTTTGTTTTTTTGGGGTTTTTTTTGGTATTGCGCTGTAGTGTATACTAACATTTTAAAATTGGTGTACAAACACACCTTTACAGAGCCAGGAATGCTAATATCGAACACAACTTTACAAAATCATGCTTCTCGCGTGTCCGTGCAATATGCACTAAACTCTGGATGAGTACACAGCTCACCTGAACAGTCTCTGTCATGGGTAATATATTAAATATAAAATATAATATCTAGTTTTAGGCTGTTTTTCTTGTATTTCGTTGTAGTTTATATAAAACTTATGAACTAAGTCTGTGAACACACCATTACAAAGCCGTTTTTTGGGCGTGTCTGCAGTAAGCTCTGGTCGAGCATACTTAACTCGGCTCAAATCACAGAGCTCACCTGACTAGTCTCTGTCATGGTTAAAACTTGATGTATAAAATCTCGTTTTAGTTTGCTTTTTATTATGTTTTTGCCTGCCCTGGGACCTTCCTATGTCTGTCATGATTTAATTAAAAATAACCTATAAAAATTTTAGTGTGTTTTCTTTACTTAGGTGCCTGTGGTTATATATTTATTTATATATATATATATATACTAAAACAGTTATGCACCTCAGACTTGGTGGTTGTCACTAGAATGAACATTCGGTAGCTTCCGCCTTGCCTTCAGCACATAACTTTATTATTGTTTTGAGATGACAAACCATCAGATCATGCCGATCTCTAAATACTATACACACTCAATATATAAAATCCTAAAAAGTCACAATAAGAAAAGTGTTTCTATTATTTTTGCCCCACAATTTGATATTCTGTCTAGTGACACTAAAATAACATCCATTTGTATTAGTAGTTATATTTTAGTATTTTAAATTACATATATTTAAAAACAATTGAGAGTAAATTATGCAGTTTACGTTGTACTTGCTTTGTGAATGATTCTTTAGAGGTGCAACGCCATTTGTCCTCTATCCCCCCCCCCCCCCCCCATATAGTGTGGGTATGATGTCATGGGAAGAGAGTCAAGGCTAGTGATTTATAGCGAACACCTAGCTAGCCCCATAGAGTAGCTGCTTGAACTCCACTCACACTCAGTGTAGAAGTCTCAGCATCTCATGCCTGAGCGTCGAGGTGTCCCTGACACAAAAGATTCAACTGTGAATTTGTCATTTTTTTCTCAGAGAAAAAAGCTCTCAAATTTAAGGGGAAAAAATATCTCCAAGAGACGTGTGAAGTTGAATGAGCGTGGTGTGAAAATGAAAACTCACAAGCATCATCCTCATGTTTCACATGCACGTGAAAAAGCTTGTCAGAAAAGTCCCATATTAAAACGAGTTTGATTTGTGCTGTATGGTTGCACCTTAAATTGGTAGAGCATATTCCCACGTTACGCCCACTCGGAGCTCCACCAGCTGTGCAGTTACTTTTTTGGCATTACAGTTAGGACTCCTCACTTTGCTTTAGGGTCTTTTTTTCCTCATAAAACAGACCTTTTGAAACCCTGACTAGATCCTCCAGCTTTCTCTTGCTAGTAATGTGAGGAGTGTAGTGAGCATGTGGGAGTGTAGTGTTAAATGTGCATTCTTTATATATGCCTGGGTTGGCATTTTGACTGTCAGATGTGTTTGAATTTAATATTGTGCATGCACATGGTAAGATTTTTTATTAATATATATAACATTTGTGTGAAGACGTTAAATATACACTGAAAATGTTGGCTCAGTCCTGTGATGGCTGTGTTCAGAAAGCGGGCTTATAATTCGGAGCGATGGAATGCTGTCTCTTTGTGTGCACACTGCTGATAGATGGTGGGACCTGCTGAGTCCTCCAGAACAGCTGAGGCTGGCCCATCATGCACCAAACACCAGCTTGCATGCATGTGGGCTCCCTTGCATGTTTATTTCCAAAAGGGCCTCCAAGGCGGTATGCCTTTAACGGCTGCTTGAAGATGCACCTGCTTATGTGCGAGCATGCATGACTTTGTGTATCTCGCTAAACGTGTTGCAGGAGCTGCATTCACGGTGTGTGTTGTGAGGAGGAGGAGTGTACATGTGCACGCAGAGGAATGGGATGTTCTCGTAACACGAAAGGGCGTAGGCTGGGTACATCCGTATGTCTGCTCCATGTATGTGTGTGTGCCTGCATGTCTGTGCCAAGACAAGGCATGTGAGCACTATGAGCACAGAAAAGGATTTTATTTATTTATTTATTTTTAAATTTATTTTTAAGAATTGTGAATGGAGATGGACATGACAGGAAAACATTGGACGAGCCAATTGACCAAAGGCCTGATCTTTTGAAATGCGCTGCTTGACCCTTCCCCCAGCTGTAGGCACAATAGCCCAGAATGACTCCTCCATAGCAAACTAAGCAAGACCCCTTCTCTTACTTCTGGGTGTTCTAAAGAGCCTTCACCTTTGCCCTTCTCAGAGGTGCATTCTCTTCTTCTTTCGGTCTTCTGTTGTCCTTGTCCACCATTACTCAAGGCCTTTCTCTAGAGTTGGTTATTAAATGCTCTCAGCTTCCTCCACCTTTTAACAATTAGTTACAAAAAGTATTCCTTATTTCTCATTGTTGCTCTCTTGCATCTGAATCTACAGAGAAATAGGAACTACCCATGGAACTCAAAATTATTTTTGCATATCCTGTACACTAAAATCAGATTTTGTCTTGTACCCCCCCACCAACGTTCATGAGGGTTGTATGTTGGTAGGATCGCAATCGTTATCAGCAGAAACAACATGCAAATTTCAACATTGAAATTTTTATTTAGAGTGGCTCCTCCACACCCAGTCCCCAAACAATGGAGGAATACACAAAAAGACCTATCCTTCTCCACCCAGCAACTTCCATCCATCTTGTCAGCGTAAAAAGCAACAGAGATGTTTTTGGTGTAACAGCCAATGAAGCAAAGGTTCGCCAAGGATCGTGTATGGCCGGGAGGGGGATGGAGGTGAATACGTGTGTGCCTGTGGATTGTTCAAGCGTCGGGGTGGGGGATGTGTGCATATAGCCGAGAGCCATTGATCAGCACCAGAGTAGACTGGTGATTTTTGGCAGCTCTAAATCAGGGTCTTTAATTGTTCAATTACCCACTAAATCTTAGGGTTTCTCATACAACCAGTATCCTAAAAATGCCTGTGAATAAGTGGGGGGTGGGGGGAGTAGTTAGTTAACACTTGGAATGTCTCATGGCGGAGCACAAGGAAGCCAACAAAATGGCTGCCATTGTGAACTCATGCAACGACATGTTGTTTGAGCTTACACTTGAAGGACTGATCCAAGATCAGTGCAGTGCCCAAGGATCCCCCCCCCCCAAAAAAAAACAAAAAAAAAAAACAACAACAACAAAAAAACAGAAACCAAGATACTCTTTGAATCTGTAGGGATCCAAAATGAGGAATCTCTGTAACTTTTGGAGCATGGTAGGCTTTTGTCCGCCATTTTCCATGAGCCCGAAAAGACCGATGGTGGGTGGAGAAAGTAAATCATTCTGTTCTCCAACCAGAAGGTGGATATGAACTCCAAGGTTCAGAGGTCACCAGGGATTCTGGTTTTAACCCCTTTTCCCAAACTCTCGAGAGCACAGAGGTGGGCTCCTCCCTTTTGACCCCTGTTGTGAACTTTTCCTCGTTGTTCCTCTGCACTCCATCTCCATCTAGAGGTTCTCGTGTACAACAGCAAAGCTTAGAAAAACCTCAAAGTTTTAAAGCAAGGCTAAAGCTACGTAGCATTTACCCCCTGAGTAGCATTTGTAACATGGCAGAATTACCATCCCAGTTTCCTGCTGCATCTTGTGGGCATTGTGTTGGAATGTCAGTATAATGAATGCTGTTGATTTTGGCCTCATAAGCTCATTTGTTTTTCCCTCACTCTGGAAAATGATTTGCTTCTTTTTTTTTAATCATGCTAGTGTCCTATGGTGTTTCCTCTTAGTCTTCTTTTATTGCTTCCTCTCTCTGTCTTTCCTCCGATTCCCTCCATTCTCTCGCCGTCCTCTTGCCCGTGTGCTGGGATGGTTCCAGGACAGCTGGCAGCGTACTACAGTCGTCAGAGTCCGGTTTCAATATCCCCATTCAATCTCCACTTGCCGTTTTCTCTCACCCTGCTCATGTTGGCACCCTGTCCCTGACCCTACTGCTGCAACTTACCAACACACTTTATTAGTCACTTACTGCTTGGTTATATGTCTCTAACGTGCTTTTTGTTTAACCATAGCTCCCTTATGCTGTTTTCCGCCTTCATTTTTGTCTCTAACGTACACGAAAGTGGAAAGGTCTTACTCATCATGTGACATTGTGATATTTTGGTATGACTTCAATGATAATGCCATTTTTTTCCCACCTCACTGCTGACTGAGCATGTTGTCTTTAGGCCATATTTTTCCTAGAAAAATGTTGGGAGGTTTTTGAGGGAAACATGTTGTGGCTTTTGGCACCGGTCGTGGCATTTGGGAATGAGAGAGTGTATTCAGGGAACTACTAAGCAGAAGATGTGATGAGGTGGAACTTGAGAGTTCTTTACATAGTGTTTGTGTTTCGTAGCTGTGCATTCATGCGTCATTTCAGATGGGTTTTCAAGATATTCAGGAGTGAGGTAATACAATTAATTAGCAGGTTTTAGTCAAAACGAACATACTAATTGGCATGATGTATACAAAGGGGAAACAAAAATGACTGTTGTAAATAATCTGAATCTCAGTGCTAGTCATTTGTAGGTAAATAATCAAATTCAATATGTTAAGCTTAATTAATCATTTAATTTATGCATTAAATCTTGGATAATTGTGAACAAGGAGTTTAAAACATTGTGAAGAATGATCATACTGGTAATTCATGGGAAATATTTTTATTTCTCTCTACAAGTTGCATCCAAGTACATTTGCCACATATTAATATTTCCTTTTAATATCCAATCAGAATTGTTAAAATATGCTTTTCTTTAAAATTAGACAGTTGATTTTCTCACCCGTTGCTCTTTTTCTTTCCTCTTCCAGGACCAGGAAACTCCAGATTAGAAACATTCCACCACATTTACAATGGGAGGTGAGTTTGCTTTCTGTATCTAGTAAATGAATCTGCCCTGTGCTGTATAGATCCACCAGACACCGACCACTTTTGCCTCATGGAAATGGAAACGATTTTGTTGCTGTAGATTCTGCAACGCCAAGTGCCTTTTTTTTTTTTTTTTTAAATGAAGTGGTGAATACAGAGGAAAAAAAGGAGATGCCTCTTTTGGAAAAATAATTTTGGGTTGTCAGAAATGATAATCTCTCATAACATGATGAATGTATTGACCCAGGCATAAGAACTTGAGACTGTAGATGTGTCCAAATTTTTTGACTGGTACTGTACTACGTAGTGGTATAAATAACTTTTTGCTGATCTTACTATAGTGGTGCCTGAACGGTCAGTCCTCAAAATGTATGTTGGAAACAGGGAAAATGAAAAACTGGACAAGGATATAATATTATATACTAATTTTGATTAGTACCTACAAAATTAGATCCACAATTAACTGGTGACAGGGTCATGGATGCCCAAGATTCATTGATGCACTTTGGGAGTGAAGGTTAGCCAGTTTGATCTGATTACATAGAAGAGACACTGTTGCGCAAATTGCTGAAAAAGTTAATGCTGGTTATGATAAAAAGGTATCAGAACACATAGTCCATCAGAGCTTGGTGCCTATAGGGCAGCATACACAATAGACCAGTTAGTGTGCCAATGCTGACCGCCATCCACTGCCAAAATCACCCACAATAGTTCTCAGAGTATCAAAAGTGGACATTGGGGCAGTGGAAGATGGTGAATCCCTTTTTTTTTTTTTTTTTTTTTTTTAAACGTCATATAATTGACCAGGAAGAGATGGCACCAGGATGCACCATGGGGGGGAAAAAGGAGAGCTGGGGCAGCCAAGGAAACTTTGGGTCACAGCGCTCATGTAGTTGTTACTTTGGCATGAAATACCTACTCAAACATTGTTGCAGACAAGGTACATCTGTGACCCTGGCCACTTTGAGCAGGATCATGTTCTCTCCACCCAGCAAAAAGTGTTCTGGTATAGTTGTGGAAAATGACGAAGAGTCCAAGGTGTTGACTTGGAATTTTCTGGACTTTCATACCCTCAAGCATCTCTGGGATGTCCTGCAAAAACAAGTTCGAACCATGGAGGTCCTACCTGGCAAATTAAGAGGCCTGATGCTAATGTCTTGGTGCATTCGGTGGTCTTGCTGAGTCTATATATATATATATATATATGTGTGTGTGTGTGTGTGTGTGTGTGTGTGTGTGTGTGTGTGTGTGTGTGTGTGTGTATGTAATAATCAGCAGTGCTGGTAGGCTTTTATATCGTATTTCTAAAAGGGTTTAGAGAAAACAAATTAATATGGCACTGTGTGTTGCTGTTATGCACCACTGTACCACCTGTGTATGTAAAATGTAAGTTGCGGGGCGTGGCACAGAGCACGATGCAGCACCAGGTGGGCCGGGTCTTTCTTCACTCGTTCAGCCCCCATTGGTCCACGTGTTCTGCTGCCTTCGATTCCTCCATCAGCCACACGGGGGAGATGGGTCTGATTTACTGACGTGTGTTCAGTTTAGGAACTACTGCACATGGTACACAACATTAAGCACAGCAGATTCCTGTGAATCTGAATGGGGCTTATAATATACAGTACACAAAAATGTTATAGTTCAAAACCTGCTAATATTCTGTAGTCACGTGTCCCAGCGTGTGCTGTGAGTTTAGTGGAGAGTAGTTCTGATTGTGTAAAGCCTAGTGTGTCCTGATGTCATGTCTGGTACTTTCATGTTCAGCCATTCCTCATGATTGAGTGTGCTTCTTCCTCAGGTGCTTGATGGTCTGCTTGCACAGTATGGAACCGTTGAGAACTGTGAACAAGGTGAACAAACAATTTTACATTTTAATATTCACGTCTGAGATCTATTATAAATCCATGTTTAATAAACATCTCATGAATTTCTTTTAATCTCTCTGGCTGTAGTTAACACAGAAAGCGAGACGGCTGTGGTGAACGTCACTTATGCGACTCGGGAGCAGGCCAGACAGTGAGTGCACTTTTTGTGTTAGGGTTCCTTAAAACATAATCGTTTTCATGTTAAATCAACTACTTGATTAGCTAGTTCTGCATTTTCAAAAGTAAATGTAATTTTAAGATGTAAGTGAATGTGACAGTTTGAAAACAGAAACATAATCTGACATGCATGATGCATTACAATCTTGAAGAAAAATGCTACTCTGAATGGTCATGTACCATAATCCAGTTCATCCTGTGTGACCAGGTCCCCATTTCACAACCACATTGTCTGCAGGGTTACATTCATGTTGAAAGGGAATGTCACTATAGTCAGGTGTTGTACCTGTGCTGGAGTTTTATGAAAGAAATCAGGCTCACTGGGTCGCGCTTTACAGTAGAATGCAGGTTTCTCTGTTACACAGCACAGCACTGACACCTAGTGATGCACTAGCTGTGCTACAGGGCAATCTCTGTACTGTGACATTGACACCGAACACATCATTGCTTTGTATCTTTATAGTAGTTTTTTCCTAATGATCAAAATTTCTTTTTGATGTTCCAGAGCGATCCAAAAGCTAAATGGTTACCAGTTTGAGAACAACACTTTGCGTGTATCCTACATACCTGATGAGAGCATGGACGCTGACTCCCAGCGCAGCCCTGATAACGGCCGCCGCTCTGGATACGGTGCCCGTGTCAACTCAAGGCCAGGGGCCCCTGGCACAGGGATGCCCTCCAAGCATCAACACACTGATATCCCTCTCCGATTACTTGTACCGACCCAGTATGTGGGTGCCATCATCGGCAAAGAAGGTGCCACCATCCGCAACATCACCAAGCAGACACAGAGCAAGTGAGTGCCAGCTACAAGCTGATGATCGCAATCCGGTCTTTCAATGCATGTTTATGCATCCATTAATCTATACAAATAATGTAGGGATTCATACCAGAAATCAAATTTTCTTACTTGTTACACTTTTAAACCTTTTTCAGGATTGATATCCACCGTAAAGAGAATGCCGGTGCGGCAGAAAAGCCCATCAGTGTCCATTCGACTCCTGATGGTTGCTCAGCAGCCTGCCGTATGATTCTTGACATCATGCACCAGGAAGCCAAAGACACCAAAACGTTAGTGAGCTCTAACTTTTCATGAATGAAGTGTGGGGCGGTACAGCAGCGCAGTGGTTAGCATGTTCGCCTCACAGCAAGACAGCCTGGGTTCGATTCCTGGGCTCGGGATTCGATTCTGCGTGGAGTTTGCATGTTCTCCCCGTGCTTGGTGTGGGTTTCCTCTGGGTACTCCGTTCTCCTTCCTCAGTCCAAAAACATGCACATTAGCTGTTCCAAATTGCCTCCCGGTGTGAGTTCGAATGTGTGTGTGTGTGTGTTGGCACTGGCCCTGCAATGGCCTGGCGAGTTGTCCAGGGTGAACACCCCACCCTTGCCCAGAGTTGGCTGTGATGGTTGCCAGCCTCCCCGCAACCCTAATTAGGATTAAGCGTCTTAGAAAATGAATGAATGAACAGGGTGTGATTTCATCGAACCTTTCCGGATTAACCCAGTCTTTGCCTAAAGCCATATGAGTGTCCAAATGAGTGCTAGTGATGTTTTTTTCCCCTCCCTTTCGCCAGTGCTGAGGAGGTGCCTTTAAAGGTCCTTGTCCACAATAACTATGTAGGTCGTCTGATCGGCAAAGAGGGGCGTAATTTGAAGAAAGTGGAACAAGACACTAACACTAAGATCACCATCTCACCGTAAGTCATGGATTAAACACCCATCCTCTCATTACCTTCCACATCTTAAATGTTTTAGAGAATCTGATGTACTTTTTGTGCAGTTTGCAGGATCTGACCCTGTATAACCCTGAGAGGACCATTACAGTGAAGGGTGCCATCGAGGCTTGCTGCCTGGCTGAGCAGGAAATTATGAAGAAAGTGCGAGAGGCCTATGATAACGACATCGCTGCCATGAATGTAAATGTGTGATAGATCAAGACTTTGATTATTTATATTTATATTATTTCCTCTGCTCATGTTTCACTTCTGTCCACCTCCAGCAACAGACACACCTCCTCCCTGGGCTGAACCTCGGAGCCCTTGGCATTTTCCCTCCATCTTCCTCCATGCCTTTTCCTCCCCCGGGAAACCCTGGGGTTTGTCCCCCATATGGCTCCTTTGGGGTAAGGCACGGCTCACAGAAATATAAACATACAAGCAATTAAGTCTCACAGTCGTATTCATAAACCATATGAGAGATGTAGGAAAGCTCTGCTGTTGATTTTGCTTTACTGATTCTATTCACACAAATTCTCACTTCTCATTGGTCAAAAGCAAGGTGATTAATTTTCTGATAGAAATTTTGTCTGCAAATCAAACCTAAGCTAAGCTTAATCATAAGTTAAAATGTGCTGTGTTTCAACAATTATGTATGTATTTTGATGGGTGACATGGTGGCGTAGTGGTTACTACTTCTGCCTACAGCAAAAAGGTACTCGTTTGTGCCCGGCAAGGGCGTTTCTGTGTGGTGCTTACATGTTCTCCCCATGCTCATGTGGTAGTGGTGAGCAGTAGTGGCTTAGGGGTTAAGCCTCTGGGTTTCTGATCGGAAGGCTTGTGGTTCAAGCCCCAGTACCACCAAGCTGCCACTGTTGGACCCTTGAACAAGTCCCTTAATCCTTAACTGCTCAGTAGCATAAATGAAATAAAAAAGTAAGTCGCTCTGGATAAGGGTGTCGGCCAAATGCAAAATAAATGTTAAAAAAAAAAAACGTGTTTCGTTTTCTCTGGGTGCTTCAGTTTCCTCTCACAGTCCAAAGACATGCACATTAGGGATAATTGGATACTTTTGATTGGCCCTAGGTGTGAATGTGAATGGTTGTGTTTTTGTTGCCCTACAATGGTCTGGTAAGTTGTTCAGGGTGTACCCCACCTTTGGCTGGAGTTGGCTGGAATGGGCTCCAGCCTCCCCACGACCCTAAAATAGGATAAAGCAGCTTAAGTCAGATTAAATGAAGTAATTATTGATATAGTGAAGCTTTCTGTGGAAAAATGCTTAAGGTTTATGGGAGGAGTTTCCACTGTCAGCACTTTGTACAAGTCAGTAAGTTTTCCGACATGGACGAAACGTCAGGACAGAAAACTTTGCACATTGCAGTTTCTCTGTTTCGTGACCAGCTGCGTTATTGTCTTTTTACCTTCAAGAGAAAGAAAAAGAGGCTGGTGAGGGAATGACTGTTATGTAGCTGCTATAACGTAAGTGATAAAATGAGTTAGTTTGTGTTTTATGGATATTCTACTCTATTAGAAACAAAAGTATGTGTTTAATGAATAAATAATGTAATCACTAGCAAGTAGCTGTGGTGGAAGAGGAATAAAAGACTGAGACATGCTCTTATTGGAAAACAATCAACTTTATTTCCCCATCACGTGGCCTCACACCATCCTTTCTGTTGATTATCTTCCTGTAAGAGCACACTCCATTGTGTTTTATAGCTTACTAATTGCTTTGCCTGATCCTACACTTTATGTCCATAGACTCCTGAGCAGGAAACAGTCCATGTGTACATCCCTGCACAAGCAGTGGGTGCCATCATCGGCAAGAAGGGCCAGCACATTAAGCAACTGAGCCGCTTTGCTGGAGCCTCCATCAAGGTCAGGAGCTTCTAATAGATCAACATACCATACACAAAGGCATTATGCAAATTGTACATGAGTTCTAATTAAAGATATTCATGGATGCTAATTCTAGGATTATTTCTTCTGTTGTATTTTTTCCAGATTGCACCAGCAGAGACACCTGATTCAAAGATGCGCATGGTCATTGTAACTGGTCCACCTGAGGCCCAGTTTAAGGTACTAATATGTATAACCTGTAAGGCATGCATGCATGCATGCATAAATATATATACACATGTATAAAAGCATTATGATCGGCCAAATATTCTGTCACTCTTAAGGTACCATTTCCCCCAATATAAAATACCTTGTAATGATGTATTTTTTGAATGTTAAACATGTACCATTTCAATTAAACAAACATACAGGTGACGGATCTACAGGGTCTTTGTAATGACTGCTTACATTACTGCTAGGAGGGGGGATTTTCATATGATATTCTTTAGGTACATGTTCCCAAGTACAGCTAATTTAATAATAATAATAATAATAATAAAGATGATGATAATACATTTTAATGTATATTGAGCCTTTATAAACCCAAGGTCACTTTTTAATAGGGTAAGGAAAGCAAGGAAATTAAAGCAGACTCCTCAGTATAGAATGAATAGAATGAGTTATAGAATAAAAAAAATTTTATTCTGAGATGAAAGTGGAGAAAGAACTGTCATGGAGCGATTGAGGAGAAGAATTCCAGAGTGTAGGGGCCATGGCACTGAAGGACCTGCCTCCAAAGGTGGGAAATCTGTTGTGAGAAGAGATTGAGAGTGTAGTGAAGAGGTCAATAATTCAGAGATATAAGGGGACAAGGCTATGCAGGGCTTTGAAGATGAGAATCAAGATTTATCACTACTTAAGGTATTTTTCTGTTGCTCTTTAGGCTCAGGGAAGAATATATGGCAAGCTGAAGGAGGAGAACTTCTTTGGGCCGAAGGAAGAAGTGAAGCTGGAGACGCACATCAAAGTAGCAGCAGCTGCTGCTGGCAGAGTTATTGGGAAGGGTGGAAAGACAGTAAGAGCGATTTTACTTTATTTATATATATATATATATATATATGTGTGTGTGTGTGTGTGTGTGTGTGTGTGTGTGTGTATAATTGCGGTTACGAGGTGCTAATCATTGACATTGTACTCCTGCAGGTAAATGAGCTACAGAACCTAACTGCAGCTGAAGTTGTGGTTCCTAGAGAGCAGACTCCTGATGAACATGACCAGGTTATTGTCAAAATCATCGGCCACTTTTATGCAAGTCAGGTACGTTTCACACCAGAATATATTTTCTTACTTCACCTTTTGATTTTTGCCCAGTTAATACGTGTCAAAGGAAAAGCCAACATTAACTGTCTTAAAAAGGTGGTTGGCTATCAGAATAGCTTCAGTACATCTACAAGTTCATAGAATGCTTCTTGAAGGATGAAGACTATCCTTCTGAAACATCTGCTCTGAAATACTGTTTTGATGATGATGCTGGAGATCACTACCTAACATTCCAGTTCAAAATCTCTCGCGGATATTTAATTAGCCGTCATTTTCATACTCCTGAAAAAATTCAGTGAACCCTCGTGCCCATAAAGCTCATAAACCAGCAGATGTGCTAAGCACTACACCACCGTGCCGCCTAAATAACATGCAGTATATATTATGTACTTCTCACCTTTGTGCAGTGGAGCCTGAAGGTTTGTGAATCCTTTACATTTTTTATATCTCTGCATAGGTATGACTGTTAGATTTTTACTAACTTTACTTACTTTTAGTATATACTTCAATTAGAATGTGCCTAAAGAAATGAGACCAGAATATTATACTTGATCTTATATTTAATAAGAAAAAACATAAGATATTATGTATCTATCAGTGGCAAAAGTATGTGAACATCTAGGTTTGACAGCCAATTTGTTTGTGTTTACAATTGGGGTGTTTTGTTTTGTTTTGCTTTGTTTTGTTTATATATATATATATATATATATATATATATATATATAT
>JAQMYF010000003.1:12613970-12633218 GCA_030014195.1 Neosilurus mollespiculum | reverse complement strand
TTTATATACTGTATTAATCCTGCAAGGTGAATTATTGCCTCTGCATTTAACCCATCCAAAGTGAGCACACACACACTCGGAGGAGTGCGCTGCCACACATTTGGGCGCCCGGAGAGTAGTAGGGGGTTAGTTGCCTTGCTCAAGGGCACTTTATCCATGAAGGTGGAGGAGGGGAAGATGCAGCTCACTCCCCCATGATCACACATTTTTCCTGCTGTTTCAGGAATTTAACCAGTGACCTTTAGGTCCTAAACCAGCTTCTCT
Source organism: Neosilurus mollespiculum (assembly GCA_030014195.1). NCBI lineage: Eukaryota > Metazoa > Chordata > Actinopteri > Siluriformes > Plotosidae > Neosilurus > Neosilurus mollespiculum. The sequence goes on along the minus strand of JAQMYF010000003.1, from coordinate 12,632,954 downwards.
AACCATTAGGCCATGGCTGATTCATGGGACAAATGAAGGACATTTCTCAGGACTTAAGAAAAAGAGTTATTGGTGTTCATTAGGCTAAATAACGGTGAGAAAACCATCTCAAAGAGTTCGACTCCACCAATCTAGGACAGCTGGAGAAAATTTCAGATCATTGTTACCCTCTTCAGGGCTAAAGTTAATGTTTGAGTCCACCATCAGGTAAACACTGAACCGCAATGGTGTGCGTGGCGAGGTTCCAAGGAGAAAGCCACTGCTGAATATCCAGAAGGTTATTAGAGAATTTTGTGTGCAGATGATGAAAATAGAACATTTTGGTTTAAAAGAGAAGCATTGTGTTTAAAGATCTCGGACAGGATGGCTTGCCATGATTGATAAAACAATGAATTCTTAATAAATTGCTCCGGCAAATTCTAAAGGAAAATGTCAGCGCATCTGTCTATCAACTGAATTTCAAGAGAAAGTGGTTCATGCAGCAAGACAACAACCCTAACCACCCAAGCCATTCTACCAAAGAATGGTTAGAGAAGAATTCAGTAACATTTTGGAATGACCAAATCAAAGTCATGTTCTTAATCCAATTGAAATGTGTGAGCAGTTCATGTAAAGAAGCTCACCGACATCCCATGGGATAAAATCCCTCCAAGCTGATGTGTAGAACTGATCTCAGTTCTCAGACTGATTCTTAGTCATTACTTTAAATAAACACTGACATTTGGTCTATTTATTTGTTTGGCTGGGTTCTCTATTTACTTTTAGGACTATAGGATGTTTTAAGTCATATTTATACAGAGATATAGAACAATCTAGAGGGTTCACAAGCATTCAAGCACCACCGTAATCATTAGTCAGTTTACTTAGAGTATAGGTTCACTTGGGTAGGTATACAGGAACCCCCATTACCACCTTCCATTAGTGGAAAGGGACTAACATAGATGTATTTTGGGTGCTAGCTCATTCTGAGCCCACTGTCTCTTACCCCTCTTGTGTATTTCCAGCAGTGAAAGTAAAACATTCTAACAAAATCTCTGAAAGTTCTTGTTGGTTGGGTGATGCATATGGGGTGAAATATACAGTAACATTTAAATAATATTTAAAAAAGCTATTTTAAAATTAGCTCCAGCATCATTTTCTGAACTGAAACCTCCAGTTATTAACCAATTGGATTCATGATACTGAGCAGACAGTTCAATTAAAATCTTCGAAAATGTGGTGAACCTTTTTGAGGTGTAGAAAATTGTACACAAAATGTTATCCATATCCAAAAAAATAAATACCTAATTTTACTTTTAGCATAATGAGGTGTGTTGCAGAAATAGTTAGGCTGTTTTCTTACTCTGGCTTCGTAGATTAAAGGCTTGGGGATGGTAGAGTTTGAAAATAAGGAAGAAATTATTCTAATGTTTACATCAGAGTCATGTCATTTTATAATGTATAATGTATGTTTCTCTTTGCAATGCTGAGCAACTGAGCTAGCAATTCACAATCTCACAAAAGAGTGTGAATACATTACCAACAGACTTTGACTCTGTGGGCTGCGTGGACTGGGAGATCTAGGGTTCGTACAGTGCATTTGCCTGGAAATGCGTAATTAATAGATTGATATTACATTTTTCTATGAAAATCCAGTAGGGAAGCTCAGCCTGCAGGGTTCTAAAAGTGAGAACATTAGGAAGGATTATGGGTAAAACGTGTATAATTTAAACAATTACCAAATGCACGTATACAGTTGGGTTTAGTTTATAAAGAGGCCAAAGAGTAGAGGCACAAAATTGGTGGACCGAGTAAAGTAAGTAAGTGTATAGATTTCCTAAAATTGTTCTTGTGTATGACTACTGCAAATTAAATATTATCTTTTTATTTTTAGCTGGCCCAGAGGAAGATCAGAGACATTTTGACACAAGTGAAGCAGCAGCAGAAAGGTGGCATGGGAGGCCCTCCGGCATCTCACCCACAGAACCTATCAGAGCTTGGGCCCCACCAGGGAATGACCCAGGAGCCTAGGAGGAAGTAACAGGCTCAAGCTCCAAACTGGACAGACAGAGGAAAAACAGTGGACTGACTGAGAGAGAGCGACACAGACCCAGCGGTAGACAGGGAGAAATGAGCATTTAACAAAGAGAGGAATAAAAAGGAAATAAAAATGCCTGAGAGAGTTTAAAAAAAAAAAAAAAAAGGTTTAGTGTAAAAGAAACTAGAACTTTGAGTGATTTAAAAATAGGGGGGAAAAAGAAAAGAGAGAGAGAACTAGGAAACAGAGACCAGATGCCAGGTCGACTGACTGGGGATGGCAGGGATACCTTGTGGCAGCTTATGAAATAATCATGGCTATGTGGCCTTGAGTCCTGAGAGAAGCTCTCATGAATTGTATCACACTTGGGGCGCCCTGCCATCACCAGTCACTCAAGTATTTTAAGGGTGTTTTTTTAAGAAGAGCTATATGTATAGAAATGTTTATTCAGAGGTATTATAATGAAATGCAGTGAGGCAGAGGTGGGGAGAGGGGAGTGGAGAACCCATTACATCGTGCCAATAAGGGTGGCCTACAGGAAATCACAGGAGGGGCCATAGCTGTTAACACTGCTCTTTAAGTCCCTGGCAGTAATCTGTTGGGGGTAAGGACAAATAAAGAAGAAGAAAAATGAGGTTGTAAATATAATCTTCATGAATTTGTATTGAAGCACTGTTGAAGCACAGTGAGGGTACAGTAAGTGGGTGGGCAGAGGCTGACCCTGCAGTTCTATTGCGGAGGCTCAGCTCTGAGACGTACATTTTACACCCAGCCCTAAACTACGCCCGCGATGCTTGCCGGCGCGTGGCCCACACCCAAATGGCATATTTTATATATATTATATATATATGATATGTGAGTTAACCTGGCCCCTCAGAGAGCAGAGAAAACGGCAGTGGAAGGGGAATGTGCCACTGGGATCAAACTGTCTTTCACAGATATTTTGAGATATTTAAAATTAGCTGTCACCATCTGGGTTTTGCTGACGTGTGTTTTTAACTAAGATGTGACTGTAAGTCTCTGACACAGAGCATTGAGTTGCTGAGTTCTTTTTTTTTGTTTGTTTGTTTGTTTTTTTTAAATCGAATTCCCTTTGCATCCGAAAGATGAAACAGGGATCAGAGATATCATGCAAATAACACAAATTTGATTGACCTTGACAGCAGGTGCCAATCTTTGATCAGACCTGGTAACTTAATGAATCTATCCTTTACTTTAAGATCACATATAAGATGCAGGTTCCCATGGTACATTTCTCCACCCTGCCTTTAGGTCAGAGATCAACAGCAGGTGATGTTTACATGGCTTCTGCACTCTCTCTCTCTCCCCTAGTCCATTCGGTGTATGCTGATGAGGAGGCCAGAGATCTGGCTTTCTTCGCTCATCATCGAACCGATTAGATAGAAAAAAAAAGAAACCTACCTCAGGGTATTGTTACCTCAGTATTCCTAACGGCTTTTTTTTTCCTTTCATTTTTTTTTTTTTTGGCTTGCTGGTGTTTTATATAAAAGCTGATAGTCCTGAATATTTTATTTTTTTAAGAAAAAATATTTTTAGTTATTGTTGGATATTTTTTTTTTTCGTCCCCCTAGTTTTTGCGTGTATGTACGTGTGTATGGATGGCACCCCAAACCTTTCCACATTTAATTTCTAAAGGATCCGTATAGGCAAGAGGCGTGAATGTCTCAGCATTTGCTGAATCTGTGCTGATCGATTCTTCATAATTGTCTTTGGACCTACAACCTGCTGGCTTTTTGTGATGTGGTGCACGAAAGGCTTATAACCGTTTGACAGTACTAACTTTCCTTTATTAATAACTGACAGTGGCTCTGACTAAAGGATGCATTGTGCCTCTATCTGGCTCTATTTCTTCAGTTAGGCACTGAGCGCCTGGAGTCTGCTTCAGGTTGCCAGGTTTGTGCCATGACTGTACGGTGAGACGCAGCCCAGTGGCATCTTAGTAACTGCATCAAGTTCTAAATCAAGTTTAGGTTCAGCATAGTACTTATTATCCTATATGTGTGTGATGGGATGCGTGCTTTTATTTGTTTAGGGTTTTTTTCTAAAAAAAAAAATAAACGAAAAAAAAAAAAAGAAAAGGAAAACAGTTAAAATGTATAGGTTTTTTTTTTGTTTGTTTGTTTGGTTTTTTTGTTTGTTTTTTTGAGGAAAAGTGGTTTGGGTGTTATAAATGACAGAAAAAACATCCTATTCTATGGTGTCAGTTAAACATTTTTTAACTGAATGAGAAGACTTTGGAAAATGGGAGCGAAAAATGAAGAAAGCAGTCACTTCACACCAGAGACAGATTTAACCTGTATATAAATCGCTTAAAAATGAAGCAACTTTTGTATTTTTAGAATAAAATAAAAACACATGGACAAAGCTGGGCAATATGTAGCGATTTAAATGCGACCGATAAATAGATACTGCCAGAATCCTTTTTCACTGAGTACACATTCCACCTGCGCATGGCTTGACGGAGCCTCACTGTGTGCTCGTTTTCACTCACAGGTCGAAATCGTTGCTTTTTTCTTCTTCTTCTTCTTTTTTTAACGCTTCCCCTTTTTCTCAGTAGACAGCAGTGTTTGGGTTGCATTGATGTGGAACGTCTTCTCTTCCTCCGGTGGGAAGGGTCTGTCTCTCTCTAGCCTGTAGATTTCTGTCAAGACCCTAAGACACACACACACCACTTTAGATTTGTTCAGACTGCAGCCTTTTGTTTAACAGCAAGCTTTATTTAGACATGACATCTGGTTGTGTACTGTTTCATCAGTTTTAGACGAAACAACAACAAAAAAAAATGGAACATAACTGAAAAATCTCGAGGATCTTCAAAAACTGGGGAAATATGGAGTCGAGCTGCTCAAATTTTTTAACTGCAAGGTGGAAAAGAGTTGAGAGGAAGATGGGCCGATATATATATATATATATTTTTTTTTTCTTCTTTTTTTTAAGACGGTAGACATTTATAAAAGCTAACATAAGCAGAGTTGAGACTTCGTTATGATCTCACAGATTTGCTGGATCTTAATTTTAGGTCACTAAAACGAGTAGTCATGCAGTGCTGCCGAATGTATGATGAAAACTACACTCATCTCCCTCCTTTCCTTTTCACTTGACTTGGTTTGTCCTCCATTTATTTCTCCTTTCATCCTTGTACACAACTCGCAATTACTATTATTTTTTTCTTTATTCACATTATTTGCTTTATATGAACAACTTTTTGTTGTTTGGGTTTGGTATAGACCTTCACCCTCTCTCACGCTGGCCTTGTTTGTGTCTGTTTTCTCAGTTCCGTTCAGTCGTTTGGCCCTTGTTTTTAGTTTTAATCCCCCACACAAATACACACACAGACAAAATATTGTATCTCCTTAAATTGGATCTCTCTTTCTCTCTTCCCATCTCTCTCTCTCTCTCTCTCTCTCTCTCTCTCTCTCTCTCGATCAGGTTTCTTTAGAAAAGCACAGAGAACTCTTATACTGCTATTAGATCGTTTAAAATACTAACAAGTTACTTGTAATGCAGTTAACACCTGTGCCAAACAGAATTTTTTTTTTATTTACTCTGTTAAAGACCTGATCTAGGTTGTTCAAACTGTTTTAGGTGTAGTGTGAAGATTAATAACTTCCACTTCAGCACTCGCTCTGTTTAAGAAAAAATAAATACGAATTGCCACCCAAACCGGTATACTATACCTTTCAGGAACACAACTTCATGTTTTGTTTTGGTTTTTTTTGGTGATTCTTATGCAATTCCTTCACAAGGACTGTTATTACTCTGGAAATCATAGAATTATAAGAGGATTAAAAGAAGTCTATCCATTTCAGTGCACAGATTTACACATAGGCAACAGATCTAACCTCATATTAGTCAGGTGTAGCAGATAGATCGATGCACACCACAGGACGTTCATCCTGCTAGTTTCTGGCCTTCGCTCAAAGAAACCATTTGGGTGCTAATGACGAATTAAACCTCACATAACTAGGAAACGCTACCTCAAGACTTAGCCATAAGATTGTTTTATCAACCTGACGAGCGAAAGTGCATGTTACTTTTTTTTTTTTCACTTTAATTTCTTTAATTTATTATTTGTTTTTCCTTTTGCTTCTCACTTTTCTTTGCTTTCAGTCACTCTTTATTTTAGAGTTGAGGCCGTGATAGAGGGAAGGGAGGTGAGGATTTGGCGAGCAGTAATGATCTGGGTGTTTGCTGTTGGAAGGACTTGTTTTGTAGACAAGCAGTGAAGGATCAGGAACATGTAGAACCCTCTAGTTTAAGCTACACATAGTGTCACTACTCGGTCATTTCTTAAGAGCACGTGAAGGTGTGAGGATTCATTGTCTTCACTCATATGTAAATACCCACTAAGTGCTCAATAACCCTTAAACACATTTCTCTACCTCCTGATTCTGCTTATTTTTGAGCTCCAATTAAACCAGTGCTTTTTCCAGACAGTCACAGGATTCACACTGTTGCATGGGGAAAGTTATCTGGACATCTGTATTGGGGGTTTATTCTATTATGACTGACATTGGATATGACTGAGTCCCAGATCAGCATCAAGGAAAACTGGAGTCCCTCTCGTCCTCAGCTTTCCACCCCACAGTCTTTCCTTTTTATCTTCTTCAATCATGAGCACGATACCTATATTCAAGTAACTTTTTTTTGTTGATCTACCTCTTAGAGAACAAATGAATAAATAGGGCAAATGTAAAATGGGGGGAAAGGATACAAAGTACAAAAAAAAAGTGTTAAAGTCTCAAATGAAAAGTAAGTAATAAAATAATGAATTATGTAACCAACTGGGTAGAAGCATCTCCATATACTGTAGTGGATAGTGTATTAAAAACATAATACTTTTTCTTCCAAAGATGATTTTTGTTTTTGCCATTGTTTAGACCATTGTTCAAGATTGATTGATTGTTAAGTAAAAAGAAATGGAACGGGGAGGGAAGGTAAAGAAAAAAAAAAGAAAAATATCAATTTCATTTTTCAATTTCTTTTTTGTTTCATTCCTCATTAGATTGACTTGCGTTCTTAAGTTTGCAATTCTTCATCCTTTATTTGATTAATTTTTTTCCTGATTGCTTTTTCGGAATGACATAGGATTGTATCTCGTTTTGGATGCATTAGAATTCTCTCTCTCTCTCTCTCTCTCGCTCTCTCTGTGAACTGCAACATAGTACTCGTTGAGACATTGCAGAGCAGCATGATACTGAAATCATTTCTTTCTTTCTTTCTTTTTTTAATCTTTATTGATGCAACAGGCAAGTAAGGGCCTATTTAGCTGACTAGGGCACGGTTTAGGAGGAGGAGAGGAAGAAGAGTGATATCACATCTAGCCCCAACCCACAGCCCCCCTCTTATAGCAGGTGCCATGGACACTATCTGGACTTTCACCTTTCTGCCTGCCAATTTTCTTGCATTTCTCATCCACATTTGTTCTGAACTTCTTGTAAACAATACAGAGCATAGATATGAATGTGTTATTAAAAGATGAGAAAACCGGTAAATGTGTCTCAGCTGTGTTTGGGGAGGGACGGAAGGAGGGTAAATACATAAGGCATTATTCTGTATGGTTTAGCATAAAAGTGCCATAAAAGCCAAACTGCTCCACAACTCCAAGCTTTTTTAATAGGAGCTGAATGATTATTTATTTATAATATGTACTATAAAAGCTGTACAGGCAAGCAAGTTCCAAAGATTGAACTTAAAAAATCCCCACATTACTATAAACAATATAGTCTTGCAATATCATCTGCCTGGTTATTGCTCTAACCTTTGGAACTAATTATTTTATCATCACTAGGACTTCACTTCGTAGTAGTGGAATTATTATTGGCAGATCTAAATAACACTTATTTACCAAAAGGCAAGGTGGATGTTGCTGAATAGTCCCTGAGATGGGAAAGCAAACCTGAGGGAAATAATTGTTATAGTGTACAGTATACTACATGGAAGTATAAGGCTAAAACATAAAGCTAAAATGAGATTTTTCATGATTTCTTTTAAAGCATGACAGTTTGCTTGGGTGGGTGATTAACAAATAGTTATTTTAGTATATTATACACATGAACATAAGTGCAAAAAAGCACACAAACAAGGGTTTTATGTTTTGAATCATTGCAGATGTTTGATCAGGTGCATAAAAGCTCTGTAATGGCATAAAATGGCAAAAATAATTTCTTTCAATAGGATACACAGTACACTGAAAGGTGAGTAAACTACACTTTGGTAAAGTTGCTTTAGTATATACTACACGGAAATACAAGGAATAACAAACTAAAACGTTATTAGTTTACTTTTTCCATTCTAAAGTGTGATTAATGGTAACGCTAGTCAAAGTGACTGTTACCAACTGTGAGTGTACATTGTTTAGGTTTAAGTATTATCCACTCTGAATAATGATTTTAAATTCCAAGAGAGCTGAACAATCAGATTGTGCCATTCCCATGTTGTGTATATACCATTTACATTATAAAACAATCAGGAGCTTTAATTTAATGAGCTTCAGTTTGAAAGGAATTAATTGTGTTAGTAACCAACAATTTGAAATGTTCAAAATTATGCAATGATTGAGCCCAGGACCTTCTTGCTGTGAGGCAGACGTGCTAACCACTACTTCCACTCTTCAGTATTACTTAAAATGTTTTGGGTTTTTTTTAACATGTTCTCAGAAATGTTGATTTAAGAGAGTTTAAATAACTCGTAACGATTGAATTTGAGTATATTGAAATAGTCCTAACCTTCGAATTGAACAATAATTTTCTTAAAAAAATAAATAAATAAAATTAAATTGTTCTGAGTATTGCATGGGCATTGCAAAGAACACTTCAGCCTCTGGATACCTCATCAGTTCTTGACCAGAACATCCTGAAGAAGTTGGACCCATTTCTGACATGGAAGTACGATTCTGTGAAAAACCTTTGATTGTTGTATTGAAGATGATTTTAACAGACCAAGCAGTAGACCTCTTTATTAACTAAACTAGATAGGTTAAGCTTCTCACAAGAGGTCTTTCTTTTATTACAACACTCCAGATGGTTTACTAATAGAAGGGTTAGGAGTTTAAGTCTCACCACTGCCGCTGTTGGGCTACACCCCAATGACCCCACTAAGGGGTGGGGTGAGGTGGTTTAGGGAGGTGTAAAAGAAAATTCTGTTAAATCCAGATTCCTCGGTGCGGCATGGAATTGGCCTCAGTACTCCCCAAGACGTACAAGAATGTAAGAGCCCAAACTGAGTCACCAGACACCAGTCACAATAACTTCAATATTAAGAATGAGTCTTACAGTTGGAAAGGAGTTGAACTGGGATTTTAGAGAGATGGGAAGTACTGCTGTTATACAGGTAGTCACATCTTAACTTAAATATTATGGAAATACCTTTTATATCGGATTGTATCCCTTAAGGGTTTCATTGTACCATGAACAGTAAGTGGCCATTTAGTGTGTTTTAACAGGCTGTTCATTGTTGTGGCATCAAACTGATACAAACCTGTAAATCATTCTGCTATAAATAAAAACAAAAGTCTTGATGATCAAATGTGTATTGATAAACAATGCAGAGGTGTACATGACTGCTATATTTGTGGTTTTATGCTGTGTTTACATTTCCATGAAAAGGCAAAATGGTTTAAATAAATAATCTCCGTTGCATTCGTTAGATTTAGTTTGTAAAATTGAATTTAGTCTGGGATCTTATCCTGCTTGGCTTAGCCTACATCTTATTAATTAATTAAAAAGAAAATGATATTCGTTATTTATCACTTCAGAATCAGCTTTATTTGGTCAAGTTGAACTTCACCCTGCAGAGGAAACATTAAGGTTCAGCTTAAAGAAAATCTAAGGCAAAAAACAAAACAAAACAAACAAACAAAAAAAAAAACATGTAAAGAAATTGTAAGGCAAAAAAAAAATATATGTAAAGAAAATGTAAGGCAAAAAAACAAACAAACAAAAAAAAAAAACATGTAAAGAAATTGTAAGGCAAAAGAAAAAACGTAAAGAAAATATAAGGCAGAAAAAAACCGTAAAGAAATTGTAAGGAAAGGAATATGCACAAAAAAATGAAAAAGTGACCGTAATATATAGTATAGTGTAAAAATTGTCTGAGTGCAAAGGATTATTGATTCTGATTTATTTGTTAAAGTTCTTAAGCATTAATTGATTAAAGAGATTAGGGATTAATTAGGGATCATTAAAATTGTTTTCCTGTGAAACTCCTGACAGTGTATTCAAATGAACCACGTGATCAAACGCATATTTGTAGAATTTTGTCTTGCTAGAATTCCGTTTTCCCGTTAACAGATGTGCTGCCGTTTCCTCTGAACATCTGGCCAGAATCAGGAATCATGTAGCCATGTTTATGTAGCCTTTCGTCATATTCTTTGTATAAAGCAGTGAAATGTTTAAATATGAAGCCGAATCAATAAAAGAAAAGAAAAAGATCTTCATTTGCGTTTAATTTGAAAGGTTTGAGAAATGAGCTGCTTCATACTACAAAGCTTTGATCTGGAACAGGAGCAGGAAATTATGTCTTTTCAAGCAGTGGTCAGAAGCTCTGCATTTCCCCCCCTAATGTAGTTCAATAACATGAAAGGTGAACCTCTTTCACTGTCAGTGCATTCGTACCTGTAACAAGAAGAGGCAGCTCATGTAAATTTCATGGATCTACATTCTATTAAAGTCATGTTTTGGGTAAGATGCACATTTTATTTAAAGTTCACAAGCTTGTGATTATAATAAATTAAAGGAAGGTTCTGTTGGGAGGAAACATTGAGTCCACGTTTTAATCTCTGTAATCCCCGCTGGGGGATCAGCCAGCTGTAGATGGCAATAGTTTTTATATTACTAATACAATCATTTATTGACCAGTTTATTCAAGAAGTAAGGAAACTGGATAATAATATGATGAAGCAGATTTGACAGTTTTACAAACTGGAAGCTGGTCAGCTTAAATTGGATTTTTCATAAGTGTGGTGCACAAATGTTTAGGAATATTTTTCCTTCCTAATTGCCTTATTGTTGGGTAACTTGTTAATAATAATTTATTCCAATGTTTCATTAGTGGCAGTTAAAATATTTCCATGTCAGCATTTAGCTGTGTTTTGGACACCTAGTAGCTGGTAAGCTCAATATGGATTTTTTTTCCCAGCAAGGATCTTAATTATTATTATTATTATTATTTTATTTATTTTATTTTTATTTTGGAATGGGGGTGGATACGGATGAAAAGTTTACAAACAAAAAAAATGGTTCTGTCACATGTCCAATAAGTGACTTGATTTCAGTCTTTCTGTCTGTGTATAATGAAAGGGAAGAACTCGAACCTCTGTTCTAGTGAAAGAATTCGAACAACATCATAGCGATGATTGGTTTATTAATTGATTGATCTGATTGGTCGGATCGGGAAGTAACTATTTGATAGGCTATAACCTTTCAGAACGCATATCTGCGCTGCGCCACCCTCCAGTCCAGCTGGGGGCGATAGCGAGCCGAGCAACTTGTCATTAATTCGTGTGAAAGAAGACAAAGAGGCGGAGAGGCTCATTTTGACCAATAAGGATCGCGCGGGGAAGTTTCAAAACAAAAATGGCGACTGAAAGCGCAGCTGTGTACGTATGATGTGGAAATAACTAACATACATATATGTACAGATAGTACATATGCACAATGAATTTTTGTTAAGTATTTACATTAATGTGTGCTAAATAGCATAAAGTAGCATATTTTGTATTAAACATTAAGCTCTAGTCAGTGTTTATAATGTAGTCCCTTTTAAACTCCACCTTGTAGCAGCAGTGCTAACAGTTTGTTAAATGTCATGTCTGAATGTAGGTTACTAGAAAGAACTGACCCTTCACTTTTGAAGCCATGCGACTCCACCGAGTCCCAGGACGCTGGAGAGGGGAAAGTTATGACGGCTTATTTAATGGTAAGCAGTGGTAGATCATGGAGGTGTTATTAAAATATGAATGCTTTTCCTGCTCCAAACTGTGTAGTGGTTTGTTGAATCAAGTGTGTTAGAGGAGGGGATACTAAAATGTGCAGGACAGTTGATCCTCCAGGACTGGAGGTAGAAATCTGTGGTCTAACTGAACATAAATCGACAAGAAAGTGTTTGAACCAGGTCATGTACAGTGGTGTTTGGACGTTTGTGAATACTGTCGGTTTTGATTTTTCTTTATCTGGCTGGTTTGGTGGAATGTACACTTTGGAAAGGGTTTTTTTTTTTTTTCTTTTCCTAGGCTGATGGGCCAACTTGTTTGCTCCTGGCATAATTTAACTGAAAATATCCTGAGAGGCATTAAAAATGCAACAAGCAAAACAAATTTAAGTACTCAAGTGTGACGTAGTTACCAATTTCTCATGAGTAATTGTGAATGCCCACGTTAGCATGTGCACGTGGCACGATCACAAGTCTGATACCTTAGCCGCTCCTTGATTGAGCCACAAAGTGGAACGTGAGAACAAAACATGTTTGTTTGTATGTTGTCAAGTGGCACCTCTGGCTATAAAAGGTTGGTAAGAAAAGTGAAGATGCCACGACTGCCACAAGCAAGCAGAGACCAGGCCCTGGGCATGCTGAGTGCCGGAATGACCGCTGCACGGGTAGCAGCACACTTTGGCGTGCATCGGTCAACTGTTGTACGCCTTCAGACACGCCACAGACAGACGGGAACCACCCGAGACCGACCAAGACCTGGCCGGCAACGTGTCACTACACGTGCACAAGACCGTCGTATCAGTGCTTGTACAGTGCGCAGAAGGCTCCCGGAAGAAGGTATCCAGTCGTTTAGAGCACATGGTATGGTCCTGACAGACCGCAGGCACAGAAGAACACTGAAATGTGCTTTTACTCTCCACTGTCCGTGTCTGAAATGTCTTTTCTTGATTTGTAGATTGTTTAAGTGAGTTGGTTAAACATAAAAATAAAATTATGGAATTATTTCTATGATTCGTTTTTAATGCCTCTTAGTGGAGTTTTGCAACTTGCACTTATGTAATGTATTCGTTTCTTTAATAAGGTTTTGGTCTTTTTAATTTAACTGGGTTTTTTATCGAATTTTAGAACATGTGTGGAAATTGTAAGACTTTTAAGTACTTAAACATCACTTTCTGCTTTATTTGATGTGGGAAAGCAGTAGTGTGTTTGTTGTTTTATTTATTTTTGGTATGGTGTTTTTGTTTATTTGTTTACTGCATTGTCTTATAATGTGTAATTTTACCATATATGCAAGCATTGTATTGTTTTGAATAGGACTGCAGGCGGAAACAGAAGCTTATGTGCCAGCAGTATGGTGTGATGGATGATATGTTGAAGCTTCTTGCTGGTATGGAGTCTGCTGAGCAGTTCCTGAATGAACCATGTCCACCTCTACCAGGTGAGAGGAATTTCTTAGTGTTTATTAAAATGGAAAACTGCTTCTGTTTTGGTGCTTGATAATTGATTGAGTGCACTCGTATACACAGACACTAAGGCCAGCACCCCCTGGAAGGCTTTGAAGGCAGAGTATCTTGAGCAAGTCCAGGAAGTGGAGGGGCTGATAGGCACACTGGTGGAGTGCATTGAAGGGCTACTGAAAAAAAGAGAAAGGCTAGAGGCTCTCCTGGTTACCCTGGAAAAGAAAGTATGATTTGTTTAATGATCTATTTATTTTTTTCCTCAACAGTTGGTGTTCTCTCCCTTTGTAATATTTTTTTTTCTTGAAGTAAATTATTGGAGATATACATTTGTAGATGAGAGACTGTGTATTAAAATAAAATCTATAAATATACACTTTCCTAACCAAATAGAATTTTTTTCAGAAAGTGGAGTGCGAGGAACAGGAGAGAGCTGCACTACACTCAAAGAAGAGAGCTGAGGTAAGCTTCATTTTGTAACTTAATCATCTTTTCAAAACACAAAGGTGACTGGTTTCAAAAATTGAAGAAAAAAAAACAACAACTGATGATTGGAGTCAAGGGACAAAACAAATCCTAGTTCATGAGCTGCTGGGAATCATCCTAATGGTAGTTAATGGGAAGTTAAACTCAAACTTATTAAAAGCTTGCAAACATCATATACATGTTTGCACATTGAAAGCGGTCTATTGTTATTGCAGTCTTTGCGAAGAAAGAAAAAGTAATAAATCCGCACTTAGGGTGGCGAGATTGTGCTGAGAAAAGTCACACGTGACGAAATATACATATTTTTATATGTAACAGGAGAGTTTGTAAGGCTTGCCTTTTTTTTTGACAATCAGGGCTGTTTATTTGGAACAAAATCAATTACTGGGAGAAGCCAAGAGAGAATAAATATATTGAAGTTTAGCTCATTCAGAGAGTGAATGAATTTAATTATTATTCTTAATATTAATTCGGAAGCAGATGAATGATACTAGACTATTTTTATCTGTTTTATTACTGGTGTGGAATTTAAGATTGTGATTGTTATGAAGATGTTGAGAGAGTAGCTTGTGTAAGCTGCGACTCATGTAGCACAACTCATGTTAGAAATATTCTTGTTCATGTCGGGGTTTTTTTTTTTTTTTTTTTTTTTTTTTTTTTTTTTTAAAAACCAGAGTGTCAAGTTCAAAAATCTTCCAGTTCCCTTATAGTGTTAATCTTATTATAAATTGCAATGTCCTTATGTTTCATGTCAACTTTTATTTCTGATCCACAGAAACAGATGAATCTGCACTTAGATGATTCCCTGCAGCAAGCCCAGGAAGCCTTGCATGCTTGTGACAAACGGCTTTCTGAACTCAGAATTCAAGTAGAGGAGAAGTTAGCCCAGGCAGCTAATTGGACAGCATTTAGAGACAGGTGAGCAGCATCTTTGAATGTTTGGATAAGAGAAAAATAAGTGTATCGATTAAATTCACTCTCTAGGAAGCAAACTTCTTATTGTCCCCATATGGTGAAGTAGATAACACTGAACATGAGACATGCTCACGTCATGCATAGAAAATGGTTTGCAGGCTTTCCAGGGGTCCGCCAATTCATGAAATATCAGGGTATTTTAAAAAGTCTGTTACACACATGGAATATCAGGAATTTGATCATTTCTTGGGCCAAGTCTTAGAAAATAAGGGAGTTTTGTTTGTTGCATCTTGAAATTTTAGTTGCCATTTATCAAAATGAAATTTTTCTGTGCAGTATTTTTCTAAACTGTTTAATCAGTAAAATTTTTAAGTTTGTTACAGAAAACATCAGTGAACCAGTAAAGAACGCTCGCAAATTGATGTGTTTAAAAAATACTGTGGGTGTTTTTTGTCTGTTCAGCGGATTTTTCCATTCATTATAGCTTATGGACTGGATTTTGGTCAGAATTTGACATTTGACTTGGAGTGACTACCCTGTATTTTCCTGAGTCAGCCACTAAGACCACTGAATGCCAAAAGGTTTTTTTGGTTGTTTGTTTGTTTCATTTTGTTTTCAGATAGAAACGAATGGATATAATTCTGTGTGTATATAGGCATGTGTCATTCAAGAAAAAAGTACAATTATAATCCCTACTCCCTGTGAGTTGTTCAGAGGATAGCTTCCAGATATTGGGGGTATTATTATTATTATTATTATTATAATTATTATAAGTTATGAGCATTAAAGTCTGAGCATTAACGCCACATTACTAGTACTTACTGTAGGTGCTAAAACTGCTCTAAATAATTGTGCCATCGGCTCCACAACCTTTGAAGCTGTGCTGTGGTATCTGCACCAAGATGTTAGGAGCAGATCTTTTAAGTCCTTTAAGGAACTTTCAAGGTGAGCCTCCACCGATCAGACTTGTTTGCCTAGCAAATCCCACAGATGCTCCAGAGGATTAAGAACTGGGGAATTCGAAGGCCAAGTCAACACCTTGAACTCTGTCATTTCCCTCAAACAGGCAGGGCACATTATCCTTCTGAAAGAGACCAATGTCAATAATGAATACTGTTGCAATGCAGGGGTGTACTTGGTCTGCAACAATGTTTAGGTAGGTGGTATGTGTCAAATAATATCCACATGAACGGCAGGTCTCAAGGTATTCCAACAGAATATTGCCCAAAGTATGACTTTCGCAGGTATGAGACATTCGCCCATCTAATTTATTGAATATGATCTAATGTAAAGTAAAATATGCTTCATCCTGGAGCAGGCTGGGGTGGCATGGTGGTGTAGTGTTTTGCATGTCCACCTCACCGCAAGAAGGTCCACGGTTTGAGTCCCGTGCTTGGGCGTTTCTGTGTGGAGGTTGCATGTGCTCCCTGTGTTTGCGTGGGGTTTTCTCCGGGTATTGTTACTGGTTTCCTCCCACCGACCAAATACTTGCACGTTAGGTTAATTGGCTGTTCCAAATTGCCCCTAGGTGTGTATGTGTGTGTTGGCCCTGCGATTGTCTAGCGAGCTGTTAAGGGTGTACCCTGCCTTCGCCCAGTGTCGGCTGAGACGTGCTCCTGCCTTCCTGTGACCTTAGTAGTGTTAAGCGATTTGGCAAATGAGTGTGTGTAGACCAGGCCTCAGCTACATAAGTTTTTCTGTTGGATTAGACCAGACAAACTAACCTCCTCTCCTTGTGCATATTAATGAGCCTTGGTTGTCCATAGAACTGTCAACAGATCACTGGTTGTCCTTCCTTGAACCAATTTTGGTAACCACTACATACTGGGAGTACCTTGCAAGATGCTTGAGATGCTGTGACTCAGTCACTCAAATCCTTATATGTACCCATTTTTCCTGCTTGTATCACATCAACTTTGAGAATTGACTGTTAGTTTAGTGCCTAATGTGTCCCACCCTTTGACAGGTGCCATTGTAATGAGATCTATTACTGTGTTATTCACATCATCTGTCAGTGGTTTTAATGTTGTGGCTGATTGGTGTATTTTGTTATTGGAACCACAGAGGAAGTACAAACTTATAAAAAATATATATAATTTTTGTACCAGGCTAGTTTTGGAGGCTGGTCATTCAGAATCTTAATCTTGTCCTCCTTTTAGGTTGCAGGCCACCCTGGACATCACTCAAGGTAACATGCAGTACCGGTTGTTGTCTGCAAGCCCATCTGAGCTGAGACTAGAGCTTCTGCCTCGCTCCACCCAGCAGTCCCTGGAGCCTCTGCATCTGTCTGTCACCATGACCACAGAAGACCGCTTCTGTCTGCAGGTGAAGAGGGTTATTTCTGTCAGCTATTTGTCTGTGCTGACTTTGGGACATTGAGTATGAGGGAAAAGGTGTTTCTTGTGTTTAAGATGTGTGTCATTTGGTCCAGGTTTTTCAGGGCACGGCAGGTCTCTTAGAGGAGTCAGTTGAAGGCCCTGTAAGAGAGCTGAGTGCTGCACTGTTAGAAGTGATGGAGTGCTACATTAGTCAAGGAAAAATGCTTGCTGAAATCCAGGCTCTGCATTCCAGGTACAGAAACCAGGGCTGGCACTTCAAGGAAACTGTCGGAAGTTCATTCATTCATCTTCTGAACCGCTTATTCCTAATTAGGGTCGCGGGGAGGCTGGCGCCCATCTCAGCCGACTCTGGGCGAGGGCGGGGTACACCCTGGTCAGCTCGCCAGGCCATCGCAGGGCACTGTCGGAAGTTCTGAAACTTAAAAACAGTCAACAGTTAATATCCTACATGTATCCATTAAGGACAAGTTAAATATTACTGCATATTTTAAATATTGTTAAAAATATTTGTAGTGTTTCACTCGCTTATTTGCTGAACTGTTTAATCCAACTAGGGCAGGGGGGAGGCTGGTGCCTATCTCAGCCGACACTGGGCGAAGGTGGGGTACATCCTGAATTGCACGGCAGGGCACCACACATACAACCACCAATTTGGTACAGCCAGTTAGCCTCATGTGCATGTCTTTGGACTGTGGGAGGAAGCCGGAGAACCCAGAGGAAACCCACGCAAGCACATGGAGAATATTCTAACTCCATATAGATACGCCCGAGCCCAGAAATTAAACCCTTCTTGTTGTGAGGTGGACATCTAACCACTATGCAACCATGCCACCCCACTTGTAATTTCTGCATTAAATAATTCACCTAAAGTCATCTGTTACTTTTGCTTCTGATCAGTTTGGGCTGTTCTTTTGGAACGTTTAAACGGCCCCCGTCCGGAAAGTTGTTTAACAGAAATAGAACCTTTCACAGGTTTGCAATTGACTGGTGTCCGGCGAAGCGCCTGCTGATCTTCCTCAAGTCCGCCAGCACAGTGTGCCACCTGGAGCTGGACGAAGGCTACCCGTCAAGTGGGCATGCCAAACTGCTTTCTGTGCGCAAGGATGGCAACCTTCTCAATCTCTCTGCCTTACAGGTCAGTATAAAGATCTACATCTATTTCTGGAAAGATCTGCATTGTAGTGTGGTGTTGGTACTCAATGCAGGGTGTCTGCTGGGTCTTAACATCCTATAATGTATTCAGAGTCTTTGGACATTAGACACATGCTGGCTTTCCCTGTACAGTTCTGAAATAAGAAAAATAGTATTGTAAAAATTACTACTCAGGAGCTGAGGCATATCTGCACTTCCCATTATATGTTCCCATATAGTCATTGATGTAATCATTGGTGTAAGCAGCACTTCCGATTTGCTAGCAGTGCTAGTTAGCGGCACTAGATAACTGCACTTCTGGCTTGCAAAGACCAGGAATATCAAGATCTCCGGAAATCGGCATTAGGTCATACCGAAGATTGGAAGGAAAAAACTCTAATTCTTAAAAATACAAAAAATTTACCATCAAATACTTTGATTACAAATGTTCCTTCTGTTAATAGAGTCAGTCTTGAATGAATGATTAAAAAGAGCTGGCTAGACACATTTTCTTTTCTGTAGTGACTTTTGAGGTACTAGGATGTAATCTGATATCCTAGGAGTAGATTAGCCAGTCAGAGCATGCAATTGCTTATATCTACATCTTAGAATATATCTCTGTGTGTGTGTGTGTGTGTGTGTGTGTGTGTGTGTGTGTGTGTGTGTGTGTCTCTCTCTCTCTCTCTCT
>JAQMYF010000003.1:12588753-12601423 GCA_030014195.1 Neosilurus mollespiculum | reverse complement strand
GGAATAAATTCTGTTCCTAAAAAGTATTTGTCACTTGGGGGGGGAATTAAATAAATAAGTAAATAAAACCCCAAACATTTTGTCTGCCAATGAAAGCGTGACATGTTGCCATTGCCCAGGTGTCGTGATTAAAGCCATACGGATGTAGATACGCATCCTTTGTTATCTGTGTATCCATGTCAACAGAAGGTGGGTGGAAGCTGTTACGTTCACTTGTTGCGCTACCATGTCCTACTTTTAAAACTAACGTGAGTTGTGCTGGAGATGCAGCCCGCATCCATGTGCGCTTTCTGGAAGCGTCCAATCAGAGAGCGCGCATGGCTCACGTGGCTGCTTCACATTAGGGCTGGCTCTGAGGGGGCGATTATGTAATGAGCGCCCGCGCGCCAATGGATGAAGGAGGAGAGCAAAGACTGAAAACAAAGCGCACATGGCGCTCCATGTGAACACGCCCGGACACGCGACACACGGCGCTGCAGGGAGGGATGTACACCTGACTTTTCTGCCTTGACCTATTTCCCCAAACACGGTGTCTTAAACTCATGACTTGTGCACGGCGAATATGCATTAATTCGTGAATGAATCATCTACAGCTAGGTTGTTTATAAGGACTCAGGAGTTAATAGATTTTAAATTATGTCCATTATAGTAATCACTGCTTACGATGCTTACTAACCAAAACGATTTGCATCTAATAAGCGTGCATCTCAACTGCTATATCAGATAGTAGGCTATAATATAGACAGTAGAAATTACCCAATAAAACGGGGGTCCATCACAGTTACTTAAGCGTCTAGCAAATAAAAATGCATTTAAAATACAATAATAAACAAAAATCTGTATGCTTTAAGATTTAAATATTTCTTACCGGTGTTGTTATTGTTGTTATTGTTGTAGTTGGAATCCATTGCCTCAGTCATTCTGTGCTCCAGTCATACAGGTGTCGAAATAAAAAACTAAAATCTAGACTCCCTGTTCTGTTTACATGCTTCAGAGGAATATCGTGGGGAAATAAAGACGCACTATTTCAGCCGACAGTATGTTGAGACCAGATCCTGGATGAGAAGATGCTGGGGCGCACTGATGTTGTCTAAGCCCAAGAGAAAGCGTGTGAGACTCCAGTGCGCCTGTGCTGATACTCCATCGCAGTGTGTCGCTCTGTCAGGACGCCTGGTTTTGCTGAGGCTGGTGCAGTTTACAGCGCAGGAGGGGCTGTGGCGCTTCACCGAACGCGCACGAGGCGCGCAATGTGTCCATGTGACCTCTCTGAAGAGCCTCGTGGCCCAGTGACACACTTTCAGTGCACTTAGCAAAAGTCCTTGGGTCTTCAGCTGAGGGATTTCTTTTCTTCGAGAGATCCAAACCCCTAGACAGTACTCACTGACTCACTGACCATTTAATGATGGATAAAATTAGACAACGGTTTTTAATTAATTGCGTAATCTCTTTCCTTCAAATGCTGGCAGCCTTCATGCTCGACATTTAAAGGAATATTTTTCATTCATTCACTTTCTGAACCAATTTATTCTACCAGGGTCAGAAGGAGGCTGAAGCCTATCTTATCCAACTCTGAGTGAAGGCAGGGTGCACTCTGATCATCTCTGCAGACCATCACACCCCTAGGGGCAATTTAAAATAGCCAATTAGCCTAATGTGCATATCTTTGGAAGGAAGGAAACTTGAGTACCCAGAGAAAGCCCATGCATTCACATGAAGAACGTGTACATCCCAAAGATAAATGCCCTTGCCGAGCCCAGAACTGGAACCCAGGACCTTCTTGCTGTGAGGCAGACGTGCTAATCCACATATTTTAAAAAAATATAGAAAATGCTTTAGCTACACTTCTTGTATTTATGTTAGGATAACTATAAATTAGTAAAAGCAGTGATTTTACATTTAAATCCTTACATCCACACATCTCTGTGCCTATACCCCTGTACCTTGCACATCAGTGGATAGTGAACTGAATAGGATCACCTCTGATCAGATATTTACAGTGGGGAAATAATTATTTGATCCCCTGATGATTTTGTAACTTTGCTCACTTTCAAAGAAATGCTATAATGTTATGGTAGGTTCATTTTAACTGATGAAGACAGAATATCAACAAAAAAATCCAGAAAATATCACACTGTATAAAGGTTAAACATTGATTTGCATTTGATCCCCTACCAACCAGCAGGAATTCTGGCTTGCATAGACCGGTTATGTGCCCATAAGACACACAGATTAGTCCTACCAATTTAAGAAAGTACTCTTAATCTGAGCTCATTATTTGTATAATAGACACCTGTCCACAGAATTTCTCTCTTCCATTCCAACCTGACCACCACCAGGGTGTGTTAAAAAAATAATAAAAAAGAACATTATAGCTTCTGTCTACCCTATCAGGTTTAGCAGCATTGCTAAGCATTTGGAACACTGTGTATACTTCCTGGTAGGTCTACTGTGTAACTGTACCGTTTGAGGCTAGAGGTATTTATTCAATACCTTTCGCATGAGCAATGCGAAGGGTACTGTGATTTTTGTTCCGCAGGAAATCGTGTGTGTGTGTTTGTCTGTCCGCAGTCCACAAGTGTGTGCTCGGACCTAGTAAGTTATTACCTTTCGCGTGAGCTATATATTGTTCATGTTATTATTACAAGACATAAATTGTACTAAAGTAAAGTAATATTACGTTAGTCATATACATTTATATTTACAGGAACTTTACAATAGGTCTAACACCGGGATCTAATAAAAAAATTTGAAATTTAACTTCGGGCGGCACGCTGGCCCAGTGGTTAGCACGTTCGCCACACAGAAAGAAGGCCTGGGTTCGATTCCTGGGCTCAGGCATTTCTCTGTGGAGTTTGCATGTTCTCCCCGTGCTTGGGTGGGGATACTCGAGTCTCTTCCCACAGTCCAAAAACATGGACGGTAGGCTGACTGTCTGTTCCAAATCACCCCTAGGTGTGAGTGTGAATGGTTTTGTGATGGCCTGGCGAGCTGTCTAGGGTGTACCCCATCCCCGCCCGGAGTTGGCTGAGATGGGCGCCAGCCACCCTGCGACCCTAATTAGGATTTAGCGGCTTAGAAAATTAATGAATTCTTTTTTGTCTAGTTGAATGAAGTATGCGTGTGTCCGTGTACCCATTAAAAGCGAAAGGTGTTCGTTGCACTAGTCATTTATTTGGTATGCACAGTGGGTTATAATAGTCCTCTGCCCTTCATTATTGGTTAATCTTTAGCCTTAGTGTTGCTAATGGCTGGAATGTAACATGGTACTACATTACAATATATGAAGGGCTCAGAGCCACAGCCTACAAAAACTGAAAAATGAGTTAAGGTGATACTTTCGCAGATGTGAGGATACTTTACAATAGGTCTAACACCGGGAACTAATTAGAAAATTAGAAGTTCAGCTTCGGGTATATATGGTCTATGCGTGCCAGAATGGTCCCTTCATCTACCTAATGACCTTGAATCATATCATGAGCATTACACAAACCTTCATGTCATTTTTCTTAAAAACAGCTTTCTGTTGGTTAGACCACTCTAGTTCTCAGCCCCTTATATACATGGCACTACGTCACAGTATATACAGTACATACTGTATGTCAGGATCACTGCTGTGCTAAGTGTGTTCTCTTTCTAATGAGTAATGTGGTAGAGAGAAACTGAAAAATAATTAAACAGATGACATGATATGTGTAGCAGTGTATTTATTTATTATGCATGTAAAATTAATGTATTGAATCCATAGTATTAAGAACAGTTTATGACGAGTGAACACCATTGGAGGCTACACACATGACCAAAATACACTTCTTAAACTTGAAACTCAAGGTTTAAGGTTATTTAAACCTGACCTGAAAAAACAGTCTTATGAATACAGAAAAATATGCCATGAGAACAAGTTGCTACAGCGGTATATAACACTCCCGAAATGTATTGTCTGTCCATTTACATCTTTTTATTTTAGTCTACATAGTTTAACTGTACTGTATTTACTTGTAGCCTTGCATGTAGAAATGGGGGCTGTTAAAGGTACAGTTGAAAATATACTCAGAGTCTCTGGTCTGGTAAATTATGTTGTTGTTAGACAGAGGCACAATCAGTGCTCAGTACTATCAACTAGATTCAGCTTAACTTAATATTATGTAGGCTGTTTCCTCCTAAAATAAGGCCCCTTCTGAGCATATGCCATAAATAGCAGTGTCTACTAAGACTGGCTCACTGTGTTCACTGCTGTCGTCCTCTTTTTTGGCATCTGCATATGTCCAGGGACTGTCCTTGTTCAGAAATAGCAGGCTTTGCGGCAAAATGTCTGTAAACATTAATTCACCGTGACTGTGCAAACAAAAGAGTTAACGAGAAATTGACTAAACTTTTATTGTGTAAATACAGAATTAACATTAAAGTGTAGAAAAGAATTCATTCGTTCATTCATTTTCTGTACTGCTTAATCCTAATTAGAGTCGCGGGTAGGCTGGCCATCTCAGCCGACTCCGGGCGAGGGCAGAGTACACCCTGGACAGCTCGCCAGGTCATCGCAGGGCTAGAAAAGAATTCATGCTATACATTCAATATATTCAATTCCCTGTGATTGTGTCTCTTTCACCGTCCAATTCTTGAACTGTGTGGTGCAGAAATACTTTTGAGGCACATTCTTTTATTCTGGATTTCTGTAAAAAAGTACTCTTGTTTCCAGTTCTTTTGAAATTGTTCCTTCTATGTTGACTTTTTGTCTGTAGCCAAGACTATTAAGTAAATAGTTGGGACTGTATAGAAAAAACACTAATTTCCCTGGGCCCAGGACTCGAACCCAGCACCTTCTTGCTGTGAAGCAGACGTGCTTACCACACTGCCACTGTGCCACCCTCTGGATTATTTATTTTGTATTAAATGGACCACAAACATGACACAAATTTAATTTTATTTAATAGCTAAAAACTTTGGCTTTATGAAACATACCTCAAACAAATTAGATAAAATTATTTAAGTTATTACTATGGTATATTGTGGAATCACTCAATATTGAGGCAAGAATGATGTATGTGTTGTAGTAATTTTGTATGTTATAGTAAAGAGCTAAACAATAAAATAACTAAGTGACTTTATACTGCTGACATCAGCAGGTGATTGCAATAATGATTTAGAATAAAAACATATCCAGAAAAGTCCTAGCCTTTGAGGAGCTAAGATGGATTGTAAGAAAATGATAGAAATGCTTAAAAATAACATTTCTCAAAGGGACACTGTAAAGGATTTAGATATTTAATCGTAAACAGTGTATAATATCATTAAGTGGTTCATGGGGAATACATAAAGAGAAAAAGCACAAAGTTAAGCTCTGATGCCTCAGATAACACTGCAGAAAGAACCATCATTCATCTATAGCTGATATAACCACATGGGCCCAGGATTACTTTGATAAACCATTGTCAAGCACTACACTATGAAGTTATATTCACAAATATTCACAAATTAAAACTCTACTGTGTAAAAAGGAAGTCTTAATTCCCAGAACACAAGACAGTCATGGTATGGGGTTGTGTCTGTGCCCTTGGAAAAGATAACTTTCATTTCTGTGGTGGCAGCAGTGATGCATAAAACTACGTTAAGATTTTGGACTAAAGTTTGTTCCAGGGTAGCCCATGCATAGTTCAACAAGACAGTGCAAAACCACATTCTGCACAGATACAAAGGCATAGCTGTGGAAGAAGATGGTGCGAGTGCTGGACCTGCCTGCCTGCATTCCTGCCCTGATATATCGTGAAATTTGAAAAATGAGAAAATGCCCCCTTAATGTTGCATACCCTCGAAACTATTTGCAGGAAGAATGTGACAAAATAACATTGAACATTTTCACCCCTGTGTGTTCTTGGCTCCTTAACATCTAGTAAGTTTGAGAAGGAAAAGCCACATTACAAAGTTATAAATGTTTTATCGTCCCAACTTATTTTTTTAATGTGTCAAAATAGAAACAAGTAAGTTAAAACACTGAATCAAGTGCTGCTGTATTGTTCTGAGTGCAATACAGGTCAAAGATGAGTTACAAATCGTTGTTTAAAGTTTTAATTTCAATTTCAACATATCATCCCATATTTTTAATGATTTGAAGTGGTACATTCATTTACAGGTCAAGTCAGAGAAAAAAAGTCTATTGTAATTTATCATTGCAACAAGTTTGTTGATGAGCCACCTATCATGCACCTATCGTGCATTCGAAGAGGGGCAGTGGTGGCTCTGTGGTTAAGGCTCTGGATTACTGATCCAAAGGTTGGGGGTTGAAGCCACAGTACCACTAATCTGCCACTGTTGGGCCCTTGAGCAAGGCCCCTTGCCCCTCAGTTGTGTAAAAATTATATATGTAAGACGCTCTGGATAAGGGTGTCTGCCAAATGCCGTAAATGTAAGATAGAAACTGTGGGCCATCTTTCCACAGAGCTCATTTGGCCTGGGAGGCTAATTTTGGATAGCCCGGTTCCAGGGTTTGAAATGTTATGCAGCGAGATACGCATTTATCTGTGAATATTTAAAGGCCCCTTAGTAAAAATTTATGTTATGAACTTAATCCAACTATACTGATCATTTACCTTATTAGTCACCTGCACATTCATAGAGTTATCTAAATAGCCAATCACATGGCAGCAGAACAGTGCAAAAAAATAATGAAAAAAAAAATCATGCAGAAGCAAGACTAGAGCTTCAGTTAGTGTTCAGATCAAACATCAGAATGAAAAAAAGGTGTGATCTTTAGCTGTGGCATGGCATATCTAAAGTTTGACATGTGGTGCAAAAAACAAAAATATTGATCGAGCGATGGGGGAATAAATTACCTTGTTGATGAAAGAGGGTGGAGAAAAATGAGCAAATTTATTTAAAATGACAGAACAGATACAGTATAGTATATGATATGATATAGTAAGTCATATCACTCTTTATAACTGTGGTGAGCAGAAAAGCATCTCAGCGTGCACAAAACATTGAAGCCATTAAGTTTCACTCCTGTCAACCATGAGCAGGAGTGGAACCTTATGTGGTGATCTGCTGTGGAAGCTGATCTACCTCAAGCTTCAGTGTTCTGTGTATTCTGAAATACTTTTCAGCGCAGCTTGTTTGTAAAGTGTATAGCTACTTTTAGAGATAGGAATCAACAGGGACAGCCGATACGAGATCACGATAGATTCGATTGGTACAGATTCGATATGTATTGCAGTTCTGTAAATATCACGATTCTATAAATATCCTGATTCGATATTAAAGTTTTTTCTGCCTTTTTGTTACAATTTGAAAACATTGACCCATGTCAAACAAAGTTTGTTAATGATCATTTCTACATAAAGTTAGCAAATAATTTGCCACCTACTACATGGAATATGGGTGCCACCGTGGCACAGTGGTTAGCACGTCCGTCTCACAGCAAGAAGGCCTGGGTTCGATTCCCAGGCTCAGCCGTTTCTGTGTGGAGTCCTCACCCAAGGTCGGCTGAGATGGGCACAGGCCTCCCCACAACCCTAATTAGGATTAAGTGACTTGATGAATGAAATGAATGGATGAATGAATGATACATGGAATGCTGCGCTGGAACCACATGGAAACTGGAGTACCCAGTGGTACAAGCAAGGGGAGAACATGAAAACTCCTCATAGAAACACTGCGAACTTGAACTCACGACCTTCTTTCTGTGAGGAGGACGTGCTGACCACTATGCTACCCTACAACCCTGTGTAAGATAATATTTTCGCTGGTTCATTGTAGCCATATAGGCTTTTTATTTCTGAAGCTTCCACTCATAAAAAATGTTATACTGGAAAGCGTTTTACAGAACCCCTGGGAGTCCTCAACTCTTACCTATGAAACACAGCTACAGAGTGGAGCAGCATTAATCCACATTCTCTTGACAAAAGGTATTGTGTGGGAGAGGGTGTTTGATGTTGAAAGACCTGAAACCCCAGGTTACATCACTGGGTCTGATGTTGAAAGACACCCGATGACCCCAGGTTACATCACTGATGATGTGTTCAGGTGCATCAGAAGATGTATTAAAGAACCTGCCTGTTCTGCAGTCTTGTGTCTTTAAAACTGCCTGTAACTGAATATCAGGTGTTTTGCCTCTGTTTTACATTTTTTAAATTAAACTTTGATGAAAACTTAAGCTTTAAGCACTTAGTGGTGTCATGTGTCTGTGTCATGTCATGTATTTCTATAATAATGTCTTATACTAATGTTTCAAATTATCTGACACATCTTAGAAATGCTCAGTGAAACCTCATAAACCTTTTTAAAAGTGTATTTGCCACTGGCGTCTCATTCATATGACGTTTAACACAATACAACCTGGAAGTTGATAAATATTAAGCACGATTATTTCATGCTGAACCGCGTGCCAGGATCAGGTAAGAAAACTCCTTCTGTCATAAACTCTGGAGTTTTCCTGACCTGCTCCTAACAAACAATTCTTCATACAAAGTCCTCCCCTTCTTTCAGGTTTTCTCACCTGGATAGTGTAGATTGAACTGAACTAAATTAGACCATCATCTGTGCAAACTTCATTGAGAGGGAGTGTTTTTATAAGTTGTTATTGACCGTCATAGCACTCCATATACACGTTTGTTTGCTATGTGACAACGTTCTCTTAGAAGTACACAATAAAGCTTCCTGATTCCAGGAAATGTTGTGTATTTTCCGAACACCCATGTTTTGTTAAAGCATGAGATTAACCAGGTTAATATTAACACACATCTGTTAATATTAAATCCACTGAAGTCACACTGTGTGTTTACAGGTTTGTGTGTGATTACCCTGCACTCTGACCCCAACTTCCTAACAAGCTGGGATATGTGAAGAAAATAATTTTACTGTGTTGTTATGTATACATAACAAATAACAACTCCTTCTTCGCACTCTTCTTCTTCCTCTTCTTCTTCAAGACTTCAAAAAAGAATGCCCTTTAGGGGTTGGGGGAGTGCTTCCTGGGATACATTATACCTGTGTTTTAAGACGCATTATGTGATGTGATGTGTGGAGAGCCACTCCAGTCTTTCAAGAAAAGTCACTTATTACAGGGCTTTAGAATGCTTTTCTTTAAAATCCCACCTGCAGTTTGCAGATTTGGTGTACACTGCTTTGTTATTCAGCGAATAGTAAAAATAGTAATAATAATAATAATAATAATAATAATAATAATAACTAATTTTTAATACAGATATTTGGGGGAAAGCAGTTTTCCTCAATCAGACCAACCAAATGTCAAGATCAAGATCCAAACTGTCAGATATTCCTATATGGGTCTGATCATGAAACTGGTACTGTAAAGTGTGACACTAACCTGTCACATGTTTTGCAGATTTAGAAAAAAATATCTATAAAATTATTTTTTTAATGTATTAGGCCAATATGCATTTAACCAAGGTAGATGCAGAATAATATCCCTTGGAGGAACAGCATTATCAAATTATCAGTATGATGACTCAAAAGGTCAGTATGTAACATGGACAGAATGAATGGCCTATTCACTAAAATAGCTTTTGCTAATAATTGTAATTAGTTACACTATGCCAACTGATTTCTTTATTATCTATAGTTAATAAATGCCAATGCATCCATACACCATGTAACCCGGTCAGGAAAGGTTACGTACATCATCGATCCCGTTTTAAGTCTGGTGCTTATTAACGAATTTTGCCATGCATACGCAAATTCCGTAGTTCACTGTGCATACGCCTGTGCTCTGTTTCATGTTATTATTGGACCTGTGGAGACTTTAGCAGAGGCTCAGCAGGATGTGAAAATAATGAGAACTTTTACTTGTCACAGAATTGAGCGTGAAAAGGGTGTAAACTAGGAATGGACATACTTTATATTAAAAAAAAAATGTGTTCGTTATATGTACATATTTTGATATGGTATTATCCCCCAGGCATACACAAAATAATTTGATGCATTGATTTACAAATAAGCTTGGACGTGGAAATATTTATTCAAGTTTGAAGTGACTCTATACATAAACATGCACAGTCTATGATATGACAAAGCAAACTCAACTGAATCATAAACTCACATATCAAACCATGGCCTGATGGCACAGCGCACGAGTCAGTCCGCGTGAGGAGGGAAGGGAGTGCTCATGGATACAGAGACTAATGTGTTTTATACTCCTGTATACATTCCTGTCCTGTGATCATGTTCAATACTAAACACAAATAACTCAATTCAGATGCTTTCTTTACTGTATTGTGGATCTGAATAATAATAATTATTATAATAATAATTATTATTATTATTACTATTATTATTATTGTTATTACTATTATTATTATTATTATTGTTACTATTATTATTGTTATTATTATTATTATTATTGTTGTTGTTGTTATTATTATTATTGTTATTATTATTATTGTTATTATTATTATATAACATTTATATCATCATTATCATCCATATGGTCATTTATTATTTTCCAGTTTCCAGCAAACCATCAACACGCACGTACCACAAAAGTTTCTGTGACTAACATTCTCCAATTAAGAATTTTTTTATTGCTAGTACAGCTAGGAATCCCTGCTGAATGTAAGTGAAAGGGAAAGCATGGTGGAGAGAATAAACAGGAGAATTTTGTTTGTCCTGTTTGCTGGTGACGCAGCTCCTCGTGCGCCATGTGAGCTGTGTACTGAAAACAGCTGCGCGCGTGTCGGAGCATGAAAAAAAAACATGTGACGTCACGTCGTTCTGCGGCTGCGCGCGCAGTCACCAGGCTCAGCCACGTGACGGTGGATCCTGAGAGCAGCTCCACGGTCTACATTTGTGCCCTCAGTGTGGAGCCTTACTGCAGGCTGAAGCACTGTTTATTTTTGGAATTTTTACATTATTGTTATTTCAGACTGTATAACAATAAATGAACCCTCTGACAACTCATTCATTCATTCATTTTCTGAACCGCTTATTCCTAATTAGGGTCGCGGGGAGGCTGGCGCCCATCTCAGCCGACTCTGGGCGAGGGCGGGGTACACCCTGGACAGCTCGCCAGACCATCACAGGGCCTCTGACAACTCAGTCGAGATGAATTGGCTTAGATTATTGGGTAGATTCCCAATAAACAAACAATATATAGGCATGATCTCAAAGAGAAAAGTCCCTGAACACGCATCAGGATGAAACCAAGAGTGAAATCACTCATCGGACTCATAATTATAGTCATTTATTTATATAACATATAGATAATGACAGTTGAAGGTGTTTGGGTAAAAAGGGGCTATTAAACAATGCATTTCATCATTTTATCATTTCAAGGATGGAAATCATGGATCTTTCACAGTTTTTGGGACATCGATGTTTATGTGGTATCTAAGCATTCAACCCAGCTCGAAAAACTAAAAGCCGACTCACACGGACGCGATATAGCCGCGAAATAGAGCGACGTCGTTTTCGTTGGTTTCGGCCAAAAATACCGCCATTATGCTAAATTAGCGGCCTTTTCGAAAACCTTCAGCTATCTTTGATTATCATATCGGCGGGATTTATCGTACTTCGAAAATGTGAATTTCGCATTCGATTTTGCGCAGGTCCAAAATTTTTCACCAAGACCGCGAATGGGGATCATTTACCTTGAATGCGACCGACTATTTCCGAAAGTATGCGAATTCCAGTTCGAATTTATTCGATTCCCTTTGAAATAAAATTTCACTTGTACCTTCGGACAAGATTGCTTACTATCCGTCCCTCGACACACCCGTCCACACATCCAACAATGTGTCTCGACTCTGATTTTGGATGAGAGGTGGAGTACACCCTGAGGACATCACCAGTCTATCACAGGGCTAACACAGAGAGGGATAACTTTTCACTCTCAGCACATTCGTTAGAAACTCAGCAACCCAGAAAAGTCTCAGGTGTGGACATGCTACAAATCAAAAATTAAAGGGGTCAGGTAAAGAGGTTTGGGTATCCCCAAAGAAGAACCCTAGTTGGCTCTTGCTTGAGCCTGATTCAGACTCAGAACACACTGGAAGGATTATATCTTAGGAGTGTCAGGGTGTCCTCAAGGGCATAGGTGTCAAACTCAGGCCCAGGCGCCCAATCCAGTCCACCGCCTCATTTTATGTGACCCGCAAGAGCTTTCAATGAATATGATTATTGTACATTCTTTGCATCAACCATTACCATGAAACCTAATTCATCATCCATCCACCAGGTGGCCTCAGCCTATTTCAAGTAACATATAGTCATTCATGACTCAAGAAAGATGGCACTTGTCGCTGTGAAGCCCTTTTAGAATCGATGTTCAGCGATTATTCGGCCCCTGATCACCTTTAAATTTAGTGATGTGGCCCTCAGTATAAATATGTTTGACACCCCTGCTCTAGGGGCTGCGGACAGAAAAATCTGAGTGACCTTTTGAAGAACTTCATTGTCATTGTACACAAGATCCAATGAAACTCCGTTTAGCAACAATCTTTCTTTGTAGCAGCTTACAGTATCAAGTATCATATAACGAATAACCTTTCAACCTGCAGTGGGAAAAGCAGAAACAGAATATAACTGATCTTTTAGATTTATACAAGTACCGAGAAGTGTTGTATATAAAAAAAAAATCCCTTGAAAATGTCAGTAGTTCAATCCCCAGTATCACCACTGTTGGACCCTTGAGCACAGCCCTTAACCCTCAATTGCTCAGTTGTGT
>JAQMYF010000003.1:12553647-12566644 GCA_030014195.1 Neosilurus mollespiculum | reverse complement strand
CCCCCCCCCCCCCCCCGTTGTTTGTTGGTTTTTTTTTTGTGTAAAACTTATTTAGCGAGTGATTGATTGCACTTCGGTGGCTCCATTAAAAATTTTGTACTGGGCTGGCACCCTGTCCTGTGTTCTCAAAAGTGTGTTTAATTAAAGAAATGTGTTTGCTGTTCTTCTCAGTGTTGATACTATTAAAATATACTTATTTAAATTACTTATCGGCATATTTAAAAAAATAACAAGTTAGGTATAGAATGAAAAGGCCATATCACCCAGCCCTCGCTATAACAATAAAACCTGCACTGTTAACAGGAGAGCACGGATGATCCTGAGAATAAGTCCGGTAGTAAAGCCGGTCAGAAGTTGGATGATGATGAAGACAGGAAGAATCCAGCGTACATCCCTCGGCGGGGTCTGTTTTTTGAGCATGATGTCAGAGGCCAGGCTCAGGATGAGGAGAGGTAAGATACTTGAAGAAAAAACCCTTATATTCTCAGTATCTTTTAAGAGTGGATATATTTTGCTCCTTGTTAGGTTCTGACTAAATTAACAGCCACTAATCGCAGTCCTTCTTTAAGAAATTCTAAATCAGTATCAAGTAGGTTTCACATTTACATGTTTGCGACTTCATTGGGACATCAAAATTGTTTGCGCTGCAATCTGTGAATTTCATTATATCCAGCTTATTCTGTCTTTTATTATTATTATTAATATAAAGTGTGTCCCCAAAAAACCCTCCCACATTTTAAAAGTAAGTAAAAAAAAAAAAAAAAAGGTTATGGATAATTAAATTATACATTAAAAAAAATCTATTTAATGAATAAAAACAATATTATATGAAGTTTCATGTGTGCAGTTAATATTGATTATCTTTAAGTTCTTTAAGTCCTCCTTCTGATCATTCTGCTCCCTGTCACCAGGCCTAAGGGCAGGCATAGGAAGTTGTGGAAAGACGAGGGTCGTTGGGAGCACGATAAGTTCCGGGAGGAAGAGCAGGCCCCTAAATCACGCGAGGAGCTGATTGCTGTTTACGGTTATGACATTCGCAATGGAAACGGCTCTACTGACACCAGACCATTCAAGTCACGGAAACCCAGGTGAGTAGCTGAATGTCCTCTTTGTATGTTGTTCCCTGTACGAGGTGGTTTGAGTAGTAGCTCTTCAGACATTTCCAAAATGAATGGTGGTTGGTTTTCTTTTTAGTAGATATGCAGTATTTACATGGAGAGAAGCCGCTTATCTGTGTTCCTTTTTTCAAGTTTTATTTTTAATCATTTATAGGTATCCTGGCCCGCTAAATCAAGAGTCCAAGCGCTATCGGGATGGTGATAAGCCCGCCCGCTCCTCATGGCATGGTTCAGCTCCTGGTGCACGCAATGCCCCACCTGTGACAGTAACTCCCCTGTCAGGACTTCCTTCTGCTCCTCGCACCCAGAACAGGCCCTCCACCCAGCCCTCTTCACGCACCTTCCAGAGCAGCCGTCGGCCTGAAATAAGAAGTCATCTGAAGGCCACCACACGACCCCTGGCACCTGAGATTGAAAGGGCACCCAGGCTTAGGGGACGAGGTTCTCATGGAGCTCCTCACCATGGCCAGCGTAACCCTCAGGAGGATGAAGAAGAGGAAGGCGAGATTCCTACCATAGCCACCACTTACACTGCCCATGGCTACAAAAGTGAGCAGGAGACGAGCTCTTCATCGCAACAAAAGGAGGAGTCAGGAACAGTTGAAGAGCAGCAGTCGAGCACAGCAAGGGAGGCGTCGCCACCACCTGAGAAGCCAGTGGAGAAAAAGTCCTACTCACTGGCACGCAGAAGCCGAGCCAGGCCTTCAGACCTTAGCAAACAGGCTTCTCTGGAAGAGGCGGTGCTTACCCCACAAGTTGTGCCCACTCCTTCCACGAATGAGTCATGGCAGGGACAGGGTGAAACGGGAACACAAAGTGGCCTGTCTAGACTCGATCAAGATTTGGCCCGTCTCAGTCTTGCCGGGCAAAGTTGGACCCAGAGTCCACCCTCATACCTCCGGCCTGAGATGAGGGGTAGGCTCGCAAGCTTTAATTCTGCTGGCTTTTATTAGTTTTTTAATTGGTTTTGCCTTATTTGTTTGGAGTTTACTGTTTTGTGTTTTTTTGTGTGTTCCTCTACTCATGTGAGCAACCTGAACAAATGATCCCTGAATTCTGTATAATTATTTGTGTTGAACTGAGGCTCTGAGGCATTCGGGTGACGCCTTTTTTTTTTTTTTCTTTTTTAATCTCAAAGGCATCCCTAATTCTATACATATGGGAGGTGGACCTCCTCAATATGGCAACATGGAAGATATGGTGAGTTCTAACTACAGTAGATATTAAAAATGCTAATCACTTCTTTTTGAAAGAATGATGGTTCATTTGGTTCTACAGAACTGAAGAGAACTGTAAAACTTTGAAGAAGGAATGTTTATTTATTGCTTCTTTTACCTCTGTGACAGGGTGTTGGTGGTGGCCGGGCTAAGCGGTATTCGTCTCAGAGGCAGCGGCCGGTGCCTGAACCAGCACCAATGCACATAGGGCTCATGGAGGGCCACTATTACGAACCCAGTATGTATGCTTAAATGGAAATCGTATGTGCATCCCTTTTACATAAAATCATAATACGCATTTTGTGTTTTGACATGAATATGTAAATAAAACTCAGTTGATATTTATGTTAAACACATTGTGTGTTTGCATTCAGGGCTTCTTTTGATCAGTATTACCTTAAGTGTTGCGATACTGAATCACCTCTTAAAGTTTAGTCCTTTTATAAGTTTATTGTATGTATGCTGACATCCATGTTTGTTCTGCAGTGTCATTCCAGGGACCAATCTACACACATGGTGACAGTCCTGCTGCCATGCCACCACAGGGGCTGTTAGTACAACCAGAGATGCACTTGCCCCATCCCACACACCCCGGTAAGCCAACAGCAACCCATTAGTGTCTCTCTTGGCTACGCTGCAGTATTGTACCATGTCTGTACTTCTAAAAGGTTATTGCAAGTTTTAACTTGCTATGTTATTAGGGGTTTTTTTTGTACTCTAAGTTTCCATGGGTATTTTAATAGAACACTAAAATCAGTTCAGGTGATCACAAAGCAAAATGTGTCAGTGTTAAAGAATCCTTTAAAAGAAATCTGAATCCAGAGTTTGGTCTGGATCATCCCCCAAATCCTACGGCGGCCTCTCTGTCCAAACCCCACCTCTGGTAGAAATTTATTGGAAGTCCGCATGAACTTTTTGCGTAGTTCTGCTAACAATAACTGACCACAAACCTCTTGCTCCACTTCTTACAGGTCTGCATCCACACCAGTCAGGAGGACCGATTCCGAACCCCACGCTTTATGCTCCTCCACCCGTTTCTCTGTCTCCTGGGCAGCCACCGCCTCAGCAACTGCTACCCCCACCCTTCTACCCTCCACCTGGTGTCATGACATTTAGCAACACCAACTACCCTTACCCTGCTGGAGCTACACTACCCCCAATGTACCCCAATGCCCAGGTGACCTTATTTTCTGGTTTTCTCTAATGTATGCAGTGTTGCATATGTTGATATGTGAGAAACTGGAGTTCATCAAGATCATAATGTCAGTGTTCTCTTCAGGCTCAGTCACAGGTGTACGGTGGTGTGACGTATTTTGATACGGTACAGCAGCAGGCTCAACCCAAACCTTCTCCCCCACGCCGCACTTCACAGCCGGTTACAGTTAAACCTCCCCCACCAGAGGTGAGTAGGACTGTTGCTAACCTACAGCACATCTTGGGTGCCAGAAACGTACTCAGTTAAGAGGTCATGTATACTTAAGATTTAAGGAAGTAATGTTCTGTATATCTAAACACACACTCACCCCTCCACAGAGAGTAAAACAGAAGTGTCACAATGATTTACTAAAAACTGGTGTTGATGTCTTTTAAATATGTACACAAACTGTTGTCTTGGTTAAATTAATTAAATAATAATAATAATTATTATTGTTGTTATTATTATATTAATATATATTTAACCAGGTAAGTAAACTGAGAACCAATTTTCATTTACAGTGACAACCTGGTGAAAAGGCAGCATAAAAGTCACTTTAAAATGGTGTTCACACCCCGATTGCAATGAATAACTTATCAGATCTGAAAGACGTCAGAAGAAAATTTGTCAGCTGTAACCACTGTAATCCTGTAAAAACACCAACCAGTCATTTGTTTCCGTATCAGCAAATGTTCAGATCAAATGCTCCCACACACCGCTGCTCATGACTGACTCTATGTGCACGACACTTTAGTCAGTTCGCGTGCCTGCAGATGTTGCTTTTGCTGCCAGAGAAATTGCATTGCATTGCAAGTTTACTGGAGAATAGAAGAGGGGAAAAGTAAATCACTGCTGCGGTTACTTGTTACTGGTCATCGTTTTAAACAGATGAAGAGAAAAACAAGCAAAAAAAAAAAAAAACCTAACCTAAAACACCTAAAGGTCACTGGTTTGATTCCCGAACCACCAGGAGAAATGTGTGACAGGTTGAGCTGCACCTTTCCTTCCTCCACCTTTCATGAAACCGCTCCGAGTGTGTGTACTCACTGTTTACGTGTGTGGTCACTTTGGATAGGTTAAATGCAGAGCCAAAATTTTCCCATGTTGGATTAATACTGTGTGTGTGTGTGTGTGTGTGTGTGTGTGTGTGTGTGTATAACCCATAACCCATGCTCCCTAGAGCTTTCTGTAGGATATACCGTGTGTCCTTTTAAAATGCACTTCATATCAATGGTGTGCTGTTTGGAACCTGAGTTTGCTTGTTGTGTTAGTACATAGAGAGCTCAAATAAATGCTGTAGGGCTTTGCTGTCTTTCTGATCCGGCTGAATTTGCTTTGATGCATTACCAACTATACCTTTTAAGTGGATTATTAAATATGTATATTCAGAGGATATCGAGTTGGCATAAGATGGATGTTGGTCTTGCTTTAATTCATTACACCTACTGTAGAGATGACACAAATGCAGTATTCACTATAGACCTTCATTTGTATGTGCAACTGTAAGCTCCAGAATTGCCTGTGGAAAGGCCCATGGTGATGTAAAGTCTTATGTTTGTGTTTTATATTGTTATTTTTATTTTCTAATCTGAGGGGGGCACCTTCTCTATACCCCACCTGAGTGGCTCATCTCCAAATATATACTAAAAAACTTTTTCATACACATCCACACCCCACTGTGAAATAGGATTTTTGTCCAAAATGATTGCCCGTGTCTCGTATGAGCACTTTGCGTTATCTGTGTTCTCACACTGTCTGGGTTCCCTCTTAAGTCAGGTTCTTAAGGTTTTTTTTATCCAAGTAAAGCTGCTTGTTGACATTGTCTGTTATTAAAAGTGCTCTGTATCTAAATTTAAATTGAACTGTATTACAGGACCAGAACAGGAAGCCCAGTGAGGAGGTGCGCTCTTAGCTGCTGCTGAATGAAATGATCAGGACCAGCACCACTTGTGGATGAATATCATTTTTGCTTTGTTACATCATGTTCGTTTAAAAAAAAAAAAAAAAAAACAGCAACACCACCAACTTGCATTTGATTTTATTCATTTCATCATGCACGATCACACGATGTGAGTTCTGTCTCGATTGTATTTCTCATCACGTTATCTATTTGCTGTGTTCTGTCTCTCTCTCTCTCTCTCTCTCTCTCTCTCTCGACATGTATCAGATCAAGAAGGAACTGTACTGTAAAATACATGTCAAACCGATCCAGAAAGGGGTTTCGCTGCTATTAATCATTATCATAATCATTATCATTAAACATAAAGCATTGTACATATAATCCAGGCTGTTAGTTTAGATAGAAAGGGCAGATAAAGATTTTATTTGGTGCAGCATGTTGAATGTGTTGAAGAAAGCCAAGTATTTAGATCTGTGTCTGCCAGAAGTGGACCTGCATGATGATTATCTGGTGGAAATTTTAATCACAGTACCCCATTTTGTGGTTTAAATAATGCAATGTGAAAGCAGGTCAGCGCCGTACAGTAATACTTTAGGATGCTGAGTAAACGTTGAATCTGAATATGCATGTAGAGTTTTCAGTTTAACATTCACATTCTGCATTAGAGGGCACTTTGTTTGGCCTGGCAGTCTATGCATCTCCTTTTCTTTTTTCCTCTTCTATAGCTGTGTAAATATATATTAGTAACTAAAATAAGGCAATACGTTTCAGCTGTAGTACATTTTTTTTTTTTTTCTTTTCTTTCTTTCTTTTCTCCCCCCCCCAAACCAGTCAGTGTGGGCAAGAAATGTTGAGCTGTTGTATGGTATAATCCATGCTTGTGGATAAACTAATTGACCAAAACAATGTTGGCATCCCAGCTGTCAGTGCTGACATCAGCTCTTAATGAGCTGCTTTTCTGGGGTCAACCCAAACACATGCACATGTGATTTACACAGAAATTTGTGATTTGGTGCACCTTTAAGGGCTGACAGAAAAGCAGTGATTGGTATGAATGACTGTTCTAAGGTTTAAACAGTTATTGGTGTTCCTGATATCTTTTTTTTTTTTTTTTTTAATAGCAGTCTACACATAGGTTCTAATGCATTTTTTTAAACTCTAACCCAACAGTGCTGATTTTCAAGTGCTCAAGCAGTGTAATTTCTGTAAAGGTGCTAGTCTCTTGTGTGTAGTGAAGCGTTAGCTCTTCGCTCCTGCCCACATCAATGGCACATGCCTGAACTCTGTATCTTTTGACTTTGTTCTGTGTTAAATAAAATACTGTAATAACGGTTTCAAGTCAAGCTGAGTTTCCTTGGTAGAGAGTACTGTGTGATGCCCGCTGAACCATTTAACAGTACACTTTGTGCTATGATGATCTGGGATTAAAAACTCCACCTAGATCCATTCACTTTGCCTGAAACTGACATACTTGACAGTGCTACTGCTTGGTGATGGCTTTCGTGTATGTGTATATAGAATAACTGTATTATTGAAGCCTGTGGTATAAAAAGCAGTAATACCTTCTTAGTTACTAGTGAAATACTGTCACCTTGAACAAAGTCAGCAGGGATTCCTAGCCTTTATTTGTTGTCTAAGGAAAGAACTGATCATTAACTTGCAATTAAATGGTATCAACAGCTTATTTTATTTCATATAGATGTGCTTATTACAAGAGGTTTGTTTTCTGTTAGGAGCATTGTACAGGCATGCATGAGCACATGGCTACATTTTCTTTGTGAAAGCAATTCTAAGTGAGCGCCAGGGGCTGTGAATCTGTTTCCATCAACCGGACAGGACTGTCTGATGGATACGTCCTTTAAAATGGTTCCCTTTATCGTTTGCTCCTGACAGTCTGCCAGTATAACAGAAATCCTCTTCTTACATTATCAGTGTTTAGATGTGGTTTATATAATGATTTTGTGATGTTACTTTTTCTATGCCTTAAAAATCGCTTTGGTTTGACGTATCTGCTCCAATTGGCTAGACCTGCCAACACTGTGACGGGCTTGTACGTTTCATAGGTGTGTAAATGTTCAAGTGTTTTGAAATTTTTCGTTTGTTTGTGGAGCATTTTTTGTCAAGAGAAATATTAAACCAGACTCATATGTAATGTGTGTTTGTCGTTTTTGTGAGAATGGGATTGGGGGGGGGGGTGCATACATACTTGGATGGACAGGTGATCAGCAGACGGAGCCTGGCAACACCAATCATTGGCGGTGCTTCTGGCAACAGGGGTGTGAGACAAGGTTCTCCTTAATTGTTACATTATCATGTTCATGCCAGCATTGTGCAGATGGTTCCATGTTTTCTTAATTATTAGCCATGTTGTTTTAGTACTACAGCTTGACAAAGCTGGATATGAGCAGCTGTTTCTGCTTGCTGCTCCAGCCTGGTCAAGGTGGTTATTAAGTGGTGGTTCGACATGGGCAGTCTTATGAGACAATCCTCTTGGGATTTCCACACACCAGGATTAAAACTTTGTGTAGAATTGTGTAAATAAATAATGGTGGATGGGCTAAAACCTGGCCAAGCTGAGCTTCTGTCAGTCGAATGTGAGAGGGAGAACCGACTCAGCTAATCTGGACTGATGAAGAGGGGAGAGAAAACATTTCCTCTTATGTATTTATAATGTATATATTTATTTTTAGCAACCTATTGAAAAACAGATGTATGTAATGTATGTAGTTTACATATTTTTGAATCAGTCTATCTATCCGTTTACCTACATGGTCTGCAGAATAACAGAACTGAAACCCAGACTGAGAACAACCGTCATTGAGTCAACATCATTTTGTGAGCTGGAAAGAGCTCATTCATTCAACATTAATTTTCTAAGCCACTTAATCCTAATTAGGGTCGTGGGGGGCTGGCACCCATCTCAGCTGACTCTGGGCGAGGGTGGGGTAACCCTGGAAAGCTCACCAGGCAATTGCAGGGCCAACCCTCACACAACCAGCTAGAAATAGCTCTGACTGCTAAACCGAACAGGGCCATTGGTGTAGAGGTTAGGGTGCTGGGCTCATGATTGAGAGGTCTTGGGTCTGAATCCCCATTAGACCCCCACCATGCTAAGAGCCCTGGGCAGGCTCTGAGCCACAAGTGTGCCTCAATCGGCAGTATAAATGGGTACCAGTATAAAAAATACTGTGAAGGTAACCTGCGATGTCCCATCCAGGTGGAGTTGAACTCCTAGTCACTTCAGCTATGGAAACCAGGGATAAGCTTCGGCCTAATGAGCCAATATGCTCGGGTGCAGAAGCTCAACAGATTGTACCTTACCAACGTCATTTTGCTAGCTAGAAAGAGCTCTGGCTGTTAGTGTTTACTGTTTAGTCAGTACAGGATCAAGTGGGTCTTCATAGGCTACAGCGATAGTTTAAGATTATATATCATCACCTTGCACCATTAATGAAACTCAGTGATTCTTCTATCTGTAAAACGATTGCAGCAATTACTGGAACTTAGCCAAGAAATTTTATTTTCCTTTATATCAGTGATCATTTACCATCATTTTAAATTTAAATTGTATTTTACATAGCGTCAGTTTATGGAAGAAGCTGTAATTGGCCACTTGGAGGTGCTGCTGATTTCTGTATGATCAGTTCCTACTGTAGGGTGTCGCAATCCAACTACAGCTAGCATAATTTTCCAAATTAATAAAGGAGGGAAATGACAGAGGGCCAGTTGACTCCAGAGAGGGCTCACAGCTAATTTAAGAGTAATTTTGGACTTAGTAATTCATTCAGACATTCATTCAGTTTCTTCCCTGCTTATCCAGTATACAATCCTGGAGTGGTTGTCGGTTAAATCTGTGCCTATCAGTCACTGACACACACACATCCAGAGACAGTTGAATGTGCTTTCCTTTGGACTGTGGGAGAGAAAACTGGGACACCACGAAGAAACCCAAGAAATAATAATACTAATAATAAGGATTTTATTGACTGCGTTTGAGATTTAAAAAAATACAGCTGTTTTAGATGTATGAGCAGGTACAGGTTACACATGCACACTCCACACTGAAAGGACTTGGTTGACTGTCAGGTACAAACCCTGCTTGCTGTGAGGTGACAGTGTTAACCATGCACTGCACCACTATGCTACCCACTTGGACTTTTAGGGGCTTTTTACACATGTGGGGGTTGTGTAGTGATTAGCGTTCTGGGCTCATGATCGAGAGGTTGGGGCTTTGAATCCCAATTAGACCCCCACCGTGCTAAGAGCCCTGGGCAAGGACTTAACC
Organism: Neosilurus mollespiculum; assembly: GCA_030014195.1. Taxonomy (NCBI): domain Eukaryota; kingdom Metazoa; phylum Chordata; class Actinopteri; order Siluriformes; family Plotosidae; genus Neosilurus; species Neosilurus mollespiculum. Next base: position 12,556,929 of record JAQMYF010000003.1, on the reverse strand, counting down.
ACTATTGTAAATCCGTCCACCCAGCAGTATAAATGGGTACCAGTATAAAATACTGGGAAGGTAACCAGAGATTATTTACTAGCGTCCCATCCAGGAGGAGTTGAAGTCCCAATTGCTTCACACTAAGGAAACCGGGGATAAGCTCCGGCCTGATGAACCAGTAAATTCATAAAATGATCGCAAAAAGTTTGTTTATGAAACAAGATGTTTTGCGACTCCACATGCGAGCGAATATTTTGAGGATTAAATACGTATATCGTGTGAAAGTTGAGAAAAGGCGGAGAATTTTCCAAATCCGAATAATGACAAGATATACAGAACATAGCGGAAGCCAGTGATTCTCAAACTTTCCGTGTGGAAGTCTACAACTTGTTGCTTTCCCTTGCGAAAGAAAAATGAATAATTTGCAACCGCGACGTGCGGACTGGTTGAGAAGACTTTGAGACTGTTCCAAGTCAAAGCCTCTTTTTGTGACATTTGCGAACATTTCAAACGATTGAAGTTTTTTGCGATGGGTTCACGAACCAGGCGACCAAAATGCTATGCCTCGAATGTCACTTGACACATTTGACAATGAAATGTGATAGCCGCTAACTGCCATGCGTGTCAGTTGCTTTTCTGTTGCACCTCTAGTGTGATCACCCCCTTACTCTGTATCGTGCACTGTGAGCTAATCAGGCAACATTGCTGCAGCAACATTTGAAGAATAGCAGGAATAGCCTCATCACTGGTAGAACCACAGTTTAAGCCCTCTTGCTGAGTTACATATCCTCTGCTTTTTGTTTTTGACAGAACAGGCCTCTGGGGCCAAGCGTCTGTGTTCATCAACACAAATGCCTTATTCAAAGAAAAGCCGAATACCATAATGAATATTCATCCTGCTCATAGTGAGACCTACTGGGTAGTTGTATTGGTGGGCACAATGGTCAAGCGGTGTGAAAATGATCTCCTTGACCAAGCAGGAAGGGGAAAAAAAGCTGAGTATGTCTATGAATATTCATGAACGTAGCAGCTGGAGGTGACGCCGAGGCTGTTGTGGTGTTCTTGCTGTTCTGGCTGAGCTGTGAGAAGATGTGTGTGTATATCATGCACTGTTCTCACTTTAGGTGCAATGTGTGTGTGTTTGATTGACAGGCTTGTAGCGATGCTTAGTGTGGGAGGTTGAAATGCGATCCAAGTTTGTTATGCAATTCAAAAGAGAGAGAGAGAGAAAGAGAAAGAGAGAGAGAGAGAGAGAGAGAGAGAAAGAGAGAGAGAGGAGACCATCTCTTGTCACAGTTAATTCTTCAATTTCCTGTCTGGCTAAAGGAAATTTCACACTTACAGTGCATCCAGAACTGTGTTCCTGTCTCACCCGCTCTTGAGCTGGCACTTCTTCACGGCAGTTTGTTTGGCATCATGTTCTCAGTTCTGTCATCCTTTTCTTTCAGCACTCTCTTTCTTTTTCTACAGACGCCCTCATCTCTTTGTCGGCCACCTTATTCTGTGGCTCTCCCTAACTTTAATGGTTGCTTCATTCTCTCAATCCCGCACGTTGTCTTAATAGACTTAATAGACCAAGAATAACAAGAGAACACTTTTCTGAGAAAAGAATGTCTTCCTCATGCTCTCAGGTGGTGCTAATAGTATCGTATCAATACGCACTTCTATGTGCATCTGTCTACCAGTGCTGTTGCCCTGACTTGCTCCTGCTAGCCATTTCAAAATAGCCTAGATGATTGAAAACCTCCTACAGTCCATGCATTCTAGTTGAAGAGCAGTGATCTCAAACACACTCAGATCTGTGTAACACATAACCGTGCACATACCCTGTGCTATGTGAAGCATGTGCGGTGTGCGGGTCGGTCTGAGCATTCTGGGTGATTTATGACTCGGCATGACCTAGGTTCAAACACATCACAGCTATCAGATAAAGGATCGGTTGTCCCCGTAAACAACCCATAATTAAGTAATAAATAGTAAATAATAATCACAATTAGCCTTGGATTTAACTCGAATATAAATTGAACAGTCAGTGCTAAGAACATCTTTAATACTAGAGAAGCTGTTTCAAACTGACTCAATATATCCTGCCATTTTTCTTCTTTCCTGGAAATCCTGCTCCAAGGCTGAGTTTAAACCATTCATAATGAATTTCCCCTTTGAGTACTGCTGTGGAATAAATGAAGATTCAGATCAGTCGGTTTCAAGTCCTGAATGCTGAATGGTTTTGGCCCAGTTCAGGCTCTCGTTTAAAAGCTCAAGAAGTCCAATTAAGTAGCTTTCTTTCAGTGTCTCTATCAACACTGCATTTTAAATGAGAAATGGTGCAAGTTCTTGCATATTTAACTGCTCCCCTCACTCTGTTATTGTTACCCTGTAGGGAGGCACAGCGGTGAGGTGGCGCTGACCCCTTCATCGTTGTCACAAGGCAACACTGATCAAACAAAGCAGCCTGCCACCAAGGATGATATCACCGTGTTACCCCATCCCCCAGATTCTATGAGTGTGTGTGTGTGTGTGTGTGTGTGTGCATGCATGCGTGCATTTGACAGTCATTAGGCTCGCCTGTGATTCATGGTTGTTGTTTGAAACCCACCACACGATGAGACAAATGATCAGAATAAACCATGTGTACCGCACGAACACAGATGCTCTCATGTTGAGTGACAATCAAAACATGTGCCAAAGTATGCTAAAAGTCTGTAATCCACCCCCCCCCCCCAAAAAAAAAAAAAAAAAAAAAATCCCCACAGGAGCCTTCACTCAGACATTTCTCTTTCACACAGTTACCTACATTCTTTGTGTAACATGCTTGACTTTAGTTGTTCCCTATCGAGTCTACAAATGTAAAGCCACTCATGTCCAGCGATATAGGAAAAAATCTTATCTCGATATTTTTTTTTCATATCGACCTCAGTATGCATTACAATATTAACAAATCACGGTTTCTCTCGTGCTTAAAGATCCATTGTACCAGTCTGTGAAATGTTAGGATATCATCATTCATTCATTAATTTTCTAAGCCGTTTAATTCTAATTACCGTCGCGGGGCTGGCACCCATCTCACCCGACTCTGGGCGAGGGCTGGGTACATCCTGAACAGTTCACCAGGCCATCGCAGGGTGAACACACACACAACCATTCAAACTTACACTCACACCTAGGAGTGATTTGAAACAGCCATTTAGCCTACTGTACATGTTTTTGGACAGTGGGAGGAAACCGGAGTACCCGGAGGAAACCCACACAAGCACAGGGAGAACATGCAAACTGTCAGGATATCATAAGGTTAATTAAGGC
>JAQMYF010000003.1:12527119-12538703 GCA_030014195.1 Neosilurus mollespiculum | reverse complement strand
TATACACACACAGAGTGAGGAACAAAATGTCACATATATAGCACCGTATTAAAAGTTTTATATACTGAGAATATCTTGCAAAACCATTCTTAACCACAACACGTCTAATGTAGTTTAAGCCGATATTACCAAAGAAAAATCAAATACAGTTTAAGCCTATATTATTAAAAAATAATAAAAACATTTAAAGTTAAATGTATATCAATTTATTTAGTGCCTTGAATGTAAATTTAGCAAAACAAAGTACAAAGAATGGTTAATATATACATATTGACCAAATAATTACTTTATTTAGTTTTTATGATAATATAGAATATTCACAAATATAACATATTCGTTTCTATATAGTAGGCCTACAAAGAAATTTGGAAATATGGAACATAAATTTACAAATAAATATATATACAAAACTTCTCTATATAATAGGTCTACAGATAATTTACTAATGTAATTTAGTAAGAAAGTACATTACTGTTTGTATGCATAAACCTACATTATCTGATGTAGAATTTACTACATGGTATTTATTTCCACTTAATTACACATACTGTATATGATACATGTACATTTGTTTCAATATCCAGATAGTTATAACTATTATAGTTATATAAAAAAAAATATACACCTGCATTTAGACCTGTAACTGTTACATCTGTGGGTCTAATTACTGTATTTGTTCTAATACATGGCATTACATGGGTATTTGTAATGTTTCTTTCTATGTACATGTAGTACACGTGTGTATAAATTCTACAAAGATACTTAAAACGCTACTTACACATGGAATGATTTCCCGCATCCTGGTTTCTTTCAGAGAAAGAAATGGAAGTTTCGGAGAGAGCAGTGCAGTGATGCATAGCACGGTAACTGCAATGCAATTTTTAAAACTTGATCTATTCCTAATTTCACTGAGCTGGCAGGTAGCTCATTAAACTACAGCTAAAACTATGTTACAGTACTACATGTGTCTTTATTTACATCAATAATGGATTAGGATCGGCTTAAGGGCTAGTTCAGGTTCTGGTTTAACCGGCTCATGACTAGCATAGTTTATCTGTACTTTTTAATTTTTTTTTACAAATACATATTTGCACACAAATTACAAGGATACCATAGAGCTAAATGTTTATATCAGAGTGGCTAACAGACTGAGAAAGAGAGTGATAAACTCTGCCTTCCACCTTGACACCGCCATACACCCTGATTGGCCTCGTCTGGCCCACAGGTTATCTTCAGAACAAAATCCTCCAGCTCGAAGTATCCCCGAAGAGGTGTGATCATGTACTGGACGTGCCAGTAAAAATGTCAATGGCCTTGGCTCGCACAAGCATGCTGGATTCTGGCACATTCTTGGAAATGCAACTAAATTTCATGTTACATTTTATGATCTGTGGCCTAGGATAATGCCTCATTGTTGCGGATTGTTTTTCCAAGGTAAAAAAATGCACTGAAACTGGAATGGTGAACTGGTACCTTTGAAGCAACAGAGTGAGAGTTCTGAAAGGTCCATCTATAGGAGTCAAAAGAAAAGGCCATTTCTAATATACTTCAGCAGAGAGGACACTTTCGTAATATACACAGGAACAAGTGGATCTTCAATTAGAAATAATTTTATTATGAACAAATGGAATAAGCAGAAACAGTTTTCCTTATCCAATTTATATGCAGCGAATATAATCACTTTGTAAGAGTTTGTGCATTTAGAGATGTATAAAAGTGGTTAGTGTTAAAAGCAATATGTTATACAGCCCAGCTGACTTGTACTGAGAGGCAGGGTACACTCTTGCACAGCCTATCATATTGGTTTATTGTAAGGTTAACACCAATGTGCAATTTAGAGCAACCAGTTGACCCAATATGCATGTCTTTGGCCTGTGGGAGAAAAGCAGAGTACCCAGAGAAAACCCATGCAGGAACAGGGTGAACATACAAACTTTACATAGAAAGTTTAAGTTTCATTACATAGAAATTTTGAGAAACTGTGAGTTTCGATCCTAGAACCTTCTTGCTAAGAGGTGACAGTGTGAACCACTGATCCACGATGCTGCACTATATAACTATATTCATTTTCATTCATTCATTTTCTAAGCTGTTTATTCCTAATTAGGGTCATGGAGAACCTCGTGACCATCTCAGTCAACTCTGGGTGAGGGCGGGGTTCACCCTGGACAGCTCCCCAGGCCATCGCAGGGCCAATACATACATAACTATTCACATTCACTCTCACACCTGGGGGTGATTTGGAACAACAAATTAGTGTACTGTGCATGTTTTTGGACTGTGGGAGGAAACCGGCGTACCCGAAGGAAACCAACGCAAGCACGGGGAGTACATGCAAACTCCACACAGAAACGCCCCAAGCCCAGGAATCGAACCCAGGCCTTCTTGCTGTGAGGCAAATGTGCTAACCACTGCGCCACTGTGCCACCTTATAACTAAATTAGAATTATTAGTTATAAGTTAACTAAATAAGGAGGTGGTATGGTGGTGTAGTGCTTAGCAAGAAGGTCCTGGGTTCAAGTCACAGGCTCAGCGAGGGGCGTTTCTATGTGGAGTTTGCAAATTCGCCCCATGCTTGTGTGGGTTTCCTCTGGGTACACTGAGAAGTCCAAAGACATGCACATTAGGCTAATTGGGTGTTCCAAATTGCACCTAGGGGTGAGTGTGAATGGTTGTGTATGTGATGACACTGAAATAGACTGGTGAGGTGTTCAGGATGTACCCCGCCTTCTCCTAGAGTCGGCTGAGATAGGCATTTGAATCCCTGAGACCCAGTGGTGCAGCAGATGGATGAATGAACGAATTAACAAAATATTTATTTGTTGTATACCAGATTTTGCTCTTCTGATGAGTAGAATGACACACCAAGAAACATGATAATGCTTCGATTACCTAACAATATTTCTGTTGTGTTTTAGTCACCAAAGAATATGACTTTAGGGCATTTGACACATAACATGAGCCATGAGATTGAATTCTCCGAGCAATGTCACCGGTAGCATGCATTTTGGTGGTTGTGTTTGTCAGAAAAGTGATGCAAGTGCCATTTTTAAGAAAGAATTAACTAAAAAATGAGACAAATTATTAGAAAAAGGAAGTGGATCATGTGGTGAGAGTGCAAACACAAGAGGGGAAACAATATATGTGTGGATGAGTGGGTTAAAAATTAAACCATGGCACAGGCTTATTTTAGCACAGTAACCAGCGGCCGTGTGCAGGCTCGGGGTGCTGTGCAACACCTTTCTACGTCACTGTGTCAGCACTATTTCCATGGTGACAGGGGGAAATTCTCAGCGAAGCAGGCCTAAATATGTAACATAATACCTCATTTAGTGGTGGTTTCTAAAATGGATTCAGTGAGCAACCAGTTAGAAAGACAGAGTTCATTCCAAATTCATCTTCCAGAATCATTCACTACTGGCTTTCCTATAGCAAAAAGGGGTACAAGCTCATGGTGGAATTTGGACAGAAGCCGTGCACAGACGTGGCTCTGCTTAGAAGAAAAGGCACAGAGATTAATTCAATTATACTTAAGAATTTTATCCAACATCATTCCTACATGTATAATGAGTAGAGGGAAGGTTTAACAGGAAGTAAGGAGTTTTTGTATGGAAATATATAATTGTGTAAGCGTTATTTATATTAAGTATTACATTTAACTAAAATATGTTTGAGCATTTTTATTTTTTATTATAGTTAAATAAAATATCATAACATGACAATTAAGTGCTGTAGCGAAAGAATGAATTATTTTCATATTGCATATCTACAGCTTACTTCATATAATGCATTCAAAGATATGAATAAATAATTTAAAAGGCTGTAACAGGAATTTGCTCACTTCCTGTCTTAGTAAAAACAAGTACACACCTCAAGCAAGTGATGTCATGTTTATATTTTTGTCTGAATTTTAGATCGTCACATGAAAACTACTTAATGCGTTTTTCTGTTTCTGTTTTCAACAGCATTTTTAGCATGGATATGTTTCTATTATTATTATTATTATTATTATTATTATTATTATTGTTAGTATTATTATTATTATTTATTCATTCATTTTCTATGCCGCTTAATCATAATCAGGGTCGCAGGAAGGTTGGCGCCTATCAGGGTACACCCTGGACTGCTTGCTATATGTTTTTTTAAAAAATATGGAACATGCCATACTGTTTAATCAGCTTTAAAGTTACATAATGACGTTGTGTTCTGTCCAGCAGGTGCTGTCAGCACTGTTCTCAGAGCCATGCTATATTTAAAAAATTCATCAACGCCTTCTTTGACAAATCAGATTTGAAAAATAAACAGCTTGCTGATATGACCTGCGTTTCGAAACTGCAGCCTGAAACCTTTTTTTCTTAAATAAATATGAACAAGTGGAGACTACATGTTAAACTGAAGTGATTGAGGAAAGTAAACTGGGTGACGTCAGCTTCTTGTTAGACAGCTTGAGCCCCACTAGGCAGGGCTACAAGCACAGGAGTGATAGAAAAAAATGGAGGAGACAGGGAGGTGTTGTGGGCAAAACCTGAGGAATAAAAAAAAATTGAAAAGAAAAGAAGGGAGGTCAAATTTTGGGTGGTATCTTTTCCCTTCAGTTACTACATAGCTCCATTAATTATGTATTTAAATAAAAGCTGATAATCTACATATGACTAATGCAGACATCACATGAATACAATTTCAAAGACTGTTCCTGAATTTAAAGCAATATACCCTGACGATCACACAGAATGTCTATGACTTAATTAGGGGGTTTACTTTGGAAATATGATACCTATCTGTTACAAAGGAAGCCTTTACTGATGACAGGAGTTCAGTGTAGTAACCTAACACCAATTATCAGGTTACTTCACCTGGCTGCTCATAGTTATTAGGCAGCTGAATGTTTGACCATGCAACAGACATTAGGTCCAGTGACACAATTACATCATTATTAATCTATTTTTGGCATCCATCTGGTCCAGCTGTGCATAATGACAGGTTTTACTGAAAGTTCTCCTGGATATGGCTCTTATTACACAAGCTGCATGCAATGTCCGAGTCCACAGAACATCTAACACTGTCCACATCACATTACATTGCGTCAATAATTAACAAAAAGCTCTTCTAATGATAAAGAAAAGGAGTCCTGTGCACATAAAGGAAGACAGCTGTAATACACTAAACATCTCCATCTTACAATATGTGAGCTTTTAACTGTGTGTGCAAATCAATCAATCAATAAAAATATTAGTAAATGACTGGTTTTGTTGGACAGCTATTTAAATCTTGCTTTCACCTTGAGCTCAATCTTTACTAAAAAAATGATCCAATTCAAATTTATATCCAAAAAATATTCAATACTTAATTAAGTGACCTTATCAAACAGGGCTACATCCACCTACTTATTATACATTCGTGTAAAACAGTACATATTTACATTTTTATATACCATAAAATTATCATTATCACTCTTTAGAAATAAAAATATATACCAGAAATATCAAATTTTAGTCTTTTTGTAGTTTTCATATGTTTCTGCATAGTTTATACTAAAACTTTGAATGGGTTTAAAAAGACGCTCTTAAGCCTATACAACCCTAAACTCTGCTCAGAGAGTGCGGAGCTCACCTGACCTGCCTCTGTAATGGTTAACATATGTAAAAATAAACAAACAACAAAAAAAAAGATTTCATTTGTTTTTTAAGTTCCAGAGTATTATATACTAAAACAATTTTTCACTTCAGGTTCGGTGGATGGTGATGTTCTCTCTCAAGGTCTATTCAATGACATCTACCTCATCTTAGGTGAATAAATGTTAATTACCAGTTAGGCAAATATTGTAATACACAATGATCTGATTTATACTTCTCTGTGCGTTACTCTGTACATTAGTAATCAATATGACATAGAATCCAGGCCTAAAATAATTGTTGAGGAGAAAAATGTCAACCAAAAAAGTGTTACAACTGTATTTTATGCAACGCTATCCATTTATGGAAACAATTTAATACTGGTGTTATTGGAAAGGTAAATCCCTGGACAACACTAGTAGGTACTAGCTAATACTGGAAAGCTTCTAAGAATACAAGAGTTATTAAAGAGTATTTTTAAAAATATGTAATGGTGTGTGGGTGTATTTTGTACATTTTTTCTATCGGTAGAATGGAAAAAAAGGTAATTTGGTACTAATTTGGTTTTCTGCATATGAAACTTCCCCTATTACGGTTAATTTAAAAAGTACCCATATTTTTATATCATGGTACAGCCACTGTGCTGGAGCAGTGCTCTAATTTTATCTAGTTTAAAAGGATTTAAAGAGAGTTTTAATATCTTTACATATAATTATATTCTACTACATGGCAGTGACAAACTTATTAAAACTTTTTCAAAAATGTTAAGTCACAAGTTTCATTCATGAGATTCATTTTCTTCTTAACATTTTTCTATTTATAGCATTCTGGGATTTTACAGAAGATCTAACACCTTGACTTTTCAGTATGACCACATATCAGTTATATTTAATTTATAAAGTTATTATAAAGTAATTTATAGAAATAAATAATTTATAAGTTATAAGCCAAAATTTGTAATACGGCCACAGTTTGGGGACACCTCACTAAAATGGCACTTGGCAGACGCCCTTATGCAGTGCAACTTGCATTTTTATCTCACTCTTACACCTGAGCAGTTCAGGTTTACGGGGCTTGCTCAAGGACTCAATAGGGGCAACTTGGCAGAAGTGGGGCTTAAACATCTTACCTTCTGTTCAGCCACCCAGTGTATTAACCACTGAGCCACTACTAACCATCGCAGCTGTACGCATGCTTTCATCAAACTGTTTCCATAAAGTTGTACAGGAAATTGCATACGACGTCACTATGTACTATAGCTTTAGAATTTCCCTTCACTCAAACTAAAGGGTGGATCCCAATCTATTTCAGCATGACAGTGCCCCTGTGCACACTGCAAGGTCAATGGGTATGTGATTTGCAGTGGTTGGAGTGAAAGAACCTTGATCTTCTAGCCCTCCTCACCTGACATCGGTGCTTGAGGTCACTTATAAGCTCTTCTGACTGAATGATATTCTCCACAGGCACATTCTAAAATCTCGAGGAAAGCCTTTTCAGAACACTGGAGGTCATTATAACAGCAAAGAGAGGACGGAAAGTTAAAAAATATGAGTGTGATGTTCAGGTGTCCGGCCAAAACTTGTTGGTGACTTTTTACAGCACTAAGTTGGTTATCTTTGCTAATTCTCCACTTGTATATGTGTTGGGGAGGCTAAAGCCAATCCCAGCTGACTTCAGGTGAGGAGTAAGGTACACCTAAACAAGTTTCCAGTCCAGTGTGTGAGTAAAACAGAAGATAAACAACTATTTACACTCATATACACACCAATGGGCAGTTTAGGGTATCCAGTTGAGCTAAAGTATGTCTTTGGACTATGGGAGAAAACCCACACAGGCAGGAGGAGACCATAGAAACCCCACACAGCAAGGCCTCGGGTAACTGTGAACTTGGAACCCAGAACCTTCTTGCTGTGAGGAGGTGGTGCTAATCACTGAGTCACTGTGCCACCCACACATAATATACTACACCAAAATAGCTGATCTTCTTTCCACTTCGAGGTGGAGTTAGTGTGGTTAGGTTGAGCCAATAGGGCTCATGGTCTTGCCCAAGGATCACTGACACAAGGCCTTAACCCTCTGTGCTGACAAAAAAAGATCTATCTAAAATTCTTATACATGATGTATTAGACCTACTACTATATGCAGTATTACTCAGTAACTTACTTGTGTAAGTGAAAAGTCATTTTAATTCCTATTTGATGGGGCAAAACAGGGTTGCTTGGTGGTGTAGTGTTTAGCATACCCCCTAACAGCAAAAAGGTCCTGGGTTCGAGTCCTGGGCTCGACGAGGGCGTTTCTATGTGGAGTTTGCATGTTCTCCCCATGTTTGCGTGGGTGTCCCCCCAGGCACTCTCGTTTCAGTCCACAGTACAAAGACATGCACAGTCATGTAAAAAAATTAGGACACCCTATAAAAGTCTGTATTTTTGTAAAAATTTTGGTTATATAGATATTTAATCTCAATTTTTACAATACTGAGAAGTTTAAATAATATAACTAAGCAATTAAAACTGAAGATCTTCTGTGAAATGTAATCCTACAAAATGCATATTATAAATGAGGAAAACGTTAGGACACCCCCACATTCATCAGCACTTAAAATAGCTCAACTCACACACAGGTGTATCACATCAGGTGCACATGATTAAAAGATCATTAATCAGCATTTTGAATGAGGTTTGCCCGATTTAAACATCAGACATTTAGTTTGGTGTGTTCCTGACTGCTGAAGTGAGAGTAAGCACCATGGTGAGAGCATAGGATCTGTCTGAGGCCTTCAGGAAGAACATTGTTGCAGCTTATCAGTCTGGAAATGAATTGAAAATGATCTCAAAAGATTTTAAAATCTGCCAAACCACTGTCCAGAAAATGGTCAACAAGTGGAGGGCTTTCAAAACGACTTCCACTATGCCCAGGTCTGGTCGTTCTAGCAAGTTCACCCCGAGAGCAGACAGCAAGACGCTAAAAGAGGTCTCCAAAAACCCTAAAACGTCATCAAGGGATCTACAGCAGGCTCTGGCTACTCTTGATGTGAAAGCGCATCCCTCTACAATCAGAAAGAGACTGCACAAGTTTAACTTGTATGGGAGGTGTGCAAGGAGGAAACCTTTGCTCTCTAAGAAAAACATCAAGGCCAGACTGAAGTTTGCCAGAGAGAATTGAGACAAAGACCAGAGCTTCTGGAATAAATATTCTATGGACAGATGGGTCCAAAATTGAATTATTTGGACACCAGAACAGAGGACGCGTTTGGCATAAACCAAATACAACATACCAATTCCAAGAAAAGAACCTCATACCAACTGTGAAGTATGGAGGAGGGAGTCTCATGGTTTGGGGCTGCTTTGCTGCAGCAGGACCTGGACAGCTAACAATCATAGGATCCACCATGAATTCCACTGTGTATCAGAGGGTGCTTGTGAGACCATCTGTAAGAAAATTAAAGCTGAAGCAGAACTGGACACTGCGACATGACAATGACCCAAAACATACCAGTAAATCCACCAAGGACTGGCTGAATCCTAAGAACTGGAGAGTCCTGGAATGGCCGAGTCAGAGCCCAGATCTTAATCCCATTGAGATGCTGTGGGGTGACTTCAAACAGACAGTACATGCAAGAAATCCCTTGAACATCTCACAGTTGAAACGATTCTGCACTGAGGAGAGGGGCAAACTTTCTTCAGACAGATGCCAAGACTGGAAGATTGCTAGAAGAAGCGTCTCACTGCAGTTATTTCAGCCAAAGGGGGGTAACACTAGCTATTAGGGGGGTAGGGTGTCCTAACTTTTTCATCAGGTAAAACATGTATTTCTGTAGAATTTCATTTTACGGAAGATCTTGAAAAGTCTTTTATTCAGTTTCAATTGTTCAGCTATATTACTTGCATCTCTCAGTATTGTTAAAATTGAGATTAAATATCCATAGATAACAACAAAATTGTTACAAAAATACACAGGCTTTGATAGGATGTCCTAATTTTTTCACATGACTGTATGTTAGGCTAATCGGCACTTCCAAATTGCCCCTAGGTGTGAATATGAGTGTAAATGGTTGTGTGTGTTGCCCTGCGATGGTCTGGGGAGCCTTCGCCCAGTGTCGGCTGAGATAGGCTCTAGCCTCCCTGCAACCCTGGCAGAAGGATAAGGCACAGTCTGAGAAATGAATAAGTGAGTGAGTGAGAGGGTGGTAGCAGGGAGCTAACCTAATCCAATGCAAAGTCTGATTGGTGCATAAGTGGATCTGACGTCACGTCACAGCTAATAACTCTAGCCCCGCCCAATTCAAATTGCCCAAGGGGTGTGTGTGTGTGTGTGTGTGTGTGTGTGTGTGTGTGTGTGTGTGTGTGTGTGTGTGTTTTTTTTATAAAAAAAAAATAAAAATATATTATATATATATATATATATTTTTTTTTTTGGAAGTATCTCGAATGAAAAGAACATGGTTTGTTTTTGTAGTCGGTGTTAAATAAAGCTTTTTACTTTAGGGTTAATTGTAATCAGCCAATTATGAAAATCTTTTACCTGTTCGGCTTGCTCGCGGTCACGTGGTTAATCACGTGTCCTTAGTTTGACGGTTAGGGGAGAGTCTGTGCAAACAGTAGCTCCTCCGTACAACCGCAGAGGAGGAGGAGGAGGAGGAGGAGAAGGAACGGAACGGAACTGAGCTGAGCTGCTGTCGCCTTTACGACGCTCCCACACCCCCGTTGGGTGGGAATACACTGCGTGTAGACTCGGGAGAAAGCGCTGCGGTTTAGTTTACACCGAGGAGGAGGACTGAGAGGAGAAAAAGCATAAGGCGGTGTGTGTCCGGGAGCTTGTTCGAATCTGCTGTAGTGCGACGAAGAGCTGGTTGATTAAGGCGGAATATTCACGTTCACCCGCAGCCACCGCTCCAAGCGCGCGTGTCACTCTCCCGCATCCTGGCACGCGCCGTCGCTTCATATTAACGGAGACCTCGTCTGGTTCGGCTGGGACGGTACTCTACAATGGCACGGCTTGAGTTTGTGTGCACTGAGTGAAAATTGCCCGTCTTTCCGACACACGACCTGCAACGACTGCAGAGGACAAGACTGGGAGGGAGCGACCGGCCCTTGTGGGTCTCTTTCAGCCTTAACAGCCTTGTTTATCACGGACTGACACTTTCTTCTGCGCCAAGCGAATGGCTGCTTTTTCATGAGCCAGTTAGAACAGGGAACGTGAGCAGCATCTGCGTGGTGTTTTTGTTTTGTTTTGTTGCACGCGTCCTGCGCTACAATGTAAACGCGCGCGGTTTTATTCGCGCTCTATTCGGTGTATCAGTCAGGATCGACGCAGGGCTCTCATACCGTACGTGCTACCTTCATCAAAATGCCGGCCGGAATGAAGCCTCTAGAGAAGTTCCTTAAGAAGCAGACGAACGCTCTGACCCGAGCCGGAGGTTTCGGAGGAGAGAAGGCGACGGCGGGTACGAGTGCGGCACGCCGCCGCGCCAGCCTCTCACGCGTCGTGCCGTTCTTCCGCGAGAGCTCACCGGAGGGCGGCCCGGCGCGTGGCGACGTCTTCAGCCCCGAGACCGAAGAGGCACCGTGCTGGCCGTCGGCCGCCGCCACTGACATCCGCAGCCCATCTCTTTCTAGTGACGAGCAGAGCTCCGAGGCGAGTCTGGACACGGGCTGGACCCCGCTCCCCGCCGACACGCCGGAGAACCTGGCGCTCGCGCTGCTGGACAGCGTGGCGGGCAAGCGCTACGGCAACTGCACAGGTACGCAGTCATGGTCCAGATGAATAATTAATAAAACGCCAAGCCCATTTCCCATCAGTGCTGCGAGAACCGCAACGCACGTGACGTAGTAAAATCCCAGGTATTTCAAGATTTCCTGAACTCACCTGTCACGACTTGTTTCTGTACAACTAACATGCAAAAAAAAAAAAAATGCCACGTGCAAAATTACTCAAGCAATTTCTAATAACAGATGACGCACCTTATTTTATAT
>JAQMYF010000003.1:12501106-12526773 GCA_030014195.1 Neosilurus mollespiculum | reverse complement strand
TTTTGTGTGCCTAACATTTCCACGCATGTATTTGTAATATTTGTAGCATTCTAAATGTTATTAGGGGATTACATTTTTTTTTCAGTCAGGGTTAGAAGTTGAAATTCTTGTCCCGATTTAACAGCCCATAAACAGCTGTATATGTATAGTATGTGTATTATGCATGCATACAATCGGACTTCTTATAAGAGCACGTGACATTCTCTATGCAAATTTGGACCTCTTATCAAAACAATCCTTAATTATTACACGGAATCCCATCTGACTTGATATCAAAGGCCAGGCTGCATCCTGAGTGTGTTTGATAGCACTTGGAGCAAATTTAAATTTCTTCCCTGCACCACGCCATTACTCTGGAGGTTACATAACAACACTGGAGTTCACATGCAAACCCCACTGGATATGGAAAACTACTGGGGATGCACTGATTTCACCCCCCCCCCCAATCCCATTTCCAAAACAATGCTCTCAGTATTCACCGACATTTAAATCCTGATGCGAGATCTGAAGTGATGCGGAATATTAGAGGTGTGTTGGGATGAATAAAGAGCAGTTTGTTTCGCCCATGTTTTAAACACAGGGTTGGATCTTGAAGTTTCGAAATCTCGACCCCCATAATGATCTAGCATTTTAGACCCGTGTCAGTCCTGATCCTGGTTCCCTGTATCAGATCTGTGCATGTTTACATTTAATATTGCTTTATCTCGATGTTTCTGAGGGGAAAGCTAGACAGGTGGTGCTATTTATTTATTTGGACACCTGGGTCATGTTTCTGGCTGCACCATGAGAGTTTAGTCATGTACAAGGTTGTGAGGATCACCTTTTAATTATCTTCAATTTAGATGCACTTCAGACACCGATTCAGCCCCAGATATTTGCTATTAGGATGAGACGTTCCTGAATGCTTTCGATAGGGATTGCAGGCCGAGTTTTGTTTTTAGCAGGGGTTTTCCTGACTGCAGACTGATTTCCTATAAGGCGGAGGAGGGAATTTCACTTGTTATGCAGGTGATTTTTTTTTTTTTCTGAGGTGCTTTCCAGGGTGATATTCCCGGTAAATTTGTCTGCATGCCAGTCCTCTTATCGATATATTGAAATATACGCAGACATCTTCATTAGACACTTATTCGAACTAAATCAGCAGTGATTGCCCAGTGCTGATCCTGTGTGCTACAGCACCAAGCACATGTGCACTGAAGTGTTATGAAGACGTAACCATGGAAACAGTGGGACCCTGAGAATGATGGTCATGCATGCTGGCCTGTCTGTGGGAAAGGGGCTCATGTATAGAGGAATGGTAAATAGATCTGGTGCTGCACGGTGTTATTGCGCTTGCTTATACGCACAGCAGTGACTGTGGAGGCATGGATTCTGCTAAGATGACTAGCAAGGTTCTGGATAGAATTAAGAGAATGATAACTGATGAAGTTTGCTTGTGTTTACTGCACTGCGAAAGGAACTCAAAATAGAGTGATCATGTGTTGGAATTTTCCTATAAGCACATTCTCTGGAGGTCCCTGTGACCCTTTGAACGCATACTTTGACCTAGACTGTTATGCATGCGTCGTCGACATGTTTGTCAGGTCATGTCAAGATACTTGCTAGGAATGTAAAACTCTGGCTCCATGTCTCTTGGCCATTTGGTATAGTGGTGCATACTGCACCAGCGTGAGTGAACTTGGCTGAAATGGAAAAATAAGGCAGTCAACAGTCAAGATTAATTCATGGGTTGTATAATAATAATAATATTAATAATAATAACAATATTTATTATTATTATTATGTATCCATTATCTATATCGCTTATTTGTCAGGGTCACTGGGAATGCTAGAGCCAATCCCAGCTGACTTTTGGTGAGAGGCGGGGTACACCCTGAACAGGTTGCTGATCTATTGCAAGGCTAATACAGACACAAACAACTCATGTTCATGCATGTGGGCAATTTAGAGTAGCAAGCCGACTTAATGTGCATGTCCTTGGGCTGTGGGAGGAAACCAGAGTAACCAGAGGAAACCCACTCGAGCATAACGAGGACATGGCACTCCTAACTAACTCCTATTATTATTCATTCATGCTTTTTAAGCCGCTTAGTCCTAATTAGGGTTGCTTTAGGGGCAATTTAGAACTGGCCAGCATCCTACTGTGCATGTTTTTGGACTGTGGGAGGAAACCAGAGTTCCCAGAGGAAACCCACTGAAGCATGAGGAGAACATGCCACTCCCATTATTATTATTATGATGATGATGATTATTATTGTTTATTCTCCTGTCACATGAACTGTATTCACTTGCTTAATTATCTATGCTGTTGAACATTTTAAGGTTTTAGGTAAAGTGATCATACACTAACATTAATGTTTCTGGCCCAGAAATGTCTTTTTGGTGCATTATGTTCACCCACAGGGTTGATGTGAATGTGCGCAGTGAACGTGAGATGCTGATATGCCGTATTTAAATTTAAAATGTATTTGAAAGTGGCTGTGCTCTGTAATACAAGCTGCAGTAGTTCATCAAGAACAGCTGGTCATCTAAAGAAATGAATCCTGATGATGTGTTCAGTTATACTCGGCACTATGGCACTGTCGCTGGTGAATCTTTGTCATCTTTTCAAAACGGGTGGTTACACATGACGTCAGCGTCCAAGTGGAGACTTTGTTTTCCTTTTCCATGTTGCTGTATTCTGTATCTTGAGCGGAGCCTCATCATTAAAGTGCCACATCAATCCCGTGCCGGACAAGTCCTTGGGTTAGTCTGCAGGAGCTGCGATTACAGATCGCTTCTGTGATGTGTTGTGAAACGCCTCGCTGACATTTGCACTGCTGACCTGCTGCTCAGTGCGTCTATGTTTCTGGGGCAAATCGCTTTGTAATTTTTTATTTAGCTTTTAAATGATTTCAGTTCATTAGCTTTGTAGCATTTTTGCTATATAAGGTGATTAAAAACATTATTATTTATTGATGCAGATGGTGTCTGAAGACGCGGATGTGCTAAAAGATTACACTTACACCGGAGTTGCTCTTTAACGGGTTAATTAGAAAAAAATTTGATTCATCATAAGTATTTTCAAGGCTTCATAATTAATTAATTAATGTTAAAGATGTATAATTGAGTTTTTATCCTGATTTATTAACTTTAATGTTCTGTTTTTTTGATGGTTGAGTGTTTTCCAGCTATTTCTGCACATTTCTGCCATTTGTTTGTTGTCTGTCATACTAGAAGTTTAAGAACCTTTGAAAATGTGCTGCTAATCCTGGATTAGGCTACTTAATGCTAGCGTCTGAGACGGGTGTCTCCGTCTGACCTGCTGTGTGTAGCAGTGAATGTGTGGATTATGGATTAGCGTGTTGTATTGATCTTGGGTCATAAAGATAACGTCACTTACCACAGAGCCACTGCCAAGTCTTCAGATTGCTAGACTCTATAGGCAACCAAACGACCTCTTTACAACCTGTTTGTAGTCCAGCTCTCTATTATAGGATATAGTGGTGAAGTTCATGTTATAAACACATGACTGCTGTACCCAGTGACCTCTTGCACCTTTCACAGTGGTACCAAAACTCACATTTCATCTCCAGCTCCAGTTCTCATGATCTTAACAACAGTCTTTAGGCTTGAGGTTTTTCACAGCTGTCTGAGAAAGCCACTCAAACCTCTCGAATATAAAGTTACGATGGTAAGGTTGACCTGTTCGTTTCAAAAACCAAATGAGAAAAAACTCACCATTTTCCAGATATCTAATGTTTCATAGTATTGAAACTTAAAGGCAAGACGGAAGATTTGGTGAAATAGAAGTTGTTAGTAGAAAATGCTATGTGGTGCAGTGTTATGATGAATCTTATCCGTTTAATGGATGGAGTGTATGGATGAGGAGGTGAAAGGGTAAAAGTAAAGCACTAGAATCCCGCTCTATTATCTAGAGCACACGAAAAGTGCTCTACTTAAGGCTAAATCCCACCAGCACTACTATCAACAGGTAGTCGAAAAGCATTGTAGGAAACCATGTGAAAATAGTCCAACATGTCAATTTAGAGAAGTTTAAACAAGCAGTAAAATCTATATTTGACACCAGTGAAGATCACATATGAGGTATAAAGATTAAAGAGTCACTCTAATGGTTAGAGAAGCAGATTTGGGACCTAAAATTCGCTGGTTCGATTCCCGAATCAGCAGGAAAAATGTGTGGCGGTGGGGGAGTGAGCTGCACCTTCCCTCCCTCCACCTTCATGGCTGAAGTGCCCTTGAGCAAGGCACCTAACTGCTCTCCAGGTGCCCCCAATGTGTGTGGCAGCCGACTGCTCCGAGTGTGTGCTCACTGTTACATGTGTGTGCTCACTTTGGATGGGTTAAATGCAGAGGCAATTATTTCCCTTGCGGGATTAATGCAGTATATCAAATAAATAAATAAAATTGTAATATAGTTCACTTTATGTGAAATTCACCAGATATCTCCTCACAGTCGGCTAGTGATTAGAAATAAAATCACAGTCCTGGCTCTGTGGAGGAGAAACAATCAAAGTGGCAAGCCACACAACACTATTCCAGCCAGTCAGCAATGGGGGTGTTTGTGCTAGTGCATAACAAAAATGCCCCGGGTTGCTGATTGGCTAAAGGGGGGATGAGAGGGTACCTTTTTGCCTTGCCAATGGAGGAGGAGGGTGTAGGGGGCGGAGCTTCTGAAGAAGCACTGAAGGGTGTATTCGTTTAGTTATTAAGTAAAAAACTTTCTTCAGAATTGATGCCCCCTTTAATATACAAACTGGATTTTTTTTCTTTACACAACTCTTCAGCTCTCATCCTCATAACCCTACCTGATCATTCTCCGTCACTTTTATTTAACCAAGCCGAGTGGGTTGAGTCTCTTTTAAAGGGATGACATCAAAGTTTCTGAGCTCGACCGAGATTGACTTGTTCTTTTGTTCTTGCGTAGTGTTTACTTTTTGCCTTACAGTGATGATCCAAAAGCACAAGGCATTTCCCAGGCTAGCATGTTCGGACGGGACTTCAAAGCAAAACTTTAGAAAGAAGTCCAAGAAGAATTGACAGATGAACAAGTCACACATGGACTTTCCCTTTTTCTTTGAGTTTGTCTCTTTCACACCTGTGGTAGTAAGGGGTGTGTCCTGACCGAGACATGTCCACACAGAGCTGCCACCTTTAACAACAACGACGGATTAAATGTTATTACTGATGGGAACTGTAATTACTCGAAAATCTCCAGGGTATTGTTTGGTTGACGTGCACAAACACCTTACCCGTTTTCCTTTATGTACTCCGTCGTATTTACAGTGCAGCTGTCAGCTGTCGTGATTTTGTGTGAATCAAGATGTACTTTTTAGAAGCCATTTTGTTGCTTTCACCCGTGTGAAAGTGAGCCCTACGTCCTCCCTGTCTCTGACAGCAGCAATTAAAGTGCACACACCCACACGCTAGTGTTCAGAAAATAGAGCTAACGAACTTGTATGTTAAATTAGTGTTCTGTGTATGCTGTGTTAAATAAGACGGTTGCAGTTACTCGAAATGTTTGCTTATTGGTGACAGTTTGTTGATGTTTACAATGTAACAACATGCACAGATTTGCATTTGAACTTCAGTTTTTTCTCTTGTTTTAAATTGTAAATATGGTTTCTGCATTTTTTCCCATCACTTGTTGGGTGCTAAACACAAGAATAGGTATGTTACTCTATGTAGAGGAATTGAAAAAAAAATTGCTACTGTGAAGCCTGTATAGCTGATTAAAATCTCAGTATGACAGTGAATTGAAGTCACTTTGAATTCTTTGCCATGTAGAAAATACACCAAACTTTTAACCCCAAACTGCTTTTAATTTCATAGTATGTGCCCTGTACTCAGGGGAGGGGGAAAGTAAATAAATAAATAAACAAACAAACAAATAAACAAACAAATAAATAAATAGGAGCGTATGTGAGTTTTAGTATGTACTATACATACAAAACATAAAGAAAAGCAAACTAAAATTAGGTTTATACAAGGTGGACCAAAAGTAGGTATACACTTTACAGTTTTATGTTTTTTTTTTTGTTGTTTTTTTACATTTGATTACATTTACATGCATTTAAGATTTCTGTGCGTTAACCACTGAACGCGTTTATTCAAATTTACGAAATATACGATTAAGTATATGTTGTCAGCTGTGTGGGTGGAGGAGGATCGAATGCTTCTCTCCATGCTGTGTGCACCTGCTAGGCATTTTCAATCTTCCAGTACTGCCTTAGAATCCACTTTCTTTTTTCTTGACTCAAATTATTTGCCATTGTTTATAATACCTGTAAAAAAATAAAAAGTCACTTCAGTATACAAATGGCTAAACAGCTGTATATCTACCTTAGGCTCGCCCTGTGCTTACATATTTTACCATGACTGAGGCAGGTCATGTGAGCTCTGTGCTTCAATCTGAGCCAAGTGCTATGTTGTCAACAGTGTCTTTTGAGCCTCATTCAGAGCTTAGTAGATACAATATGTTTTTGAATATACCATGCAGAAAGATCTCTCAGTGATGATGATGACACCACCTGCGTCCGTGACCGTGACATACGGTGAATGTCGGTCGTTTTGATTCAAGCATTATCCACTTGGAGCATTCGTTCATTCATTTTCGGAACCACTTAATCGTAATTAGGGTCACGGAGAGGCTGGAGTCTTTGACAGCCGACTGTGGGCAAGGGCAGAGTACACCCTGGACAGCTCACCAGTCCATTGCAGGACAGAAACACTCTGACGGCAAACCAGTGGCCTACTGTGCACTCCGAACAAAATGGTTCTTTTACATGCCTCTCAGTAAGCCAATACCCTACCACTGAGCCACCACTGCCCTCTGCTTGGAGCAATGATTTTAAGTTTTGAGACACTAATATAAGTTAACACCTGTAGTATGCAACGATTTTAAATATTTGTTGATGTCCCGGTGTTGGAATCCTTCGAGGGATATACAGCCACATTTAAGTCTGTTCAGCTCTAAGCATTTAAACCTTGTTTAAAGGAGCTACTCATTAACTGTAGGCATCGGCTGCCATCAGAGCAAGTGTAATGTTAACTACTGATGGCACTTGACTTGCAGTGAATCTTATGTTGCCTGTGTTTTCTGTTTTGGCACACCAGAGGGCAAATATTTCATTTGCATTTAGGTAGCACCATAATCTGCATTACGATTTAGTCCTGTTACTGATCATATAGGAATCTGTACCCCCTGAATTTGGTACCCAAGCCTAGGATTGAGTCTAGGGTGCCAGTGCATTGCACGTCATCAGGCTCACAGGTTCACATTTCCATCTCAGCCAGTTTTTAGTCAGGCTGCCCTCTGGTATGCTTTTGGGAGGTGGGGGAGAAACGTGGAGTAAACAGACCCTAGGAGAACATGTAAAATTCCCCACCAACTGTAACCTAATCTCAAGCTGAGGATAACGTGAATGGAAATCGTGATGTGCCTGGGTGATGCAGAATTTCAGTTGTCTTTCAGTGCTTTATGATCCTTGACGGGTACACGTCTTTTGAGTCATGCGTCGCTCTGCCGTGGCCTGGTTGGTTGAATCGAGGCTGTGCCTATGCCACCTTTTGATAAAAAGCACAATACACCTCAGGCGGTTGTGAAGGAGCTTTTAGAGAGCTTTGGATGGCAGGAGAAAAGGAAAAAGTGAAGTGGTAGATGAGAAAGTGGTGGCATGGGTCTGCGTGGGAGAAACGCTGTTTTTCTTGTGAAAAGAGTGAGAGATTAGGAAGAAATGACTGCCCACTCATTGGCCTCCCTTTGGAGAGCCTTTTATGACATGATTCTCTCTCTCTCTTTGTGTTAGTGGTTGTGCCCACTCGTTCTTTGCATACCCACGCACCTGAGGTGGAATGGGGCTCTCAGGGCTGCTCTACTGACCATGCGCAATGCTGTCTTATGTTATGTTGCTGCTGGTGTGTGCATGTATTTGTGTGTGTGTGTGTGTGTGTGTGTGTGTGTGTGTGTGTGTGTGTGAGCGTGCCTGCACTTAGAATGCTGTATATAAGCGAGAGGTCTTCTGACTCATATTAATCTAGTGTTCGAGCACTATATGCATACACGCTTCTTTACAAATACACCCGTGTGCAAAAAAGCTTCTCATTAGGTATAGCACTCGTTCACATGGTAACCAGCGCTCCATCATGACGAGGGTGAGGAGGATGAGAATAGAAAATAAGGGAAGGGAAGCTCAGGGACTGGGTTATGTACTGAAGAGGGGATATATGTAATTGAAATGAGGGCATTTTCTAACACTAATACCACACACACAGACATAGTCACATCAACAGAATTGCAGAGCGCCACGTGAAGGCTGTTTGAGGTGACAGCAGTGGTTGCTCTCTTTTTGCCACCCTGTTGGCCACATAGATCATTTAGCATACACACCCACTCACCCTCACACACAGATGGCCCAAAGCTTGCAGATCAGTGCCTCGATTGACAGCCCTAATAACAGCCTATAGCCTAGCAGAACTGCCTCCCTGGGCTGAACGAGAAAGAGGGATGTGATTAGAGCACCGTCATCGCCATGACTAAGAAGCTGTCAGATATCTGCAATACAAAAAAGGCAATGGATCCCCATGATCTGGCTAGCAAGAACGGAAGGGAGGTTATGTATAGCATGGAGTTTTATCATTTGAATGAGAATGTGTCTTAGTGAAATTTTACTGTTTTACTGCCCATCGTAGCACAGCTGTGTCATGTGATACAGAGCGGAATGTTTCCCGTAGCAAGCTGAAAAGGAGCAGCGAGGAAGTGTACTGATGATATATTTTCTAATTGTAAGAAAAACTCAATAGTTCCAAGAATTTCCCAATCAAAATGCGCTACCTCCACATTATGGGGGCAGCCGTGGTCTAATGGTTAGGGAAGTGCTTTTGGGACCTAAAGGTCGCAGGTTCGATTCCTGAACCAGCAGGGAAAATGGGTAGCGGTGAGGGAAGTGAGTTGCACCCTCCCTTTTTCCACCTTCATGGCTGAAATGCCCTTGATCAAGTCACCTAACCCCCAACTGCTCTCTGGGTGCCCCAATGTGTGGCAGCCCACTGCTCTAAGTGTGTGTGTGTGTGTGTGTGTGTGTGTGTGTGTTCACTTTGGATAAGTTAAATGCAGAGGCAGTAATTTCCCTTGCGGGAAATTACAGTATAGCAAAATCAAATATTTATTGTGTGTTTTGAACGCAGAAGCTCAGCCCAATTTTGTCATGGCCAACAAATTTCCAGCATCTGGTGCGAATTTGAACATCACAAATTTCTAACAGGGCTTGTGGAACATCCCTTTAAAAGAAAAGCCCATTAGTACATTGCTTTGCCCAACCACGTAATCCTATTTGGGTGGCGGGGAGGCTAGATCTCAGCTGCCTCTGGATGAAGGTGGGGTACAGCCTGAACAGCTTGCCAGTCACAGTGTCAATATACACAACTATTCACACTCGCACTCACTCCTAGACACAATTTGGAACAGCTAGTTTAGCCTACTGTGCATGTCTTTGGATTGTGGAAGGAAACCCAAGTACCGAGAGGAAACCTAAGCAGGCATGGGGAGAACATGCAAACTCCACCGAGATACGCCCTCGCTGAGCCCAGAACTTGAACCCAGGACCTTCTTGCTGTGAGGCGGACGTGCTAACCTCTACACCATGTGGCTGCCTGAGAAAAGACACGCCTGTCAAATTTTTTTCTTTCTCACCTGGTTTGACAAGTCTTTACATTGACACTCCTTCTGTACCCTTGACTAACAATTTCGGGAGCCTCCTCCCCCAATGACATGCAAGGAATACAATAATAAATGGTTAGGCTTAAACTTTTCAGAGAAGAGTATTGTCAGTCATGTGACCGAGACGCCTCAACAATTTATGGCACTGTGTTTACCTGATCTGACATGGTGTCCATCAAAAAAGAAAAATATGGTGTGGTCTGATCCCGAAACACACATTCTGGTGTAGAGTTTGGAATATAGTCACAGAGGTTCCAACATTTGTAGTTTAGTTGACCCTTTATTGTATTAGCACCTTCAAACAATGTGTTTTATTAATTTGTTTTTTATATAAAGCCAAATCTCACATAAATAAAACTTGCTCTGGCACAAAAAAGCCAGTTCAATAAATAAAAAAGGACACAGTACATGAAATATGTATATTTGCACTATAGTGACTACTCAGTGTCACTCAGGAGACCTCAGTGATTTCTGTTGAATATGCCTCGGGTGGTGGGGGGCGCCATCTTGGGGCCGGTACTACTTTTAAATCTGGGGCAGGAGCACTCAGGACTCCCTTAGCTATTTCTGGCGGTTTCTGCTATTGTCAAGGATTTCCCTGATTGGCCACTGTATCGTTCAACGATGTTTATACAGTAAATGATTAAATTAGTGTAGTATTAAGCTACCTCAAACAACGTGATTTTCCTTTTTCATCTTGAAATATTTGCTTAAATGCCAAACGCCTACATTTTTACACGCAAAGCCAAAGGAGATGTGGAAAAAAAAATTTGAGCTTTTGATTGCATAATAAATGATCACACACAAATAAGCAAGCATTCTTTTCAGGATGAAAACTTTTACTTATTTGGAAGCACAAATCCGAGATATCCAAGAAATGTGAAAAAAATGAAGTCTAGTGTTGAGCTCTCGTAATAACTGTTTGGTAGCATAACGCGCAGTGACCTTCAAACACACTGAGAGAAAATAAAATCCGTGACCGAGCTTTTATGTGCAGTCTTTGAGCTGAAACGTTGGCCAATGACCTGTTTTTTATTTTTGAAAAGAAGAAAACATGGTAAATGATTATTTCCATGTTGGTTTTGCTTAGTCTGTATTCTTGCACTTAACTAGCTAAAGATAAAGCCGTATATTTTGGCAGCTACCAGCATCTAACTGAGTCACTTATGTTTCTAGATGAGACAACACATTGCTTTCATTTGAACAGTGGACTCGATCTGTCCAGCTCAAGTGTAGCATGAACGTTTTCAGACTCTGTTTCCACGGAAGTAAAATGCAAGCCTGCATTCATTGGTCATCAAGAACCCGTAAGATCTGCTAAAAGAAAGCGATAGTGATGAGCACATCAGTACATCTGTCATAAATCATTTTGTTGGGACTGATGAGCTGGCAGGGAGTCACTGGTGTTAACATGATTGTGTTTTTGTGTGTGTGTTAAGTTACCCAATCATATAAGAAGTGCTGATAAATAATAAATAAAGTCTCTTTTCCCGAGATGCTCATATAAGGTATTTAATTGACATTTTTTGAAAGGGAAGGAGTTTTTATACCAGGGATGTAGAACTTAAGTCCAGTCTTGGACGGTTATTCTGTCTTGGACTTTGTCTGTATCTGCACTCTGGCTTGTTTTAGTCCTTTCTTGGTCATTGGTCTCACCAAATATTCTAGCTGGTCTCGGCTGATTCCAGCTGGCTTTAAAGATGTATGGTTTTTTTTAAAATTACAAATAATAATGTAAAATTGTCATATTTAAGAAAAAACATTGGGTTTGGGTTTGAGCCTAGGACCATTTCCCCCATTTTTCTGAGCCCAAAATTTTACTAGGAACAAAAACAATCAAAACTGGCCCAGTATTGAGTTACAACCTGATAACCATCAACAACAAAATGACTAAATACTGCAACCATGCTTAGAGAGTACTGGTATTAGGCATCTTTACAGCATAATTTGTGCACATGTAATACGCTTAAGAGGTACAGACACTTATTTTATCATAAATGACCATAAAAAGCACAAAACTGGTAACTTTATCCCATGAATTACTAGCGGAGCCTGAACTGTGGGGGTTAGCAGAATAGCAGTAGTTTTTCGCCGGAAGTGACGTTAACATGTTGGGCGGGGTTGAAGCCTCTTGTGGAGAGAGTGAGACATTACATTCTTCTGACTCTGAGGATGAGAATGCTGGCAGAGATGTGCGTGAGGGTAGGTCCAAAATGGCTTACGCAGCAAACGTTTTGCCAACTCGGCTTTCCTGTCGTCAGTTAGTGTAGGAGCAATAATAAATGTTTTTTGTGATCTCTGCGCTTGTTGTTTGTGCAGCTCAGCACTGGCTGATAATGTGTTATGCAACACAGGGTCAGTGAAGTTGCCCAGCCAATCCAACAAGTTCTTGTCACTACCAGACTGGAACAGCCAATCAGAAAGGCAACATGTCTCTGAGCATACCTAGAGTCGTAACACTCGCACGCCCTTTAAAATCAGGCATGGACTGATGTTGCCGGAAGGAACCGATGATGTTATACGTGATCATTTTAAATAGCTAGTAACGCTAATTCACCACAGGTACCCTTTAAGTGTCAGACGCCTATAATAACATGCTGGCCAGTGGCAAAGGAAGTGGTTTACATTGATGGGGTTGTTTGCCTCATAGGGTTCCAGTGTATAACTTCTTTTGTGGTTCTGGTTGGAGTGTTCAGAGACTACTGTACCGTTAACATGTGGACCCAAAAAGGAAATAAGGCCCATGTTAAAAAGCCCTGAAGTTTACAGCATTTGGCAGACACCCTTATCCAGAGCGACTTATCATTTATTTATATATAACTGAGCAAGTCAGGGTTAAGGGCCTTGCTGAAGAGCCCGACAATGGCAGGTTGGTGATACTGGGGATTGAACCACTGACCTTCAGAGCACTGCTCCAGAGCCTTAACCACTGATCCACCCCTGACCCATTAAAAATGGAAGATCTACTTAGAAGACATATTTAGCATCACATAAAATTTACAAACAGGTAAGTAAGTGTTTTTGAAGAGAGTTCTTTTTATAAGAAATCCAGGGCCGGTGGAATTCTGTTTTCAGGGCCTTCGTCCATCCGTCCGGGCCATTCTAGTGAACGTGCCATCTCAAAAACACTTTCTCTTCAAACTTTACACAAATGTCTGCTTTGACTCAAGGATGAACTAATTATATTTTGAAGGTCATAAGTCAAAGGTCAAGGTCACTGTGGATTTTCCATGCAGATGCAGTGATCTAAAGAATGACATCCTGGATACAATTGGCTAAGATGAGTTTCCTTCGGAGGGTGTTTGGGCTCAGGCTTAGAGATTAGGCTTAGCCCCTGGGTGGAGCACGGGGTAGAGCCACTGCTCCTCCCCATGGAAAGGTGTCAACTGAGGTGGTTTGGGCATCTGATTAGTATGCCTCCTTTAGAGGTTTTCCTGGCACATCCAACTGGGAGGAGACTTCCTGTAGAGACTATATCCCGTCTGGCCTGGGAAAACCTTGGGGTCCCCCAAGAGGAGCAGGGGTGTCGCTGGGGAGACAGATGCCATGGTTTCCTGGGTAGACCTGTTGCCACCACGATCTGGTCTTAGATAAGCGGAGAAAAATGGATGGATGCATGGATTAATGGGTTGATTACTGCAAAAACATTGTGGGCATGGTAGGAGTTTTGATTCGGAAATGTTCAGACTGCTCTGTTATTATTGGTCATCAGAAAGCTACAATTAAGCACACAACTTTGTTGAGGTCCAGTTGGAGTCTTCAGGGGAATGTAAAAGAGGAAACTAGGACATGTGCTGCAGTAAGAAAGTTGCTTGCATTTGTATAGAAGAAGTGCATGTTTAAATATTTTTAGATTAGGGTAGAACACACACACAGCTTTATGGTTTCTTTCTTGTAACACGGCAGCTGATTGAAATCACTCTGCAGTATGTGATATCCAGGTTCTGATCACACATCCGACGGAAATGATTTGATATGATCGAGGATGGTGTGGTTGCTATTTTAATATTCTTGATATACTTGCCTGCTTTAAACCCTGAGAAAGTTTCTGATGCTTCTGATTCCTTCTGGTATTTTCGTCAGCCCTCACAGTTCTTTACTGATGTACGTGTGATCGATACCAACCTTGAGACTTCAGTATCAGTGCGAGTTCAAAGTTCATACCCGGAGTATGTAAACACGTGTGAAAACGTGCATTTGGTCAGCCGTGGCCTGGCATGCATGGGTGTTTCCTGTAGAGAGAGTGTGTGTGTGTGTGTGTGTGTGTGTGTGTGTGTGTGTGGTTCATGCTCTACAGTAGGCATATGGTCACAGATTTTATATATATATATATATATATAAAAGCTTTGCACAGTTTATGTATAAAGTGTGTGTGGAAAGTGGCTTCATACTGAACCCGGCATGTACGTATTGTGCAGCAGTGTAATCAGAATGAAGAACAGAGACCAAGTACCAGATCTGCCTGCAGTTTTCAAGCATGTATTCAATTACCTTGCAGTTATTACATTGTAGTTACACTGGGACCTTTCTACTGGATGCTTCACTTAAATTATGAATTCCTGCAATGTTTCATATTTATCTTTGTTATTAATTTATGATAGGAGTCTTCATTGTAAACACTTTACAATGTGACTGTAACAGCCATAATCTGGTATTTTCCACTCCAGACTCTCTAGGATAGAGGGCTTTGCATTTTGTTGTCTCGCAGTGTGTTTTATCTTATTAACTTCAAGAAAAATGGGTCTTGGAGGAAAGGCTGCTGTTGTTGGGGTTATATAAGTGATAATAGGAGTGTGTCATTATATAGACTACCGGTCAAAGGTTTTAGAACACCCCAATTTTTATCAGTTTTATTGAAATGGAAGAAGTTTAAGTCCGCTGAATGTGCTGAAAAGGAACAAAGATAAGTGGTATGTCAGATGTACCTTAGAAGAAAAGAACAAGACGGTCGGCTTCAAATCATGGAATGACGGCACAGTCCCCAGACTTCATGTTAGTTTGGGATGAAGTGGACAGAAGGGTGAAGGTAAAGCATCCAGAAAGTGAAATATCTTCAAAGTGTGGCTACCTTAAGGAGTAAAAAAGTACTCCTGTGCAAAATGAACTCTGTACAAAATCTGGTGTTCTAAAACTTTTGACTGGTAGTGTATGTAGTTATTGTCAAATTGCTGAGTAAGGTAACACACCTGACAGACTGTTCTGTCGTACATGTTACTGCCAAAGTGTATTATTTTGTTATAATAGCACTGAGTGGATTGTTTAAGTTGGTGTACCACAGGGATCTACCAACAGCACTTTAAAGGTTTATAGTCCAAGTTAATGTTGTGAAATCATCAATCAGGTTATATCCTGTTCTCAGTGTTATAGCTGTGATATATGGTCATTTCTTCACCAGCATGTCTGTCTGTCTCTCCCTCCCGTTCTCCTCTTTATCAGGAGTCCAGAAAGTCTAAAGTTCTCTGTCTTAACGATTATGAGTGGGAAACATTTTACTGCTGCAAAGTCTTCACAATTGAAGCTCCTTCCACATATGTTAAATAAATGCCTCATAAGCGTAAAAAGGCTTGTCACAGGCGCGTGTCTGCTGCACAAGTCTCTGTATGAGCTGTTAAGCTGCAAGCACACAGGAAGTGATGAGCGCCCATGTAAAGTCAGTAAACTTCATCAAACTAAGTGATGATAGGAGAGATTTTCTTGAGTGATGTGAAGTGGTGGGGCTGGGGTTAAACTCTGCTCAAATTTTAGGAGATGCGATTGAAGCAACTACCAATCGCAATGAAAGGATGCGGTTGATTGACAGATGATGCTACACATTGAGTTTGCCAAAACCCTTACCATAAGGAAACAGTGAACATTGTCATCTAATAAACCATATAATGTAAAAAAGGACAATGAACTAAAACGTGACGCATGCATCCACATTTCTTAGGTCATTGGCATTCTCTGTCAGTGTACATTTATATACATTTAAAGCGTTGAGTGCTAAATGTTATCTGGACTCGACTCTGCTGCTGTTTGTTACACTACTGCATGTTATTTTTAAAGATATTTGATAAGAAAAATCTGTGTAAAAATATAGCCATTCATTGTGCTGACTAGTAATCTCTTTTGCATGGAAACATTTGGTGGTTGGAAATATGCAAGAGGGTTACCTAGGCATCCAGAGCCAGCAATAAGCGACTCTCTTTGTGTGCATGACCACTTTCAGCGGTAATTCGATTCGCTCATCGCTTCTTGTGTGTATGTGGTTTTACTGTACAGTCAATAGCAAATTAGAACAAGTATACTCTATTGTTCACCTTACAGCTGAAACTAAGGACCAAGCCATGAAAATGATGTGTATGTGTATGATTTGAATGTAGCACTGTTGCTGTAAAATTCTCCAGAAGTATTATGCAACAAAGCCTGAAAGAAACACGTTACTGCGCCTTTAATTGCCTTTAAATGGGAACAAAATAAGGAACTTTGTGAGGGATTTTTTTTAGTGAATGTTTATGCTGCCCAAAATGCTGTATATGGAACACTCAGGTAGTAATGATATTTTGATATCATTATGAATATTGAGTATATTTTATAAGTGACATGCTGCGGTATTATATTTGTTCCTGTCTTATGTAAGGGTAGTGGTGCCCAGTCATTTCTCCCAGCGCTCCAGATAAGAGGCTGATGCGCTGCTCACTCTGAGTGCCGGTCGTGTCCACGATCCCTCAAGAGGCCACTAGCAACTGGGTTAGGCCAAAAAAGTGCTTCTGCTATTTCAGGGAGGGATCTTTTTAGCTTAAGGATATACAATTCTTAAAAGTTGGCTTGAACTTTAGTAGGCTAGTCACCTTATTCCATGATCTGAATCTGTATTTCTAAATTTCATGTTTTCATATTGGGATTTAAAGTGAAAGTGGATGTAGCCTGTGCCAGAAGGTGTTGTGTGTGTGGGTGTGTGGGTGTGGGTGTGTGGGTGTGGGAGTGGTGGAGGCGTGGGGGGTTGTAATAGCCTGGAAACCCTGGAAAATGCTGAAAAAACAAGGCTGCTAGATAATGAAGCTATTTTTCTGGCATGAATGATAACAGGAAATTGTACTTTGTCAAATATTATGATGTTCTGTGTTGGCTTCTCAACTAGCTGACCCTGTTGACTTTTCTGGCCAGCTTTCATAAAAAAACACTCCTAAGTAGTCAGCCTGTATTCAGTCAGTATTTGCATGCTTTATTCATGTTTGTTTAAACCCCTCATATTTCCATTTAATGCTTTATAAAAGAAATCATGTTGCACAGGACAATTTAATGTAAAAATGAAAGGGAAAAATTAATCGTGATACTTGACATTTGTATGATGCACAAGGCTTAAGTTTTTTAATAAACCTTTATGAAACCCATAATGATTTGATGATGCATTTATTTAATGGCTGCAAAAATAAAGTTACATGATAGACAAATTTCAATATTCAGTGCAAAATTTTAGCATGAAATCAGCTGCTTCCATAGTAGGATTGTTATTATGCTGGCATTTTAATGCCCTGATAGAAGAGAGATCAGAAGAAATGTGTTGATTATTTATAAGAATATTGATGTCACCATCAATGTAAGAATATTGATGACCAGCCCTAATGCTGCTGGACTACTGTTTATGCTGTCCACCCACACTTCGCATCTACAAACCGTACACAAAGTTTGAGCCCATAACACTTCTCACACGGGTCACTAAGAGATTTCGAGTAACTTGGACAAGCCTTTAGCTATATTTATGTAAGTCAAGTCAGATTCTGCACATTTTGTAAGTGTCTGTATATGCCAGTGGAGGCCCGTAATA
The DNA here is from genome assembly GCA_030014195.1 of Neosilurus mollespiculum. Lineage (NCBI taxonomy): Eukaryota > Metazoa > Chordata > Actinopteri > Siluriformes > Plotosidae > Neosilurus > Neosilurus mollespiculum. The sequence goes on along the minus strand of JAQMYF010000003.1, from coordinate 12,509,248 downwards.
CCCACCGGAGCAAAACCGGGGGCTCGAGATGAAGCCGATCTGAAAAACAAGAACAGGCAGCTATCGAGAATGTTCAGAGACCTGGTCCACACATTCTACCTATTCTCACTATCCTTTCTTCCTCACACTCTCTCTCTCTCTCTCTCTCTCTCTCTCTTTCTCTCTCTCTCTCTCTCTCTCTCTCTCTCTCACTCACACACACAATCACACACCCCCACACCGTCTCTGCATCTCTCTCTCTCTTTCTTTCTCTGCCTACTGCCAAATGCTTCAGCGTCAGTGGGGGAGCGATGTGGAAAAGAAAAACCGAGAAGGAAAAGGAGTGTGTGCGTGGGCAGCGGGGGTTCAGATGTGATAAAGCCTCCATGGTAACGGCTTGTCTATCACAATTTATATAATCTTGCCCTTCTCTATTCAGATCTCCCAAAGTATTGTATTGAAATATCCATTTCAGCTGCTCAACTGGAAAGGAATGATTCCAGCCTTCGCTTTTATGGTGGATGTCTGAGCGGGGCTCTGAGGTTTCCCTGTTCCAAACCGGTGAGCCTGCACAACTGCAGGTTGAGGAAGGGGTCAGAAGTGTATTCACACTGCTGCCCCTTCCTTTCCTCCAACCCTACCACCCTCCCACCGCACTGGGGAAAAACACTTGCAGATACAGTATGTACAGTAGAAGTGCTATCCAAGTTTATTTAAACATTCTAGAATTTCAGTTGTTTTCTTTGTACTTTTAAACCTATCACTGCACAGCTCCCAAATGGCTTCCTGTTTACTATATAAAATCACTGTATAAAATTCACTATAAAAGCTCCCTATATACACCGATCAGTCGTAATATAAAAACCAGTGAAAGGCCACAACGACATGCACACCTAGGGGCAATTGGAACAGCCAGTTAGCATTAGGTGCATGCCTTTGGAGTGTGGGAGGAAACTGGCCTACCCGGAGGAAACCTACACGAGCATGGAGAGAGCATGCAAACTCCACACAGAAACACCCGAGTCGAGGACTTGAACCGAGCACCTTCTTGCTGTAAGGCGGATGTGCTAACCACTACGCCACGGTTTCCAAACATGTACAACATTCCTAAATATTGTTGCAGGCCAAATATACCACTTCATGGCAGTTGCAATCCTTAATGCCAGTGGCCTATTCTATATGGATAATGTGCCAGTTCACACTGCATATTGCAATTTTCTAAATACCTTTATTCAATATCGCAGTTTTTTTTTTTTACTCTTTTGAAACCTTGAACCATCTAAAAAAAAAAGTTTGTTAAATGTTATTTCTACGTAAAGTTGAATAGTTTCGAGTGCGCCACCTGTAGGACTGGAATGTAGGAATGTACTTCTCACCACCTTGAATTCATTCATTCATTCATTCATTCATTCATTCAATAATTTTCTGAATTAGGGTTGCTGGCACCCATCTCAGCCGACTCTGGGCGAGGACGGGGGAAACCCTGGACAGCTCGGCACGCCATCACAGGGCAGAAGCACACTGATGGCAATTCTCTCACCACAGACAGTGAGAGACATGGCTGGCCTTTGATAACTAAGTTAGCTGCACTGGGGGGACAGCAGTGACAACTCAGAGGCAGTGGGGCTTGAACCCCCGTCCTTCAGATTAGTAAGCCATCACGGTAACCTTAGAGCCACCACTGCCCCTGAATTCAAACATAATTTTAAAATTATTAAGAAATTTTGGAGCCATATTGGCAAAACATGATTTGCCTCACAAAAGATATGATGCATAACTGAATCAAATTTCTCCCCTTCTCTACTTCTGATTAGAGTTACAACTGGTATGTGGTATAGATAGTATAGATGAAATTTGGGATAACAAACATAATGCATAAATTTATATTTACTGATGTACATTTACAGTATTTGGCAGATGCCCTTATCCTGAGTGCCTTACATGTATAATTTAATGAAAGGTCCCAACAGTGCCAGCTTGGTGGTATTGAGGCATGAACCCCTGACCCCTGAACATCAGGAAGCCAGAGCCTAACCAACTAAGCCACAACTACCTTATATGTATTTCTACTTATCTGCATCATCTCCTCCAAGACGTTTTGACTGACAATATTTCTTATTTTTCAAAGACTAATTTCATATTACAATTAATTGTTAATTGCATTCTCATAATTATAGCAGAGCTTCATACTTATGCAAATATCTCAAAGCCATTAGATTTTGTTTTCATGTGCCCACGCAGACGACCCAATAAATGAGAAAACGGTGAGAAAAATGGATCATGCACATGCTGCTGTCGGCGCTGAGTGCACTTGCACTTCACAGCTTATTCTTTTACTTTATGTATGTTTGCCTGTTTCTGTAGACTTACACATGGTAACATTTCCTTTTTAGTCAGTGCCTAAATATTTCTATTAGTTTATATTAGTTCATCTAGTACGCTGACTGCAGACCAAAGGTGGCGCTACAGGCAAAAAAGACTTCTAGACCAGAATATCATCGTGATTGTGTTTCAGGAGTAAAAACTGCTTGTAGAAGCAGCAGTGCAAATTTATCAGTAATTTATCTACATGAATGTTTTCAGTTCGCGATAAAGAGGAATGTGAACTGTGCTCCTGAGCCTCACTTCACTAATCATTCAAACATAATGAAATGTTCTTCATCAGTTAATTACCATCTGAGCATTTAACTGGCAACTCAATCCTCTCTCAACTAGTTTGTTGCTGCATCCTCTCTCTCTCTCTCTCTCTCTCTATAATCTCTCCCTCTCTATCTCTATCTGTCTTTTTTTCTCTGTCTGTCTCTGTCTCTCTCTCTTTCTATCTCTGTTTGTCTCTCTCTCTCTGCCTGTCTCTCTCTTTTTCTCTCTGCTTGTCTCTCTTTTTCTATCTATCTGTCTCTCTCTCTGTCTCTCTTGCCATCGTTTTTTCCCCCACATAGCTTTGGGGAACCAACTGGTTAATATGGCAAAACCAATTAATAAATAATACTGTTATGTGTTTTTTTTTGGATTTCTTCCCCATTTTTCTCCCTAATTTTAGTCATATCCGCCACCTTGTACGAATGAGCTCACAGACGCCCATGATTGGCTGGTGATCGCTGTGATAGGGAAGTGAGAGCTCGGCCAGTTAGCTTCCATGGACTCCCGGTCACGGATGGCTATGGCATCGATCCGGATTTGAACTTGCGATCACCGGGTTGATAGTCGTGCATCTTGTCAATGCGCCACTCGGGAGCCCTATACTGTTATGCTTGAAGTGTATAGGAAGAATGAAGTGATTAAGGAATATGAAGGAATGAATGAGTTTGCACTCATCAGTACAGGGATATGTAATGAGGAAGAAACACTAAATAAAATGCAAATATTTATTTACTGTATGCCATGTTGGGCATACTGTGTTGGCATTAGTGAGCTACAGGTGAGTGGATGGGTGGTATGATGGGGTGGTGGGAGTTGCCAGGATATGTGTCTATGAGGGTCCCGTTTTATTTAATAAAATTTGTCCCCTTTGCAGAATGCTTAATGGTTGAGTGATGGAAAATGCTGCTGCAGAATAGCAAGATTTTTTTGAAAGTTTTGTCCTCGATTTCCATAATGTTTAATAATTGGCCTGGTTTTGGGTTGAGGTACATTATAGCTGTGTTTTGGGTCTCTTCTAAGTCTTCTTAACCACAGCAGCCATCTTGAATTTGCATTCCGCACACTAGCTTAAAAACGCCATCACTGATCACGACCATTTTTGGTGTAGTTGTTGGAACTTTGCAACTGCACAAGCCTATCAGTTTTCATCATGGTCTGGCATCCAATTTGGCTGCCACAGCTGCCATCTTGAATTTGTGTTCTGTGCATTAAATTAAAAATGCCATCACCGATCATCACCATTTTTGGTGTCCATCTTGGGACTGGGTGTACATTTCACAGTCTGGTGCATTGTCTGAGGGGAATTGCAATTTTTTATTCTATTCTTAGGAATAAAATGTGTGTATTTGTGATTGTCAGTGTCTATGATAGGATGGTATTCTGGCTATAAATTTAAATTGCTCTGGATAAAATTATTATAATAATTTTTTTTATATATATAATAATAACACATTTTATTTGTGCTCATGTTTGTCCCAAGTCGTAAGGATGTATGCTGTGATTTGTGTGTGTGTGTGTGTGTGTGGGTGGGTGGGTGGGTGGGAGTTGAAGATGTGCTTTGTTCCAAACTGGGCAATAGATTTGCTACACTTAAAACTGCACTTTAATGTGCACTGGTGGGCAGAGAGAGAGAGAGAGAGAGAGAGAGAGAGATGGATGAAAGTAAGAGATGGAGAGTGCGGGGGCAGAGAAAAGGATTTTCACATGGAGGCTTAAAGGTTTCAGATCTTATATTTTAGATACTGCTTGGTTCCAGACCTAATTCATATCATCAGGTTACCTCTCTGGGAAATAATTATCAGAAGCATGTTTGATGGCACAAAGATTTATACAATGGAATTTAAAGTATATCATTTAATAATTAAACCCCCCATCCCCCCCAAAAAAAAATTCATACTCGTAGCCTTTTCTTATTAACTGGAGACTTCCTTTGAGTAAAGCATCAAAGGAGAAACTGGTCAATGAAACACAGATGGAAGTCTAGTGGGAAATTTTATATGCCTTCTTTGTAGCAGCTTTTATTTTGTATAAGCTTATACTGTCAAGTAAAGTCACAACATGAAGTCACTTTAAAGAAGTTCAATGAAAACAGAGTTAAAGGGAAAATTGTTTTAAACCAGGGTCCTATTTCCTAATCTTGTGGGGTCCATATTTTTACTAGGGACAAAAACATCAAAATTGGTTAGAAAGGTATTACTGGCAACCCAAAATGGCTGTGCACTGTACCACTATGGGGCAAGCAACCGTTTCAAAAGAACCCACTTGTTTTGGGCACTTACAGGCTCATTATAATACACGCCCGGCAACATAGATAGGATTCCTACAGAGATCCACCTGAATCTGTTTACCTCGATAACTGCAACGAACCTGATGAAAACGACTTTGTGTTTAGCTCTCCTTCTTCTTCTTCTTCTTCTTCTTGCTGTCTCAGTTGCAGTGCATGTAGTTGATTATCACATGGGGGTGTTTTCTACTGGTTACAAAAGGAGTTTATCAAGAAGTCAATTTCCATCAAAGTAATGCTCAGAGTTCCTTTAGAAACAGATCTCATCACTAATTCTGTTTCTGCTTGAATAGAAGAATCTGCTTCAGGTGATCTGTTCAGAGTAGAGCGTTGCAGGAACAGTGTGGGTGGGCTTTACTTTAATAAGGCAGTCAGGTATAAAGCATGCTAGACAAAGAAAGGCCATGTATATTAAAGAGTACTGGTATTGGTCATTCTTACAGCATAATTTGTTTGTAATGTAATAAGTTGAAGTGATACAGACACTAATTTTAACATAAACAACCATAAAAAGTACTTAACTGGGTAATTCTATCCCGTGGATTACTAGCAGGGGCTGAACCAATGCGGAACAACCACTTTTTTCCTTACACCCAACTACATTTGATGGAAAAAATTGCAGACAGGTGTGGTATTGGCAAACCTTCTACAGGAATGTTCTTGGATGGAATAAGAAACACCAAACACACGTACACACCTCTGTGGTACATGATTGTCATATGCATAAGTGTGAACCACAACAGAAGCATGTCAACATGATTTTATTTATAGCCATGAACTAATTATTTATAATAAAACATGGTGACTGTTGATGCTGTTCGGTTGTGTTAGCCGCTCATCCAGAACTTTTGTTAGGAATTTTATGTAAGCTGACCTTCACAGATTTCCGTTAGTGAGCTCGGATATATGAAGATTTCCCTGTATTCTACAGTACTGTAGTGAACTTGTATATGTGAGATTAAAGACGTTCATTTTTCTGTCAAAGTGATTTGGACTAAGTCTGAGGAGAAACAATAATGCTGCTTGCAACGGTTGCTATGGTTACATGGACTGCTTTTTGATCTGTCTGGTGGGCAACCTGAGGTTCAGGAAACTCTAGGCTTGACTGGTCTTGTTTTGTTAAATCAATGTCAGTATTTATCAGCACACCCACAGGAAACTGGGCGATCGTCTGAGGGTCAAAAGCGATGTTAAAACATTTATTTGCACTTTGCAGACTTCTGTATCAGCGAAGGCTGGATAAAGATTAACCCATAACACACATAGAGGCAGTGTGAACTAATCATTGTCCTGACTCTGTCCCTGTCCCTCGTCCACTCTTTTCTACTGGGACGGAGGGTTTCCTGGTGACTTTGCATCCGATTTGCTTTCATGTGGCGTGTAGTGCTTTGATTCGCTGCCTTTCTTTCTTTCTGTCCTTCTTTCTTTTATTTTTACTTTCTTTGTTTAAAAAACACATACACACAACCACTTAAAGTATTGTTTCCTTAGCAACCCTGTGAAATTTTCAGCAGGGAAGATGGCAACAGGGTTTCAACTGACACACCCACTGTCACCCACTCTTTCTCCACATCGCTCTCTCTCTCACTCACACACTCTCTCACTCCCTCATACTCTCTCACTCACCCACTCTTTCTCCACATCGCTCTCTCTCTCACTCACACACTCTCTCACTCCCTCATACTCTCTCACTCACACACTCTTCTCTCTCTCTCTCACTTACACCTCTCCCAGATGCGCGCGCGCACACACACACACACACACACACAGATACACAGATACTCACTCATACCCACTCTCACACTCACTCACATTCATTCTCTCTCACTCACTTTCACTTGCACACATACACCCACTCTCTCTCTCTCTCTCTCTCTCTCATTTAAACTCTTTCTTACTCACTCTCACATACAGTCTCTCTTCCTCTCTCTTACTCAATCACCCTCACATACTCATTCTCATTTACACACACTCACACTCATTCTCACATACTCTCTCTCTCACACACACACACACACACACTCATATTTACTTATACACTCATACACTTAACACATATACACACACACTCCTTCACTCTCACACACTCACTCTCACACACTCAGTCTCACACACTGTCACACACACACTCACACACTCAGTCTCACTCACACATTCATTCTCACACACTTTCTTTCACACACTCTCACTCATACACTCAATCACACACTTTGTCTCTCACACATACACACTCTCACACGGTATCAGGCAAATGTGCAAAGCACTGACTTTTTGAGCTTTACATCTGTGCTGAATCCTCTCCTTTCCCTCCCTCCCCAGCTTTTGTCCATCTGTGGTAATTACCCCTCACTATTCTTTTACTCCACACACTGTTGTCCCTTCACCTGCAATCGCTGGAATCTGTTAATGTCACATCACAGAAACTTCCAGTCAGTCCATGAGGAGACGGGACAAGCCTCAACCAGTCAGGAACATCTTTCACACATCAGGCCTGGTCTTTAGCACAGCTACAGTGAGGGCTGCTCCTGAGTCAGTCGTAACGATGTTATTCTAACCACAGACAGTAAACACTGATTGGATCTGCTTTTAACTTGCTGTCAGAGGGAAACAGACATGAACAGTAACCATAAAGGAAAAAGAAGCAGTGGGGTCAGATAACAGAAAAGTGGCGATTATCAGGTTATCAGCTTAAATGCTCGGTGACATTTATCCGATTTGACGTCACTGGGCTCAGATGTTTTGTCTTTTTTAGTGAATTTTCATTGTGCATTGCTCATTGGGTGATAGCCTGAGGTTTGCCTCATGGTTGTTTGCATGAGCTTTTGCATACTATGTGAAGGATGTGGCCTACTTTTTAGGTCTGTGTTCGTTTTGAGGTTACTCTTTCAGATCATTTTTAAAGTGGCAGCACATCGTTTTTTAATCAATGATTAATATGTTACAGATTAATATAACCTAGATACAGATGCATTATTATAAGTAGGGAAACCTAATGAAGGATATATGAATGTTATTAGCTTCAAGGCTACTGAATGTACTGAAAAAATACTGAAAGGCGTGCTGAATATATAGACTCAAATGCCATGTAGAAATAACAGGACGTGGTCTCTCTGTGTGCGTGTGTCGTTATCTTCTTTTCTTTCTTTTTTTTTTTTTTTTTCCTCCCCATTTTTCTCCCCTAATTTAGTCATATCCAATTCCCACCCATCAACTTTTGCCTTCCCTATCACACGACCACC
>JAQMYF010000003.1:12391618-12464336 GCA_030014195.1 Neosilurus mollespiculum | reverse complement strand
CACAGTCCAAAAACATGCACAGTAGGCTAATTGGCTGTTCCAAATCACCCATAGGTGTGAGTGTGAGTGTGAATGGTAGTGTGACTGATGGCCCTGCGATGGCCTGGCAAGCTGTCCAGGGTGTACCCCGCCCTCGCCCAGTCGGCTGAGATGGGCGCCAGCCTCCCCGCGACCCTAAGTAGGAATAAGCGGTTCAGAAGATGAATGAATGAAAGATAATATAAAATAATATATAACTCTTCTTAGTGACCTATGATTAAAAAAATGGACATCCAAGGTACATTTATGGCTTTTGGCACACGCTCTTTTCCACAACGACTTACATTTATCATCTTTATTCAACTCAAGCAATTCAATGTTAAGGGCCTTGCTCAAGGGCTCAACAGTGACAGGTTGGTGGTACTGGGGCGTGAACCGCTGACCTTCAGATCACCAGCCAGAGCCTTAAACACTGAGCCACCACTGCCACTAAAATCATAAAGGGACTGTTCGTCACTCACTAGCTCACTCACTGTTTACTCCTACTGGGGTCACAGGGGGTTGGAGCTGATCTCAGCTGACACTGAGCAAAGGCGGGGTACACCCTGAACAGTTTGGCAGACCATTGCAGAGAACACACACAACCATTTACACTAACACCTAGGGGCAATTTGAAACAACCAATTAGCCTAATATCCATGTCTTTGGACTGTGGGAGGAAACCGGAATACCCGGAGGAAACCCACCCAAGCTCGGGGAGAACATGCAAACTCCACAGCCTGGGATTCGAACCCAGGACCTTTTTGCTGTAAGGCGGACATGCTAACCACTACATCAACATTCCACCCAGGACTGTTCCTTCGTTCAATAAACTCAACAGGAGCGAGTAGTAAGTCCCGTGAGTCACATGAATGCCACTCAAATCATTGCCATATCATTGTGGGATGTTCTGTATAATGGGAGGGCCAGTGTGCGGTGTTGCACCGGGGGCAGATTGTGTGTTCCTCTGTCCCTTTTTCACATCACCGACTACTGATTGACCCACCCACTCTGTGACGATGTCACAGAGCGAAGAGCTACCAACCTGCGACATCCCTTGTGCAGAGCTTTAAACAGGTGATCTGATTTGCTTCGTTGCTGTAGACTCACTAATGGATTTCAAGGAATTTGATGTTTGCTGTCCGGTCAGTAGCAAAATTTAAAAAATGCATGTGCCAGTGTCACAATATTACATGTAACACAGATGCAACATCATGAGGCATACTGACTCACAGGGTTACTGCTCGCTCCTGCTGCACATGACTGCTGTACTGTTTGTTCGCTACAGGAACACGCCTGTAACCTTTTTGCAAAGAATTAAATCATGACTGTAGTATATCTTTTTAAAATGGTAAAAAAGCTTCATATCTGTAATATCTTAGATTTTTTATCTGTGTTAGTTTTTTTGTCAAGGTAACAGACAAGTGAAAAAAAAAATGAAATGATCACGATCACATACAGGTTGTTTTTTATATATCGCCGCCATTCTATTTTCTGTATTGCAGTCTGCTACACTGGAATGTGAGAACACTGCAGAATTTTAGCTCTTTAATGAGTTAATGCAATCCAATAGTGCCATTTTCTATTCCAATGATTTTCCCCCATTAAAATAAACTGCTAAGTGGCTGCAGTATCTGTGAGTCTTTTACCACAATAAGAGAGTCTGTTCTGTCCCTAATACACATTTATGCACATTAATGCATTTTATTTGCTTAATGGACAGTGAAAGAAAATCTGTTTTCATGTTCAAGGGGCTTTAATTTATTCTTAGAAAAAAAAGGCACTTGGGTGGAATCAGCAAATTAATGCAGTCAGAACATGAATCTTTTCCAGTGTACTGTACCTTCTCCTGCAGGCTGTCTGTCTCCTCCTTGTGGCCGGCTTCTGATTCCTCCTGTGCACGCCTCTGCGCCGTCTCCTTCTTCAGATACTCGATCTCTCTGTATACACACACACACACACACACACACACACACACACACACATACACACACAAGTGTGACAAGACTGTACACAGCCTTAAAGGAGTTATGTTTTTTAGCCAAAATTAGTTGCCAAACAGTCATCTAAATGCTGCAATATTACCTGAAATAAATACTTGAATAGTACTTGGATTCTGATTTATCTTGTATAAGTGTACTGTATTTTTAATTTCTTCACTCGCTGAACCATTCCACATGGTTTGAAGTTCATTCATGCTATGCAAAAGTTAAAAAATATATATATATATATTGTGACACCTTTCAATTTTTCTGAAAAACTAGTTAGAAAAAAAAATGTTTTTACTTCTTTTTATTATGAGCCCTTTGAGCCTTTTAAATTACTTTTACTATGTAAAGCTGCTTTGAGACAATGTCAATTGTAAAAAGTGTTATACAAATAAAACTGAACTGAATTGAGACAAAAGTGGTGGTGTATAATCTTCACTGCACACTACTGTATGTTCCCCAGGAACCCTAACCCTAATTTTCCATAAATTGTTACTTTGATGAGTATGTTTGTTTCATCATACTTCTTTTACAATATAGATACAATCGTTGTAGCTTACTTCTATAAAGTACACAATACAATGGAAGATCCATTCATTTAATAAGGACCGGGGAACATAGGGTCTGGAGAACATAGGGACTGGGAAACATCGGGTCTGGGGAACATAGGATCTGGTGAACATCGGGTCTGGGGAACATCGGGACTGGGGAACATCGGGTCTGGGGAACATCGGGACTGGGGACCATGGAGCTGACACACCTCCAAAACACATGAACCAATTGAATCCACAATTGAGAGTGGATTGAGAGTCCACAAGTCCACGAACGAGAGTGCTGGAGGTAAGAGAGTAGCACAACTTCTGGTTTCCTCCATTCTCATGGTAGGAAACACTCAATTATATTGATTGTAAAGTATAAGCAGAGCTATAGTTAGTATTCACAGCTGTTGACTAGCATGCTAGCTTTAGCGATATGTCTGTCTAGCTTTGTGGAAGACCCCAGTCATGTGCAGTGATTGTGCGCAGGCAGACAGGCCAGCCAGTCATTTCACTCAGGCCAAATGTTTGCACTTGTACCTGTATCTCTGTAATAAAACCAGTTAACATCACACACCCCATTTCCATGTCTCTTCTGCTATCACTCACTTCTGCTGATACTCTTTGATGAGACGTTTGGCTTTGCTGTACTTGCGCTCCAGTGTCTGGTACTGCGCCTGTGTCTCTTTAAGGTGCTCGTCGACTGCCTGACACAGGCTCTGGGCCTCCATCCAGTAGCCCTCTAGCTTCTCCATGCGTTCCTTCGTCTCTCGCACCGTCTGCTCCAGCTGGGCCTTCTCCATCCTCCAGCGCAGCTTTTCCTGCTCGGCGTGAGCCAGCTGCAGAAGAGAAAGAACGAGCAGAAGGTAGAGAGTCTCACCGTGCCATCTGAAATCGTTTTTTATCATCTGCTTTCTTTTAAAATCATTGACAAACACTTGTGATGTCTTACTTACCTTCCTTTTCAGCTGCTGGATCTCAGCCTGGGTCACAGCATGCTTTATCTGGAGCTGGAGGGACACAACGATGGAACAAACACACATGAGAGATGGCACAATGAATGCTAGAAGTGAACAATTGTTATGGACTTTTCTTTATTGAACATCATCTTCAATTCATAAACATGGACAGGCTGCACATTATTCCCTTCTCTCAACCTGACTCTCTTCTGTGAGGTCAGAACAGAAGGAGAACAAATGATCGCCGGCAGCACTGACCTCTTTAAACTTGTGGGTGAGTTTCTCAGGGTCCATCTCCACAGGAGAGAGCATGTCCTCGCTCTCAGCCAGGTCAAACACCTCAATAGCATTAGGGAACATGGGGCTCATCTCCTCATCCTCATCTGTGCCATACTCACCTGCCTGCACACACCCAGCCATCCACATACACACATACACAGAGAGAGAGAAAGAAAAACAATGATCAGGTTTGTTTGCACTAAATTTCAGAGTAAATGGCTGGCGTTGTGTGGACAGGTAATTCATTAACCCAGTAACATTGCTGAATTTCAGTGCAGATCTGATTTAATAGTGTCTTCATTAAAAATGACAGATAATCCATGACAATAAGAAGCAGGGAGGAAATTGACAACAGTCCAAAGCCCTGTACTAATTGGTGCAATATTTCCTTCTTAAGGCCAACTGTAAGATCAGCATCTTTGACTTGATTAACATGTAAAATTTCCTGTTATTTCAGACTCAAACTGCAACAAACAATTCAGATTGTAAGAGTATGATGCAGTCAAACATTAGTGACAATTCCACAAATGCCCACAAGGTGGTAGAGTCTGTCACATCAAGTCATTTTCTGAACTGCTTAATCCAACTAGGGTTGCATCACCACTCTCAGCTGGCTCTGGGCGAAGGCAGGGTTCACCCTGAACAGCTCGCCAGACCATCACAGGGCCTACACATACACACAAATATTCACACTCATATTCACCCCTGGGGCACTCAAGAATCCCTTTTAGCCTTCATGTCTTTGAACTGTGGGAGGAAACTGGGGTACTCGGAAGAAACCCATACAAGCACATTGAGAACATGCAAACTCCACACAGATACACCCTTGCCGAGCACGTGGATCGAACCCAGGACCTTCTTGCTGTGAGGTCACCCCCTGATAACCTACATTCTATTTTATTTTGTTTAACAAGCTGAGAAATAAGGTAACAGATAAAATTGCTAATACAACCTTAAAACTGTGATTACTTTCTAATTAACAACATGGTGTCTACCGTGGACACCTTCCGGTTTCTGGGAACTACAATCTCACACAACCTAAAGTGGTCGTCCCACATAAATGCTGTACACAAGAAGGTCCAGCAGAACTTGTATTTCCTGCAACAACTCAGGAAATGTATCCTGCCACAGGAGCTGCTGATCACTTTCTACAACGCCATCATACAGTCTATCCTCTGCACGTCCATCAATGTCTGGTTTGGATCGGCCACTAACTGGACAGGATCAGACTGCAATGGACAATCAGGTCTGCAGAGAGGATCGTCAGGGCTGCATGTCTGCAGTCCCCTCACTTCCCACTCATAAACTATTCGAACCTCTTCACTCTGGAAAGCGTTACAGAGCAATATACACCAAGACCACCCGGCACAGAGGCAGTTTCTTCCCCAAGTCTGTCGCTCTGTTGAACTGTAAAAAGTCACAGTGTCAGAAAACCACTAAGAAAATAACCCACTGTTCACGTTTTTTTATCCACTACCCTACCTCATAAGCACATGATACTGGTTTGCACTCAGTGTTGATGACATATTCTGCACTATATTATTCTGCCCTATACTGCTCATTTCTTTTTATACTCTATTGTCACTTTGCATTTGCTCTTTTGCATGTATTTCCTCACTTATATTTATCTGTATTTGCCCAAATCTTTGTAAAACCTACATAAATGCTTCTCTGTAAGGGTTCAGTGAGTGATTTAAACCAAAGTCAAATTCCTTGTTTTTGTCCACAAACTTGGCAAAGAAATCTGATTCTGATTTGATTCTGATTACGCTAATGTTGGTCATGGTGCACAGTATGCATGGACATAATATAAACAATTGGTAACAGCATTATTACATGACAGAATTTCACCCAGTGGGTGGAGAAAGATAATGTATGCTGATGCTGCCAGTCAGATACAACGAAGCATCTAAGCATCTTATCATGTTCTGTGGCGTACACAGAAATGCTGAACAGGTCAGGACAGCCAAGATTTTGGATAAAGATAGCAAAAATAAGAGCTCTAAAGAGATCACGCTTCAATCACAATGACATGTGTATTTAAGTCTATGGGATCTCAGAGTGACCTATCCATTCTAGAAGTTTTAGCCTTGATTTAAGATTTAGCCTCGATTTGTGACCCACTCCAGCATAATACGTATTAAGTAGGAAATTTTACATACTAAGATATTCATATATTTGCAAAGAGAATGTAATATGCTTTACAATGAGGTAATAACACATGATTACAGCATAAAAATTAACTGAGTTACATCACTTTGTATGTCACTAATCAGGAAATGTATTTTTTTGACAAAATTACAATTAGTTGCAGAACCAGTTTCTGAATGTCCGCATTTGAAACTCCGAAACATCCATATACTAAATGAATCCGGCTGTTGACCAATCAGTGCGATCATGATTACTGCACATAATCTCTATGTCATTGTTGCTTCAGCTGGTCAGGTCAAAGCTCAGCAACATTATGTGGCTATAAAATAAAGTCAGCTGACGAATGTACTGAATGACCAGGTTAACCCATCAATAGATTTTTTCTTCCATGAACTGGCACCAGAGTCCTGACCATAACTGTCCATAAAAGTCTGTATGATGTGCTGGAGAAGAGTTTATGGAGTGGTTTGATTTTTATTTATTCATCAATTCAAGATGTTAGTGTAAAATGAACCCAAATCTGGATGGAAATAAATGTTGTGATGTTGCTATAGTTGGTCATAATAATTCCATGGCAATTACGTACTGACATCAAAGCTAACGGCAGTCCAAAAAAATATCAGAGTGTGCAACTTTTTTGGCTGGGCAGTGTATATTTTAAATAGTAAAATTGTAAAATCACAATTCACAGTAACCAAGGTGCACAATTACATAATATATTATGGTACATTAGGTTTACAGGGCACAAACCCCTCACTGCAAAGCCGAACACAAATTTAAGGGTTCAGTGGAGCAAAACCTATTAGCACTAACCTACAGAGAAAAAGTGATCATGAGATGAATCACCCTTCACCTTATTCTTGTCAATTTCAAACCCTTTCAAACTTATCAAACAAACCCTCTACTGCTCCACAAAACCTGGCTTCCACATTAAGAGGTTCGTGGGCCTTTAAACACTACACTTCCGCTAAATCCAGACAGCAGATGTACAGTGACTGAGTCACAACAATGTTTCAATGTGATGAGGAGGAGAGGAGGAACCCATTCCTACAGACCCTCAGCCTGATTGTCAGTGCTGTTAGGAAAGTTCGGAACAAAAATACACTGTGAAAGTACGCAGTTTCAATAAAACAATATGGCTTTAATTTGCTTAGAATGAAACATCTGCTCAATGTCAATGTAACTGATCTGAGAGGACATTTTTGTGTCATTGCACAGATATAACTGCACTGTTTGTAGTGGAGCTCTGGAGCTCCATACTTATGCAAATGTCGTAAAGCCATGAGCTCAATTTTGCTTACGTGCCCACACAGGCAACCCAAAAACCTGGGAAAAATATACTGTGTTCGCACCACCGCCACTATCAGCGCTGTCACAGCTTATTATCTTACTTTACTTATGCAAGTTTCTATGAACTTACACATGCAAACAATTTTGCAGCTTTGCTTTTAGGCAGTGCCTAAATATTTATATTAGCAATGTATAGTATAGTATATTTATAGCATGAATTTCATTGCAATATTACACTTTCATTGATTTGTTTAAACTGGTCTTTTTCTTTGGCAGAATACATATACAACATTATACATGTACATACACAGAATACATGTACAACATACATCTTCAATAGACAAACACTTGGTGTACAGGTTTTCATTTGTTTTTTTTTTTTTTTCTAAAATCAACATTGGTTTAAATTTATAAATACACCCACATAGATTATTAACCCTTTAAGATCTGGTCAAAATGCATATTCTTCTTACTGCTCGTCATACATTTATTGACTCTGCAGCAAGAATCTGTCCATTTTATCCTTTGTGATCACTTTAGTTTTTCTTGTCACTTTAATATTTGTACAAACAATAATATTGTATAGAGAAATTTCATTTTTGTCACTGGGAAGAGGGTTTATTCAGTAGGGCTCAAAGTTTCAAACTGTCTTTTAACTTGCCAAGGCCAAGGCCTCATAACTTCCTGTTAGTGATCATGATTGAATACAGCTGGTAGCTTCTCTGTCCCTGAATGAAAAGAGTCTCTTTGACAGCACTCACTGGATACACCAACAATCCAATCAGCTCAATGCAGATTTGAGAAAAAGCATCATAGATTTACACAAGTCATGAATATCTATTGGAGCTATTTCTAAACAACTGCAGATTCAGTTATCATCAATTCCATCAACTGTACATAAGCACAAATATTTGGGAGGTGAAGCCCCTTTGCCATGGTCTGGATGAGAGCCCAAAGTGTCAAAAACAACCCAGGAACCACCAAGGTACAGCCCTGCCATGTCTTACATCACCACGGACTGAGAGGCTGCTCTCCAAGAAAGAAGTACCTAGACCAAAATTGACATCATCAAGTTTTACTAGAGTTTGCAGCTGAACAACAATCTCTGCCTCTCTGTCTGTTTTTGTCGAAGTACATATGCTACTTCCAGGATACCCGTAATGCTGATCCTTCTTCTCTCTGAACCTTGCAATCCACTCATATGTGCTACTGCTGACTGGAGTTCTCATCTTAAAAAGCCCCTCGCTCCTGTTGATGTTCCATATGGACAGATAAATATACACTCAGAAACTGTAAAGATGACTTTACACTGCTGGTGATATAAACTCTTTTACTAAAATGATTTCGAACTACAGTTACCATTACAGATATCAGATAACCAACTAGACTTCAAGTGAAACTATTGTAAATTTCCTGCTACACTGTTTTAATCTGGTGCCACTCAAATGAGGATGGATTTCTCTTTCTCTTAAGGTTTCCTCCTCATCTTAAGGAGTTTTTCTTTGCCACTATTGCCATGGGCTTTCTTATTAGGGATGTATAAGATTTAAAGAGAAATGTTTAAAATCATAAGTTGTATACAGAGCATTGCATAAAGTTAACTGTGTCTGAGTACAACACTGACTCCAAATACACATCATAGCTGATTATGGAATGAATAAAGCAGACAAACATTAAGCTATGGGAATGGGTTTCCCACAGTCCTGTCCTCAACCATATGGAAAATATATAGATTGTGCTTAAATGTTCTGCCAGGATACCAACAAATTTAACTGAACTCTGTCCATCAAAAAATCTGTCCATAACAGTCATCCACTATATTCTGGGCAATAAAACTAGTGTTTATAAGAATTATAGTAGATGAGACAGGAGATGAACTAAATGTTCTAAAGGTGTGAGACTGCTATAAGCTCGAATCATCTCAGAGACAGTGTGTGGAGGAAACAAAGGGCCCATAGCAGCCTGCCAGCTTTCTCTATCATGCCCACGTCCTACCCAACAGGATCACAGCACATCCTCCGCAGCTGAATTATTTACCACTTACTTTACACCTAAATGCGTCACACCTGAAGGAGGAGCAGAGGAACGTTTGGCTGGAAAATCCAAGGGGATGGATAAAGGTGTGAATACTGCATGTGAATACAGGACCAATGACACGTACCTGCTTTCTGAAGAACCATGTTAATCTTTCAATTAAAAGATATGACATAAAAAATGTTGCTGTCTTTTTCGGTACAGGTAATTCCAAATAACTTCACATATAGCGTTGTCATGTCATTTTCTAAACCATTTAACCATCACAGGTCCAAAACACACACACACAACCATTCACACTCACACCTAGAAGAGATTTGAAATACTCAATTAGCCTAATGTGGATGTCTTTAGACTGTGGGAGGAAACCGGAGTACCCGGAATAAACCCACACAAGCACAGGGAAAACATGCAAACTCCACACCGAAACGCCCTTGCTGGGCAAGAGGCTCTAGTCCACCACCTTCCTGCTATGATTTAGAAGTGCTAACAACTCTAAAATTATTTATACATGATTTCCAGGTCTATAGATCGTGTGATCAAGAAGACAGTCATCTTTGTGCTGTAAAATGTAGTCCTCTGGTTAATTAGCCTTTACACTTTATTATCACTTTAAGTACTAATTGTACTTCTACACAGTCACAACACTCACTAGTTTAAGCGTATATTAATCACTGTAGCTGCTATTTAAACCTGCTGGATGTAGGAATCGAGCAGGCAAAAAACCCTCTTATCTATCATATTTAAGCTACCAGCTGAGTCCTTACAGAAATATTTCCTGCACTATTTGTTACTCATAACTAAAAATAAAAGCTTTGCAGAATCATTACACTTTGTCACTTTCTAACCTGCTTTTCCCAGCTTCACTGTTGTGATGCTGCTGAGGAGAAGGCGCTGCCAGTCATTATGCAAACTGACACTTACACACCCACACAGTTCTGATTAGGTGCAAAGTAGTAGCTTGTAGCTTTAACTATAATTAAACTGTAGTTATGGATATGCAGTTTCTGAAGGGACACTATGGGATAGATGAAAATACACTGAAATTCCACTAAAAGGCCAGAAAATAAAGTGAGATGATGGAAAAGTTCATCCTCCCTGACTGTCTGTATTTGTACTGTATTCAAAACATTTAAACCTCCATCACAGTTGAATTTTCTACCTCTACATGTTTGATATTATATAGTATAAACAAAAAAGGAGCTCTGGGTGGCACGGTGGCATGGTTGGTTTGCACGTCTACCTCAAAGCAAGATGGTCCTGGATTTGATTCACGTGTTTCTGTGTGGAGTTTGCATGTTCTCCTTGTGTTTGCGTGGGTTTCCTCCAGGTACTCCGGTTTCCTCCCACAGCCAAAGACATGCACATTAGGCTAACTGGCTGTTCCAAATTGCCCCTAGATGTGAGTGTGAGTGTAAATGGTTGTGTGTTTTGCCCTGCGCTGGTCTGGTGAGCTGTTCAGGGTGTACCCCACCTTTGCCCAGTGTAAGCTGAGACATTCTCCAGCCTCCCCGCGGCTCTAGTAGGATTAAGTGGTTTGTCAAATGAGTGAGTGAGAGAGTAAAGAAGCTGTATTATGATTTTTAACTAAATTCACTTGCCCAAAACATCTCATAAACATGCAATGAATGTCCAAAGACTAGTCTGCTTGTTAACTTGCAAATCAACAGGAGTTTAAAGTTTTTGAATCTAACATTCATGTTGAAGCTGACAAATCATGTCTCCCATCCTTTGTAAACCAAATTTCCATCTATAAAAATGATTATGTCTTCTTGATAATCCCACTAATTTTAAACCCCAATGACACTGCCCCCTTTAATATCTTTAGTCTAGTCACTATCTCTCCCAGTGTGGAGGAAGTGAGCAAGATGTCATACTTTGGCCGTTATATGTGAAACTTTTCTGTATGTGGGTGTGAGGCCTCACCTCTTCATCCTCCTCCATGTACTGGTTATAGCGCTGCTCCATCATCTCCCTCTGCCAGCGTTCCTGCTCCAATGTCTGCTGGATCAGCTGTGCTACCTCGCTCTGTTCACCGGGCTTCTCTCGGCCAATGATAAACCTGCAACATATTGTGATGTTCCACTTCTGAGAATTTGGCAAGACATCTTATAGTGCTAGCGCCTTTATCTTATTTTATCTGACTCAGAAGGATATGGTTTATCAGAATCACTTCTGTTTTTTTCGGTGCTGTTTTCAAAGTTATTTGCTGTGTTATGTGTCTGAATGTTGTCTGTGGTCTTTTTTTTTGGACATACACGATGAAGAATCAAAAAAATGACAACATTGGAGATCATTTTTGGCAACTCTCAGTGAAGTTTTAGCATCTAGTACTTTTTAAACGATGAAATGAATTTGAAACAGAAGGACAACAATGAACAAACTGTACACTTGCTACCCTGGGGTGGCTCATTCGGGTAAAGCACTGCTTCTACATTCAGCAGCCATTCATTTATTCAAATTCACATCTGTGCCAAATGGCGTCTATAGCCCAGGGGTCCAGTTGGCGTCTCTCCAGTCTCACTATGCAACATACTAACCAGTGGATCAGTCTGCTCTGAGCAGCAATGAAGAAAAAGATGCAGTCATGGCAGATGAGAAGTATGTGTAAGAGCACCGAGTGGTAAGATAAAGATGGCATCTGTGACAATTAAAGTGAAAGAGTCTTGGGGTGAAAGGTTCAATTTCTTCAATGTCTGTGTAGGAAACTGAGAACCATGCTTCACATTTCACACCCAACCTCATTTTGCATGTTCACTTTAAAGTAAACTGGTCACCTTAAGCCTGCCTCAGCACTGAAAACATCGCCTTAATGGAATGCAGCATGCAAGCAATGTACCTCCGGAAACTCCCCTCGGTCCCACAGAAAATGCATACTGCACATGTGTGGTACCCTATGTAACACCACCCAACCAAGGTGAGGCCCCCTTCCATATATGGTAAAGCACTCTGGCATGGATCTTTCGATTTGGCTTTATAGGGAAAGAGTCATTAAGTGTTTTGTTTGTTATACTATGTGAAGCTGTTTTTTACGACAATGTCAATAGTAAGAAGTGCTATGCAAATATAATTGAATTTAATTTATTTGAAGTAATTAAGAATATTGTCAATGTGGATGCTTTAAGGCACTCAAGTCTAAGAAAAACACCCGAGGTATCCTTTTTATTCAATTTATCAGTTAAGTCAACAGAATTGTTTTTCATTTCCTGACCAATTTCCTTATAACAAAATATACTTGAAGTCAATTTTTTCTTAGTTTTTTCTCAAATGGTGTTCTGTTAGCTGCATTATATGGCCAAAAGTGTGCCGACATTTCCCCATCACACCACATAGGGGCGGCTGCCAATATGGAGCCACACAATAATATATAACATGGGTGTCACACTCATTTACACTGAGGGCCACAACACTAAATTTAAAGGTGACCGAGGGCCGAAAAATCACTCAACATTTATTGTAAAAGGGCAACCATGTAATCTGCATGGCAAAATGATTCATTTAACCATTTGTCTTATTTAATTTTATTCACTTGCACATTCCGACAACGCTTAACAGCGACACGCTAGCATACAATCTTTCTTGAGTCATGATATGACTAGCTGTTAACTTGAAATAGGGTGCTGCCACCCAGTGGAAGGAGGATGCACTAGGTTTTATGGTAATGGTTGATGCAAAGAATGTACGATAATCAGATTCTTTGAATGTTCTTGCAGGCCACATAAAATGAGTTGGCGGGCCTTGGGTTAGACACCTGTGATGCTGTACAATTTATACTTCTATTTACTGGAGTTAAAGCAATTCATATGCAGTGAGTAAAACACTGGGTTGGTAATTAATAAATAAACCCCTTACCAGCCTTAAATTTAAAATAATTATTTGGGACTGTTTTTTCTATGCATTGGGTACATGAGTACAAATTTAGTCAAATGCCCATCAGATGCTTGTGGACTCAAGTGTTTGAAATTAAATTTCAAGCATATCGTTTCTTGAATACAGGGACCTACATGGCAAATGTGACCGATAATGTTTAAGTCCTACAAATCCCTCAACACCCCTGGTTAAAATACTGATAATACTACAGGTTTTTTTGTGTATAAAAGAGCTTTCAGATGGTACACTGTCATTCAAAAACACCAACAGCTTAATTTATGTACTGCATAAGAGATAATGCAGAGCCCACTGAACTGTGTCTCTGAGATAAAATTCTTTTGTGTACTTGTGTGAGTGAGTGACATTCCTCAAGATTGGCTAATTTCAGTAAGAAAACAGTAGGCTGTGGAAATGCACTTTTCTCCTCGCAGCACAATCTAATCTGTTTAAAGATTAGATTGCAATTTAACTTACACAAAGAAAACTCACTATGTGGTATATCACTGCATGCCAAAGACAATCCATTAAAGTCCATGCAAAAAGTTGAAAAATGTTTCTTTTCATGAGAAAGGAAACAAGTACATACAGATGACAAAATGTGTCCTTATTTAGAATTTTGTAGGTTCAGATTTCTGCACCTAAACATAAACATTACACAATAGGAGCAAGCAGAAACTATTTTTCCACAATACTGAATGGCAACATAAAGGGAAATATTGATTTCAGCCATTGGTTAGTGGTACAATCAATAAAGATTGCTGTGACGTGCTATTTTTGTTACAGCTCCTCAGTAAACCAGTATGTGTATTCATCAGCCATTTTTAGAGAGATACCTGTACTTTATATTAATTTAAAAATTGGAAATTCGGAAAAAAACCCGGTGTTGTTTATCAGTTGTCCAATTTCGGTCAGCCTGTCCCCACTGTAGCCTCAATCTTCCTGTTATTGGCTTACAGGAGCCTAAACTCTTGAGACTGTGAAAATCCAGGAGATCAGCAGATTCTGAAATACTCTAATCGTATCACCTGCACCAACAACAATACCACAGTCAAAGTAACCAAAATCCCATTTTTTCCTGTTGTGACGTTTAATATGAACACAAACTGAAAGTCTTGACCTGCATCTGTGTAATTTTATGGACTTTTGAGCTGCCACATGACGTGCAGGTATGCAGATGTTCCTATTAATGTGGTCAGTGAGTTTTGTTTGTAACTGTAGGGATGTGTAATGATTTGGCTGTTGACACACATTCTCACCGATACATTCAACTTACAGTACAGATATTACAGGGATAACAGTGGCAGGCATTTTACTTACTTGACAGTGCCGGTAGTGTTTCTCAGGACGGATGCAGCAAAATTCTGCGTTACACCAACCAAACTGGTGCCGTCGACCTCAACTATCAGGTCATTCACCTGGATCCTGGTGGCAGGGCAACAAGACAGCTTTCAGGAACATGAGCTACAGACCAGTCTGAGTAATTCTGTTAAGCCACTTTCCCATCATGAGCGTATTTATTCATTAAGTACCTTTATTAAATTCACTATTACAGTAATGAATAATTGGGAAGATTGCATTCACAGTTGAATGAAATTGAATTCATCTGAATTATCGTCTACAATTTGCTGCTTTAAGTGTAAATACACACTGGGGTTGTTATATTGGAAGAGACACTGAAAGACACCTAAAATATTCAGGGCTAACATTATCAGAGGAGCTAGCCTCCAGTTATTCATGCTTATTAAAATGACAAACTGCTACTGAGTGGATTCTTGCGTGTAGCTTACTTTTTACTTGTTACCTCCAACCAGAATGGCGATTTGCACAGGTATTGTAATTGCTGGCATGTGTCTGTCTGTCTGTCTGTGAACAAAATCCTAACCACACCTGTGTATGGATTTTTATGAAACTTGGTGGGGACCCTTCCCTATCTGAGTCCCAGAGATGACTTAATTATGGAATTTTCAAAATCAAAGGTGAAGATCAGAGCAAGGTAAAAAATGTTGGGATATAAATCACTTACAACTTCAAAACGAGTGTCGACAGACATACCTTTACTGTAGAACACTAATATGAAACAATACATGAACTTTCAAATGACACAATTACTTTTGACCTTGGGTGACCTTAAAAGGTCAAACGTCGTAATCTCTTAGATTCTTCATATTTATAATTCTAAATATTATAATTCATTTTTTTCTAATTTGGTCATATCCATGAACTATAGAACCTATCGTAAGACGAGCACATGGGTAAATATAACCAGTTCCCATATTCAGATTTAGATATTTGCTACATCTTCCATGCTCTGTGCAGAGATACCTTGCACTCTTTGAGTGCCACTCTGGTTTAAATATTATTTCAAATTTAGCAAGTAAGAAATACATGTAGTGGCCTTAAAATTTTTAAACAGCATTGTTCTGGTTTGATGGTGCTTCAGATCAACATACTGACCCAAAGTATGACAGCCTGTGGTGGTACACATTTGATCACACAAGCGGTGAAAAACCAGGCAGATGCATTTCCATATACACTAATGTACCCGCTATTAACAACTTTCAAAAACCATGAATAAAGATTTAATAAATGACATGGAAATGTTTAAATTTTATGTTTTTGCTTAGGCTTTCTGCAAATATCATGCTGAATTTCAGCCAGTCTAAAAACGTCTACACAAAGTCTGCTTAAAGACAGCTGCCTTAAAACCATGCTAGCTAAGTGTCATTTTCTCTCAGATTAAATTTCATGTCTTGATCAAGTTTTTCTGTAGCTTTTGGCCAGAGTGTAACTGATATCAATCTAATCAGTTCAGTTTGTAATAAGATAGTAGCTCTTCTACCCGTAGCCACCATGTGCACAGATAGAATCAGGTTTTTAAATATGATTTTCTCCTTTTTTAACTCTGTTGGGAGTAACCAGTCTTTCTTTGTGAATAAACATTCAAAAAAGAAATGCACTTCAGTTTAGGAAAGCCTGGGCTTGTGTTATAGTCAAAAAAAGTCAGAATTTTATCAAATAATGTGTTTACACATTCAGCATCATTTGTGTTGAGTTCAGGTTTACCTGGATACCAAGTCTCAGTTCCCTAAATGTTATAAACCTGAACATTTACTTTTCAGTCCTTTGGCAAACGCCCTTATCCAGAGTGAATTACATTTTTTATCTCATGTATACAGCTGAGCAGTTGATGGTTAATTGTCTTGTTCAATCACCAACTATGGCTGTTCAACTGTGTCAGCGTAGCTGTACTGGGCTTTAAACCCCTGTCCTTCTGATTGGTAAGCCAGAACATTAACCTATGAGACACTACTTTCATACATTTTTATAATGAGTTGTTCTTATGCAAGATGAAAATAATTTATATTTACAGCATTTGACAAACACCCTTATCCAGAATGACTAACATTTGACATTTTTATACAACTAAGGGTTCAGAGCCTTCAGTCAAGGGCCCAACAGTTGGAACTTGGTGGTACTAAGGCTTGATCCCCTGAGCTTCGGAGCAGTAATCTAGAGCATTAGCCACTGAGCCACCACTGCCCTTTCTTGGTTGACTAGACCTGAAGCTATAAAGAGAATCAGGTCTCAGGTCTGTTCTGTCATGCTTGTAATAAACTAAATCCATAATACTGGCACTTTTACTATCAACTGAACTTTTGCTGACATACAGTTAATCCGCCCAGGAACTGACTTCACACCAATTTTAGACAAATCTTTTTAAAACCAACAATATAGATGTTTTGAATATATTTCTGACCTTCCGTCACGGTGAGCAGCCCCTCCCTCTGTCACAGTCTTGACGAAGATTCCAAGTTTCTCCAGGCCCATGTCTGCGCCAGCGCCCATTCCAATGATACTGATCCCCAACCCGTCACCATCTGACCAGGCAGAACCCCACAAAAAGATCCTCATGGTTTAAACAGCATTTATCATAAACGTCTTTATTTGCAAGGGAAACATTAATGATGCTCTGTCAGCAGTTGCTTAGATAGATAAAGTGCTACCACAAACATTTTATGGTTCAGTTTGCTATGAGCTACAGGTTTTTCAGAACAACTGCTATCAATTAAAGGACTGGTTTCAATAAAATCTCTCAGATGATGAATAAAATCTCAGCTGAAAGCTTTATACATACAAGATTAACACGAAAGCTTTTGCAATTGGCTCTTTATTTGCACTTGGACCCATTTGCAGATGTAATATTAAAAATCAAAATGAAAAAAATATATCCATGCAATTGCATGTCCAACTTAATAAGTGTTCAAAGTGTAACTCAAAATAATAATAAAGACATTTTCAGTATATTACAAAGTGCCACCACTTTCTTTTTTGACTTTATTCATACTAAAATTGCAGATTTTCCGGTCAAAATGAAAGTTGGACATATCTGGTCAAATTCAGTTACCGGCTTCACAAATAAATATTACAAATTCATACTACTGTTTATGATTACAAAAATAATTTTGGAGTATGAAAAGGATGTTCAATGTGTGGTTTTGCTAATTTTGTTTAATATTTTGACACACACACACACACACACACACGCACACACACACACACACACACACACACACACACACAAAATCACCTTTTTAATGAGATGGGTCTCTGAACATAATGTCTGTCAAGATCCATATATCTGATATCTTGGTCTATTTGATGTACATACTGGCAAATATCTGTACTTGGTTTTAGTAAACTGGAAAGAAGGTAGCACTGATTTCACTCAATAAAAGAATTGTCCTAAAAATCCATACAGGTAGTTCTATCAACATGAATAAAACACAGGTGAAATGTCTGTCAAACCAACTACATGTTACGTTCATTTATAAATTGGTTCACACGTGAGTGAAAAAAACCCTGAAGCCAAGGCTGAGTCTCATGAATATTTATTACTTCTGGTCATGCTCAGTGGACACTTTTCCAATTTCCTTGATTTTAGCTACAGGTGACGTGATGTGTCTGTCAATGTTACGTGACATTAAAGTGGCTTTAGAATTTATTCTGTGGATAATATTATCTTTTAATGAACATTATTGTTTTCTTTAGAGTCCTAACTTTGTAAATTCAGAAGAATTTTGATTGTTTTTATGGTTTTCAAAAATTTTAATAAATGTCCCCAGAATGTACCCAAGACCAAATAATGAGCCAATTATAGCCTTTAGTGATCTGAAATTTAGATATCTGACTTTGATTCTGATATTAACAGTGTACCCACCCAGCAGCGTTTCTGAATTAAACCTGAGCTAAAGAGAGGCAGAAATCTGTATTACCTTTCTCCAGTTCTACGGGGAAAAGGTCCAGCCTCTCCACTCTCTTCTCCAGCTCGTACTCAGCTGAGGCTGCCATGGGGTCGACGTCATCGTTACGCCGATCATAATCCTCATTGGAGTACGTGGTGAACACCTAAAGGTTAAAAGTAAAGTAGCAGGATTGAATATAAAAGTTTAATACATCAGAACACTCAAACAAGTAAAAAGTAGAAAGGAAATCCACTTTTACCATTTGCTTCAACTCATGATTCATAATTCATGATGTAAAACATAACCATGAGGAGACTAAAATCCTGGGCTGTTTATAATAAAATAAAGTCTCTCGCTAGCCCACCAGGTAAGCTCTAATATGCCTGCCAGTCCCATGTTTTGGAGAGAAGACAAACAATATTAGTAGCTAACATAATGTAATATTCGATGGTGAGCTAGTAAGTAGTGAAACGCCTTCATAAAGACACAAACAAGTAAAACTCCAGTGTAGAAATCAGTACTGTCATGGACATTATTCTTTTCTAAGAAAGTATATGAGGTAGCACATCATGATCGTGTCCTCACTGAAAAGTCAGCGAACCGCTCGTCAGTGTTTGGCAAACCGCTGTGTTGTATTCACTCTACATTTTACATAAAGCATGCTATTAAAGTCTGGCGGGCATTTTTTTCTCTGTCTAAACAGGGCGGCTTGGTGGTGTAGTGGTTAGCACTGTCGCCTCATAGCAAGAAGGTTCTGAGTTTGAACCTCCTGGCTGACTGGGGTCTTTATATAAGGTGTCTACATGTTCTCACTGCACTTCTTGAGTGGTTTCTTCTTCCCACGGTGTAAAGACAAGCAGATTAGTTTACCTGGTTCCTGTAAATTGGCCATCGGTGTAATTGTAGCTATGAATGGTTTTGCCCAGAGTGTACCCCACCTCTTGC
This sequence comes from Neosilurus mollespiculum, assembly GCA_030014195.1. Taxonomy (NCBI): domain Eukaryota; kingdom Metazoa; phylum Chordata; class Actinopteri; order Siluriformes; family Plotosidae; genus Neosilurus; species Neosilurus mollespiculum. Next base: position 12,445,023 of record JAQMYF010000003.1, on the reverse strand, counting down.
CCAAAGCTAGCAGAAACTGGCTCCAGCTCACCTGCACCCCTGACTGATAAGCTGTATAGAACACATATAGAATGATGTCTTTACTGACTGTAGGTGACTGCATGCTATGACTTATACGGCAGCTTTAGTTAGTCCACAAATGAACCCATGTTCCAAATTAAAAGACTGCATATCATCCATACATACTAATTTAACAAAGATGAGTGTAGGATTCAGAACCAGTACTGCCTGCTATATTTACATTTTTTATCAGAAAATATGAACTGCAGAAATTAACTAGACTGCCTGGTAAAAGTAACTGCCAAGTTTGATAAAGAAATCTCAAACGGTTTCCGAGTTCTGGCCCCGAAGTGATATGATTACAGGTGAACGAGCGGACATACTGACGACTGTATCCTCCGCATTATATGCCTGGGATATAATAAAAGAAGTCGAAAATGGTTTTTGAGTCCTGGTCTGGAAATGAACACCACCAATACTGTAACGTTATATTGGTTGCCATGGAAATATAAAAATTGAAACTGAAGAAATACCAAAATATCTAAAGGTACAACTGCATTGCCTAATTGAAATAACTGTTAAGTTTGATAAGGAATCTGAAACACTTTTCAAGTTCAGGCCCGGAAACGAACACCACCAATCATAAACTGGCAGCCATGGAAACATGAAGAAAATACCCATCCATCCATTTGCTGAACCACTTAATGATATTAGGGTCTAGTGTCAATATCTGCCAACACTGGGCGAAGGTGGGGTACTAAACAGCTCACCAGACCATCACAGAACCAACACACTCACAAATAGGGGCAATTTGGAACAGCCAATTAGAGTAAGGTGCATGTTTTTGGACTGTGGGAGGAAACTGGAGTACAAAGAGGAAACCCACAGGCAAGGGGAGAACAAAAGACAAGGGACTTAAACAAGGGACTTAAACCCAGGACCTTTTTGTGATGAGGCGGCCACGCTAACCACTACACCTCCGTGTCGCCATAAATATGAAATTATGATTTGCAAAAATCCCAAAAAAACAAAAGGCCCCACTACACTGCTATTATTTGATCATTATAATTTTATTATTAATATTATTGATAATTTGATGAAAAAATTTCATATGGTTTCTGAGTTTTGGGCCAGAATTAAAATCATTACAGACCGCTGGGCATACCTGCTGATGTCTATATCCCCCAGTATTATATGCCGAGAAGGATAAAAAGTTGGCAGTAAAAAAGTAGCTGTGGAATTGTTCTGCGTAAAACAATTTAATCTAAATTCACTAATCAAAGTAGCCACATTTTGCAAATATTACAGCTGAGCACACTCGTGGCATTCTTTCATCAAAGTTTTGTTCGTGGGATCGAATCATGATGATATTGAAGGAACTTGGTGAAATCGTGATGATTGCGCTGATCGTGTGAGTCAAAAATTTTTCCACAAATATTATGATGTATTATGATTTGACACCAGTCGTGACAGAACGTGGGAATCGTACTACAGTGCATTAGAGCGTAACAGACCTTGATGCGCCGTCGTAGCGGATCTTGATGAACTTTAAACATGATTTCTTCATGTTTCATTTCTTGGATGCACCCTGCCTTCTTTTTATACTCCAATCGTGCTCATAAATCATTGGAGCTCCACATTTTTGACTTTTGAATCGAGGAATTCGCAGACATCGTGCCCCAGTGTAAACCCAGGGTTCCCTTTGTTCCCTTTCAGGTCATTCACTGGGCTTGAACTACATACCTTTCAACAAAGCTGAAAAAAGTGGGTGTTCTAAAACTTTTAACTAGTAGTGAACATAAAAAATGAAAGCCAATAGCAAGAAACTTTTTTTTCTTACTGTGACAGAAAAAATAATGCTGGTAATGCTAAATCTAACTACTTTTCTGTTGGTCATATATGAATTGAAAGCTGACAGTCCATCCTGGACATGTAATCTTCTTGCCCTGAGCGCCTGGGCTAGTGATTGCCCACCCCTGAGACATCAAGAGGAAGCAGGCAGGTCAGCACGTAGGCTTCTCAGATAACCTTAGCACCTACAGACATGGATCTGTGGATATAGATGATGGGGGAAATGCCTAATAAAATTATCTAATCTGACTGTTTTCTCTTCAGTACAGGATACAATGGATTTTAAAAAGCACTCAACAGAACCTATAGAAGATCGGTATATCTTTCTCCCTGTGTGTGTGTGTGTGTGTGTGTGTGTGTGTGTGTGTTTGTGTGTGGGTGTTTCTGTAATGGAAAAACCTTTCAACTGAAGAGAATTCAAGCTGTGCCTTAACGTAGACTAAAATAACCTATGAACTTCAAACCAAAATGAATGATTCATCAAATTCACTGAAAATCTTAGATCGCAAATTAAATATTGGCTGACAATGGTGTTCCATGTTAAAAAGAAGCTGTGCCTCACTGGGGTGTGTGTGTGTAAACATTCCTGCCATAGTATGACACACATAGTAATATATTCCTGGATGAGGGCAGAATGAAAGAAGAATAAGAGGAGGACACAAGTGAAAGATAATTAAGAGTCGGTGTCAGGAGAATTGAGTTCATCTACCAGCCATCTTATGAACGGGAAAATACCTGTTTGTGTGAAAGTGCATCATTCATCTCTGATGGTGCTTTAGCATTGCTCATAGAGCGTCAAGTGTAGCAATGAAAAAAATTTATCCATTTATCTTATTCCTGTAGAGAATCACTGCACCCAGTGTGCATGTTCGGGTCAGTATCAATACACACTTCTGTATAGCGGTAGATTTATTGCTAATAATTATTATTAATATACAAAGTAAAGGCTAGATAAATCACTAGTCTGGGTGCCTGAAACAAGATGATTTTACGCCAGGGTAATTACCTTTCATGTGAGCTACACGGACAGTAGTGTGACGTGCTGTTTTTGTATCACATGAAATTGTGTGTTTGTCTGTCCGCAGTTCACGAGTAGGCGCTCGGTCCTAGTAAGTTATTACCTTTTGCATGAGCTATATATTGTTCATGTTATTATTACTAGATATTTGAGAGCTTACGGACACTTACTAAAGTAATATTATGATAGTCATTACATTTACATAGACAGGAACCTTTTCAATAGGTCTTACACCGGGATCTAGTAAGATCATTAGAAGTTCAACTTCGTCTTCAAGTTTGCGTGTGTCTGAGTACCCATAACATGCAAAAGGTCAGTGAACGTGTGTGTTCACTCTACCAGTAATTTTTTTGTTCATAGTTGCAAGATACAAAGCCCCTAAGAGTCATGTTGGCTCACTTTCTGCCCCACTTTTGTTTCCTTGCAAGAATGGTAGGGTTAGAGAGCACACAAGAAGCTAAAATATTTTCCCACCCTTACAGAGAGGAGGCTCTGTAGTGTAACAACCAGAGAAAGAAAACACTCTCGACTCTTACTGACGAAAAAAACTTTTTTGTTATTTGCCTGTATGCTTAAACATAATTCACTTCCTGATCTCACATGCTGACGTTATTGCTCAGAGGTGGCAAGCCCATTTTCACTGAGGGCCACATCATAAAGCGTCAAGATCATCGAGCCCCAAATAATGTTTTTTTTTTTTTTTTTTTGATTTTGCTATACGTATTGATTTTGCTATATGTACTAATCCCGCAAGGGAAATTATTGCCTCTGCATTTAACCCATCCAGTGAGCACACACACTCAGAGCAGTGAGCTGCCACACACATTGGGCGTGCCCGGAGAGCAGTTGGGGGTTAGGTGCCTTGTTCAAGGGCACTTCAGCCATAAAGGTGGAGGAACGGAAGGTGCAACTCACTCCCACACCACCACACATTTTTCCTGCTGGTTCGGGAATCGAACCAGAGACCTTTCGGTCCCAAAGCCGTTCTCTAACCATTAGGTTATGGCTGTCCCCAAACCCACTGAACATCTATTCAAATAGGGCAACCATGAAATCGGAATGACAGAAAATGATCTCCCTTTATTCACATTCCTATTCTGACAACAGTTGACAGTGACTAGCTTGCTAGCAGTCTTTCTTGAGTCATGAATGACTAAAAGTTTAATTGCAATAGGTTGCCACCAGTATGGTGGAGCAGTGATTAGCACGTCCGCCTCACAGCAAGAAGGTCCTGAGTCTCAGGAGTCTTGAGAGTCCCGGGCTTGGGCATTTCTGTGTGGAGTTTGTATGTTCTCCCCGTGCTTGCATGGGTTTCCTCCCAGTACTCCGGTTTCCTCCCACAGTCCAAAGACATGCACTTTACACTAATTGGATGTTCCAAATTGCCTCTAGATGTGAGTGTGAATAGCTGTGTGTGTGTTGCTCTGTAATGGTCTGGTGAGCTGTTCAGGGTGTACCCTGCCCTTGCCCAGTGTCAGGTAAGACCCTAGAAGGATTACATTTCATGGTAATGGTTGGTGCAAAGAATGTATGATAATCACAGACTGTAAAAGCTCTCGAGTTTGACACCTGTGTTGTAACTGAATCCCACTACATGCTACAATACACACATAAGCTTTTACTCTTTGGATTACCTAGTATGGTCAGATGGCCTATGAGCTTTTTGTGACATTTTAATAAAATACTGGCTAACAGCAATTTTTACTAAGCAGCTAACCAATGAGCGATTCAGAATCAGAAACATGGAGGTAGGTGGAAACACTGACAAAACCAAGCAAAATTAACTGCTATGTGAAGCGGTGATATCACTCTCCTCTGCTAGCACCACATGCAGTCAGCTTGCGAGCTTGCAGTGGAACATGCCAAGAGAAAATCAAGACACGAACCAGACACAAATGATATATCAGGAGGATCCTCCGTTGTCATTTTCCCAGGAATTTATACACTCATTGCATTCCATTAATCTCTAATCATTAATCTAAACACATTTATCAATGACATTTACATTTACCTTATTTGGCTTACTTTAAGTTTCATCCAAAGCGACATACAACTAAGACAGCCAGCATTCAGCTTTATTAAAAGTCTTGCTCAAACATCCAACCATGGAGCAAATTTCAAATTAGTAGTCCTTCCAATTAGTGGCCAGTACCTTAACCACTGAGCGACCACAGTCCACAAGACACTTAAAACCCTATAGCTTACAGTTAATTGCCAAATAAATGTATCGTTGTCCACAAACAAAAGTGCATCCATATGTAGATGAAATAATAAAATAGCCAATAATTATCGTACAGTAGTAAGTAAGTGTCCCTACTATAGTGGAACACTGAGTGATTAAAGTTCACTAACTATAAAATACACCAATCAGCCACAAGAATAAAGACAACTAATATTGTGTAGGTTCCCCTTGTACAGCAAAACCAGCTTTAACTTATCGAGGAATGGACTTCACAAGATCTCTGAAGGTGTGCTGTGGCATCTGGCAAGCCTTTAACAACAGATCGTTTAAGTTGTGAGGTGGGAACTCCATGGATCAGATGTGTTTGTCCAGCACATTCAACAGATTTTTGTTTGGATTGAGGTCTTGAAAATTTAGAGGCCAGGTCAACAGCTTAAACTTGTGTTCCTCAGATCAGAGCCATGTAACACGGCATATTATCCTGTTCAAAGAGAGCAGTGCCATTAAGGAAAACCCATGCCATGAAGAGTCGTACTTGGTCTGCAACAATGTTTAAATAAGTGGTAGGCTATCCAGTAACATACATGCCACGACCCAAAGTTTACCAGCAAAACATTGCCCAGGGCATCGCACTGCCCCCACCAGCTTTCATTCCTCCTGTAGTACATCCTGATCCTGGGGTCATCTTATCTGTGTTACGCCTTGCAGTGTTTTAAATGTTTTGACTGATTGGCGTCACTGCTGAACATTGGCATTCATACATTTGCCGAACCACTTAATGCTACTAGAGCTGCAGAGAGAGTGGAGCCTATCTCAGTCTCTGACTCTGAATCTGAGAGAAAGTCTTGTACACCTTGGTCAGCTCGCCAGTTCATCCCAGGGCCAACACACACACAACAATTCACACACACACACACACACACACACACACACACACACACACACACACACCCCTAGGAGCAATCTGAAACGGCCAATTTGCTTAATGTACATACGTAATAACATGCAAACTCTACACAGAAATGCTCTCACTGAGCCCAGGATACAACCCCAGGACCTACCTGCTGTGAGGGGGACATGCTTACCACTATGCCACTGTAGTGCCTGAACAGTGGCAATATGGTATAATTTCAAGATATGAGGTCATGGGAAACTAGTAAATTGCTGATTAAACATATTTCAGTTATTATTCCTACACACTGCATCTATAATTAATATTGTATATTAAAATAACAAACACATCTGAACTCAGAGGAATAATTAAAACTCAGACTTCTAGATGCAGAGTCCATATCATAACTTAATTTTAAGTAAAAGATTGTAAATGTGGGGCTGTATGGTGGGGTGGTGGTGAGCATGTCCACCTCACAGCAGGTCCTGGGTTTGAGTTTGCATGTTCTCCCCATGCTTCCGAGGGTTTCCACTGAGTAATCGAGTAGGCTAATTGGCTGTTCCAAATTGCCCCTAGGTGTAAACGGTTGTGTGTCTGTTGGCCCAGCGATGGTCTGGCAACGTGTTTAGGGTGTACCTCACCTTTGCTCAGTTTCAGCTGAGATATACGCCAGCCTCCCTGCGACCTTAAGAGGATGAAGCGGTTTGGAAGATGAGAGAGTGAGAGTGGGTGTAAATGTCAGATTTGGGGACACAGGAAATGAATAAATAAAATAAATCACTAGTCACCATTTCTCCATGTATATGTCCAGTATCGAAATATTCATACAACCAGTTTTAGATAAATTTGTTCTGGTAAATCCTTTTCTCTCTATCTTTTGATCCCACTGTTCTTCTCACCCTCTCAGTGTCATCAACAACATCTTAGACTGTCATGCAATTGGATTATGCAGTATAAGTGTCGGTGTCTCTCACTTCTGACCAGATTATCAGCTGTTCCTGTTCATCAGCTTCCTTATTTTACTGCTTCATGTTTTACTCCCGTTCCGTTCTCGATCTATCTCTATCTTCCTCTTTGTTAAATCCCTCCTGTGGCCATGCTATGTGTCAGCTGCTTGTGCTCTCCGGGTTGTCATTCCGAAATCATGCTCTCCCCTTTTGTAACCATGTCTCTCAGTACACATCCAACCCAGAACCAGGAAGTATGTATTCTGTTTTTTCCTCAGTCCTCTTCAACTCATTTCTTGCTCTACCAAAAAAGCTCTGAGAGTGTGTACATATGTGTGTACGTGTGTGTTTGTGTGTTTGTAGGACAGCAGCAGGCAAAGCCATCGCCCCTCACTATGAATGCCATCGCTCTGGTCACGTGGTCACGTCTCCATGGCAACCTCCAGGCTTTCCCTTTTCTGTCCTTTTTCTGTCTTTCTCACACACACACACACACACACACACACACACACACACACACACACACACACACACACACACACACTCTTTTTCATCTCCTCTTTTTTTGAAGAGCTGTCACAGAGACAAATTCACACCCTCTTCTAACCCATCATGCATTTCAGTTCAACTCAAACACCTCCATCTATATTCTGCCTCATGCATGAGACAATCTTGCTGGATAAAATGGCAACTTATATTCTACTCTATTTCAGCTGCTATCCAGATTTTCATGAGCAACGCGTTTGGACGCTGTGTTTAATGCTTTGTGCATGTGTGTCTTCTTGGAGTCTCTCTCTTGCTCACCAGATGTGCCTAAGAGACGCATGCATACCTCTTTGATATACACTGATCAGCCATAACATTAGAAACATTATGACCACCAACAGCTGAAGTGAATAGCATTGATTATTATATGGCAATAACGGTTAATAGATCACTCATGGACGGTTGGTTAGCTGCACTGCGGACTATGATCTTTAACAGCTTCCACGGGAAGGGAAACGAGCTAATAGCTACCTGTAATGAATGCATGTAGAGATAGGATGCATGTCCTAATTGAGGTGTTTACTGTGGACTGGCAACCCATGAGATACAGGAAATGAAATAACCCAAGAGATACAGGAAACGAAACACAAACTGAAACATGTAGCCAGGTAAAAAGTACAAAGTAAGCAAACCAGCACAAGACAAAGAAAACACCAAAAACATGGAATATACTGAAAACCGGAACACTACAACACAGCAATGAAAACCAAGGCTGACGCTGTGATGGCAGCTGAAGAGGCGTTTATGCTTCACACGCTGGCAATGTTTGGAGAGAGCTTAAATCCACTTCCTGAATAAATTTAACAAAAGCCACAGTGTGATGGTTAAACGACTGGGTCTATTCATCTACAAAATGGCAGGTCTTGTTCCTGGTATGCATTGGTAATTACCTTCCAAAGGTGCTCCAAGGAAGGATAATGAGTGAACTGGCAAGAGTTTCAAGGCTAGTACGTCTGGTTTGATCCCATAGCAGAGCTACTGTAGCACAAGCTGCTGATACTGTTAATGCTGTCTGTACACACACACACAAACACACACACAGTACATTTCAGCTTACTGCATATGAGGCTGCATAAACACAGACCAGTTAGGTGGTTTTAATGTTACGGCAGATTGGTGTATTTTCAATGAAAATAAAGCTGGAGAAAATAGATGATAACTGCTAAATGCTGGAGAAGACAGATGGGAAGAGAAGAGAAAGGAAAAGCAGAATGCAGAATGAGACGAGAGGAGGAAAGAAGATGAGATTTAAAAAGATGAGACGACAAAACACAGGAAGGCCGAAGATGAGACAAGATGAGATCTGACAAGACGAGACGCGAGGAGACCATACGAGAAGCTGAGGAAAGAAGGGCAGGGAAGACGAGATGAGATGAGACAGCATAAAACAAAATTAAACAGTACGACCCGACAAGAGATGTGGCAGGGAAAGAAGAAACAAGATGAGAAGGGGGAAAAAACAGATGAGAGACAGCGAGACGGCGAGATGAGAAGCGGTGTGGGGGCTCTGTATCAGCTTTGCCTAAAGAACAGCTCAAACTGGCTGAAATTCAACGCTCGACCATTTAATCAATATCACACGCAGCTAAGCACAGTTTCCACAGCCTGACTTTGTGTATCTGTGTGTGTGTGTGTGTGTGTGTGTGTGTGTGTAAGTATGTGCATGTGTGTGTGTGCATGCACAGAAAGCAGCTGCACTGGCTACTGTTATTTCACCAGTTCTGCTTGACTCAGCCATTCCTGAGGTCCTGAAGGCATGCAGAGGATGACGATGATGTGTTTGCATAATAGCCAAAGTCTTCTTCTCATATAAACATACAGTGCAACAGCATAGCAATCAAAACACACACATGCACACATACAGTATATTCAATGCACACACGTGTGGTTAAAATCAACCCGCTACACACACCCACACACACACACACACACACACACACACACACACAGCAACACAAATATACAGAGAATGCATTACTTGCTTTTAAAACATGGAGGAGGATGAATAATACAGAATAGCACAGCACAGCACAGCACAGCACAGCACACACACACACACACACACACACATACACACACACACACACATTATAATAATAATAGTAGTATTAGGTATTTTTATTCCACTGTTATCTACTGCTGCATTAATGTATTTGTTTCCTTCTGTAGCCTCAAGTTCTTGCTCTTGTCGAGCATGGAACCTGGTGTGGCCTTTTAATGTCCATGTCAAGGTTCCATGTTTAGCCAGCTGTGTTGTGCGTTAAAAATGCTTACCATGGCTATAAAGAGTGATTACATGAGCTACAATAACCAGACATTTTCCTCTGACCTCTCTTCAACAACAATGCCCACAGAACTACTGTGCACTGGATGTTTTTTGTTTATCGCACCACTTGGTGTAAATACACTGGGGAGGTGACTGTATGGACAGTGTTACATCACTATACAAAAAACAGGCATCAGAGACTGAGTAACCCCTCAGCTGTACAGCAGTTCCTAAGAAATTGGCCCGGACCAAACCTAGATGGTCCAGGTCATTGTGACAAGGTCAAAGGTCAAACAGAGAAACTGACAAGCCTATGGACACCCACGCACCATGAAAATATGCATACAACATTTTTGAATGATCTGCCCAGCTGGTATTGAGAAATATCCTGGACAAAACCTGGGACAGTGACAGGAATGGAAATGCAGACAACAGCTTGATGGCTAAGGGGTGAAAAGGAAGCAACCACAGGTCAAGCACTCCTGCTGGATAGGTGCAGTATAATGTATAGCACCGCCCATCCCTGTGGGTTTCACCTATGCTGATATCTGCACATTTTTTATTTTCCCCCAGAAATCAGTCTTAGCTGAATGTACTGAATGAGCAGGTTATCACATCAATGGACTTTTTCTTCCCTGATGGCACGGATATAAAATGGGGACTCAAATAATGAAAGAGTGGCTCAGGGAGCATGAGGGATCATTTTCACATATGTATTGGCACCCCAGAGTCCTGACCTTAACCCTATTGAAAGTTTTCGGGATGTGCTGGAGAAGACTTTATGGACTGGTTCAATTTTTCCCTCATCAACTCAAGACATCGGTGAGAAATTAGCCCAACACTGGATGGAAATAAATTTTATGTTGCTTTCAGTTACTTTGCGGAAGTTTGTTGAAACAATGGCATGACGATTACGTGCCATAAGCAAGTCTAAAGGCAGAACAACAAAGTATTTGTGTGTGCGACTCTTTTTTTTTTTGGCCGGGTAGTGTATAAACATTTTAACTGACAATCTGTGTCATGCTGGAAGTTGGTATTGGGAGAAGGGGCGGGCCTACCAAATGAGTAAGTGTACTTGACCTCGACTTTCATCTCTATTGTGCAGACTCTGGCTCCAGAGCTAATCTTTATTTTTTTTAATAGCAATTATATACACACATACACACACTTTGTATTCCATCCTTCATTGACATAATTATTAATGTAAATAATTAATCCTTTGCTTCATACATAAATTTGTCCCAAACCTTAACCGCAATGATGATCTCTGGTCTCCACAAGGTCAAAAATGTCAGATATTCCTATCCTTGTGGGGACATCATGTTCCCAACCAAAATATAAGCACTTGGTCAAACCCACTTGTAAAGAAACCTACAAAATTCAACAGCCAGCACATGTGTGTAATGAGTCTGTGAGCTTATACATAATATGTCACCAGTCAAGAAAACCACTTTACCAAGTATGAGGGAATACACACAACTATGTGCATGTGTGGGTGTGTGTGTATTTTCCCTCACTTGCAGTTCTTCTTAATTTTGGAACAGGCAGCTGCTTTCACGCCTCTCTCATGACCAGAGAAAACCAGGCACTCCAGGCCCTATTTTGACACCCCGAGCCTGTTGCTATGGAGATCGCCATTATGTGCAGAAAGGCGACAAAACACACACACACACACACACACACACACACACACACACACACACACACACCATGAAATGCTCACAGGAGAGCCCCAGGCATTGGAAGAGGTTGCGACAACTATTCTTAGCACTGCGGGTTTTGTCCATTGACTCCAGTCTAGAAGAGCGAGCCTCCTGTATTTCTAGAAACAAAAGAAAACACATGCGCCCATGTGACTGCACTGCAGGACAGGCCAGATGTCGACCAAGACGGGAAGAAAACAAGTGGGGAGAAGGATCAGCATTTATTTATCTATCGCTACTTGTTTAGTTATTTGTTTGTTTATAAGAAAAAATGTAGTAATTAGTTAGCCTCACTAGTCTTGGCTGAAATGATACATAATATCCCACTGAAATGCAGATGAAGTGAGGGTACATTTAGCTGACTTGTAATATGAATAAATGCATATTTGTACCTTTTCACAATTCTGAAGAGCCACTGACGGGTTTTGTTTTTTGTTTTTTTTTTTGGTGGCAATTTGGTCGCTCACTTTGTTTTGAATTAGGATTAACCTGTTAATTAAAACCAATTAAGATACGGTATCTCTATGTAGGATGATACCACTCTGCTTTAACACACTTTGAAGATTAAAATTTCACCATTATGTTCCTTTTTGGAAAGAAAAGATCGAAAAGATGTTTACATGGAATCGGTCGCAAAATTAAGAAAATTCTGTCAATTCAATTAATAATTTGAATGTAAAGGATGTCACGATTGTTTTTCTAAGCCTTAACGTATCAACATCAAAATATTTTTATTAACTAAATATACGTTTGGCAACATGGTGGTGTAGTGGATAGCACGTCCATGTCACAGCAAGAAAGTCCTGAGTTTGATTCCCGGCCTCGGGCGTTTCAGTGTGCCGTTTGCATGTTCTACCCTTTCTCGTGTGGGTTTCCTCCTTGTACTCTGGTTTCCTCCGACAGTATTAAAAAAATGCACATTAGGCTAACTGGCTGTTCCAAATTGCCCCAGGTATGAGTGTGAGTGTGAATGGTTGTGTGTGTTCCCCTGCGATAGTCTGGTGAGCTGTTCATAGTACTCCGCCTTCGCCCTGTGTTGGCTGAGAAAGGTTCAAGCCTCCCTGCCACCCTAATAGTAGGTGTGTAATAGTAAAAGCTGGAGGCATGGTGGCTTAGTGATTAGCACTGTCGCCTCACAGCAAGAAGGTTCTGGGTTCGAATTTCATCCAAGGGCCTTTCAGTGTGAGGTTTACATGTTCTCCCTATGCTTGCATGGGTTTCCTCTGGGTACTCCAGTTTCCTCCCACAGTTCAAAGAAATGCACATTTGGTCAACTGGCTACTCTAAATTGCCCATAGATGTGAATGTGAGGGTGTGTCTGTGTCTGCGTTAGCCCTGCATGGGACTGCTTGCCCCCCTAACAAACCCCCCCCTCCCCCCTTCCCCCAAGCCCAACTTCAGCTGGGTTTGGTCCGGTGTCCCCTAAGGGAAAAGCAGTATTGATAATGGACAGAAGGATAAACAGAAACATTTACAGCACTACATTCTCTTAAGAGGAAAGCAATATAATGTAATTTAACCGACACTATGACAAGCTCGTCAAGTGTATTAATGAAAACTGTGGTTTATTTAAAGTCTTATTATAGATGTATAAAATGCACATCAGGGTTATATAAACTGCAGCACTGCTGGGGTCAGAAGTGGTGGGACAGTGGGTAAGACTCTGCATTATTAATTGGATAGCCGGGGTTCTGTTGGGCCCCTGAGCAAGGTCCTTAACCCTCCTCTGCTCGGTTATATAAATGAGATAAAATGTAAGTCACTTTGGATAAAAGTGTCTGCCAAATGCCATAATTGTAAATTTAAATACTTACATAAAAAAAACCTTAGCAGTGAAGGACAGGAGGAAGTCTTATACTTTCATAGATGGACAGGAGAGAAAAATGCTGGACTGAGCAGTCGACTGAGTAATTTGCCCTCTAGGCACAGCATTTGTCTGCCCTCTTTACCAAAAAGAATACTTTCTGACAATACATGTAAACCTCAATTTTCAAGAATACGCCATCATTCCTACCATCACTACCAAAAGGGCCCTTATTTAAACACCATAGTCTTTCAGCTGGAACAAACAACTGTCCAGCTGTCACTGCATCAAAGAGGCCAGTTTTAATAACTGAAGTCATTTGAAACATCTTTCAGTATCGAAGCTCGAGATGTAAAGAAGCTTCACTGTAACAGAAAGTGGCCTTACTGTTTCTCACAAGCATACAGGCAGAGACCAAAGAAGAAACAGGAAGCCAGCTACAACAACAGGAAGTTGTGGATTGTGATCAGCAGGGGAAACACTGCGAAACAAGCACGTTGGTCTAACATATAGAAAGAGATACTCAACTCTTACTCCTAGCACAGAGAACAGAAATAGCTCTTGAGTCAAAAAGGAAACAGTAAAACGCTGCAGCGTTGACACTTAATGTTCATGAGGCTTCAGAGTTAACATTGTAAAGAGTCTCATTTTATTTAATATTTCTCTCTACTGATTTTTATGACTGCTGTATAACACTGTTTAACAAGCAAATGGTTTGTGAAGCCCGACTATATACCCCCGACTCCTCAGGCTGCGAAACATTACAGAAGAAAAAGAATTAGGTGTTTTGTTTAAAAGAAGAGGTGGATGGATAATTACAAAAATGTCCATGACGTGTCAATATGCTAGGAATAATTCATTCATTCATTAATTTTCTGAACCACTTAATCCTAATTAGGGCCGCGGGGAGGCTGGCGCCCATCTCAGCCAACTCTGGGCAAGGGCAGAGTACATCCTGGACAGCTCGCCAGGCCATCGCAGGGCAGAAACACGCTGACGGCTATGCAGCCAACTCTTGAATCATGCTATGAATAATATATATGTATAAAGACCACAGGTGAAAATAAGTGAAACCATTTGTGTACAGTAACAGTTTAACCCCTTGAACTCTGACCTGTATACAGCTACCCTGCCCTCCACCCTGGGTTCCCATTTAAAAAGCACTATTCATTTTCAGCTGGCTAAGCCCCATTTCGTGTCTACATCCACGTCCGCATCCCCAACTGCGTCCCTTGCCCCACCCATGTCCTCCAGTATCCCCAGTTCCAATATCTGATTCATCACTAGTATAAGCTTGGTCAGTACCGTTGCTGTTTGATTTACTCAATACTTTTGATTCACACCACCGTTCTCACTCTGATTGCCGTAATCACTCTTATCGGATCAAGTGCGGCTCTAGTGTAGCACTGACACAACAGCGATTCATAATTGCCAAAAATCTCGATTAAAGTAGATGACAAGTAGCAGAAGCAGCCCCCAAGTCACTCACAAGCCATGACTGTATGTCAGCACGGTGGCGTAGTGGTTAGCATGTCCACCTCACAGCAAGTGGGTCCTGGGTTCGATTCCCGGACTCGGGAGTTTTTATTGTTGAGTTTTCATGTTCTCCTTATGCTTGCACGTGTTTCCTTCGGGGAATTTCAGTTTCCTCCCCCAGTCCAAAGACGTGCACTTTAGGCTAATTGGCTGTTCCAAATTGACCCTAGGTGTGAGTGTAAATGGTTGTGTGCCCTGTGACGGTCGGACAAGCTGTTCAGGGCACCGGCCTCCCTGCAACCCTAGTAGGATTAAGAGGATCTGCAAATGGATGAAATGACTGGATGTAAAACGTGTTCTGATTCGCTAAAAATGACTCTAAAGCTATGTCTATTTATAGCATGAACAGAAGCCAATTTACTGGCCTGCAGTGTATACAGAGCGGCTGGAAAACCAGCCAGGTGGGTTAAGCTATGACTCAGCATCTATAGAAATTAAACAGTATCTAACAAAAATATGTACATTAGGCTACTGGGGTACATCTTTTTATAGTGGCAGACAATCAACTGCTGAATCAGTCCTCTGGCTCCTGATTAATCCCTCACTAACCCCTGTAATAACCCACCCCCCAGTTAGCTGTCTCTACCCTGCTACATGACAGCTGCCAGGAAAAGGGCAGGGAAGGTTAGTATTTTTGAGACACTCTATTTGTGCTGAATGCACTTAAAGAGCTGTCTACCCTCTTCTGCATACACGAGCTCACGTCTACCCAAGACTTGATAGATTCGGCAGTGATTGGCCAGCAATCCCAGAACCCGTCTGTTCATATTTAAAATGCTAACCGCTCAGTGTAAACCAAATGATTAATTCAACCCTCTGAAGCAATATCATTTATACGAATCCTACATGCCAGTAAAGAAGAAATAATTTGAATTATGTGCATACTGACAGGGTTTTCCTGCTTCGAGTGTCAATCATTAAAGCCTGGAAGAGCCCTGACAGAGGCTGACAAGAGTCCTGATGAGGTCATTTCATCAGTGGGAGGCACAGAATGTACTGCAGATGTCCTCCTCTGATTCACTACACCACCGACAGAGGAAGGCGTGAAGAAGAGAAATGAAGTGACACAGCAGTGTTTTACTGTTGGGTGCAATTAAAGTGTTTGTTCTCTCCAGGTTTGAGATGAATGGTGCAGGATGTGTAGCCAACGAGAGAAGTGAGTGATTGTGAGCTTCCTGAAGAACCTAATAGAGTGTCAGTCTAATCGAGCATTTGTCTTTTTTTTTTTTTTTTTTTCCAAGACGTTCTAGCCAGATGGCATTTAACAGACTTTTTATTTATTTCTGAACCCCAGCAGCTCGGAGAGACTATGCACAAAGCATTTTCCTGATGACTACATTAGTTTCTTGGATGAGAGATTTAGCATTGATTGGTATTCCTTCTTTTCAGTTATGCCAAGTTTATAATTGAAACATATGAAACTCATGAGGCTTAACAGTGGTGAGATCACGATCATGACCTCCAAATACACATTTGACATAAGAACTCCTACACCAGCTCTGTCAAATAGCTGCTGTTATGGTTACTGTTATTACCATCGCATTGCCTACTTTGTGTTGCTTTATACCACAGTGCTGTGGAATCATTGAACCTGATTGGACAGAAGGTAATAGGTTAAATATTATTTGATAACATCATGATTCTGATGGTAGTGCTGGCTGCAAGGAAAACCACAGAAAAAGACTCTTGTGAAGCTTCATCGTTCATTTTCTGAACCACTTAATCCTAATTAGGGTGTCGGGCAGGCTGGCGTTCATCTCAGCTGACTCTGGGTGAGGACAGCGTACACCCTGGACAGCTCGTCAGTCCATTGGAGGGCAGAAACACTCTTTACGAAAGTCAGCAGTGGTTCTTTTACATGCCTCTCACCACAGACAGTGAGAGACATGGCTGGCCTTTGATAACCCAGTCAGCTGCACTGCGGGGACAGCAGTGACAACCCAGCGACAGTGGGACTTGAACCCCCTACCTTGGGCTCAGTAATCCAGCACCCTACCACCGGGCCATCACTGCCACGGTGAAGCTTTCGATATTTAACTTTTTTAAGTTTAAATTTAAGCTTCCTGTTCAGGTTCCCACTATGGGGAAAGCCTACAGGACAGAGGATTCATGTCATGTGAGTAGAGTGAAAGAGGACTGTGATCTTTAATAATTAAACAATTGCAATCACAGGCAAGTGTCCCAGGGGAATAAAACACTTCAACACATGTTGTTATAGCAAAATAATCAACTGTGCATTAGTAATGGCCCCCTGCTTTGTGCCAGACCACTCCAGCTCACTGTTGATTATTTTCCTCCAACAGCAAGCCCTGTTGTTTTATTTCCGGTTCTTATGCTACATTTCATTACAGCATGTCTCTAGTATTTCCGAATGGATTAGTCAGAATCTGTCCTCTTTATTTCTTTTTACCAACATTTTTTAACCTGATCCAGAGTTTTTTATTTGATACTGGATATTAGACTGTGTATCCCTTATAAGCACAATTGTAATGCTATAATATAAGGACACACCTGTTTGTTACCATTTATCTCATTTTAAGCCTCTGTGTCAGTGACAGACAGGGCAAGAGGCATTATGACCATCCGTCTGTCGGGAACGTTCTCTTGAACATGATATCTCAAGAACTCTTTAAAGGATTTTATTTTAACCTTGCATAAAAGTCCACTTTGACTCACAAATAAAGGTAAAGGTCACTTCTAACTCACGTTTACCAATTTTGTGAACAGTACATCCGGTCCATATTTGTGAAGGTGATATCTTAAGAATACTTTCTTAACACTTGGCACAAATGCCCACCATGACTCAAGAATAAACTGGAGGTCATGGGCCAAAGGTCAAGATCACTGCAACCTTATGTGCCTTGTTTGTGAAGATGATAACTTGAGGCCACTTCAAAAGATTTTCCTCAAACTCTGCAAAAAAGACCAATCTGATTAAACTTTGGAGGTCAAAGGTCAAAGATCAAGGTCACTGCAGCCTCATGTGTGCCATACAATGTTGTGAACACAATGTTTCAAGAATGCTTTGAGGCATTTTCTTCAAACTTTGCACAAATATCTATTTTGACTCAAGGATGAACTGATTTGATTTTGAAGGTCCCTGCGGCCTTACCGTGTGGATGCATATAACCACTAGTAGTAGTTCTAGTTTATTTTTGACATTGTTTATTTTACTGTTTACACTTAAAATGGTTAAGGTCTAACATCTATTATATTTAAATTTACTAATAATTTATAACATAATTCACATTAACATAAATACTTAGCCTTATGATTGTAAGCTAATGATTAACCAATTCCAACTTATATATTCCTGATTACCTAAAATAAATGCAATAAGTCAGAATTCCAATTCAATTGTGACAAGCTTATTCACTCCTGATTTATATCTGTTTATATTTCCTAACCCGGGTTTTACACTGGGGCACGATGTGATCCAAAAAAGCATGGAGCTCTGTGATTTATGAGCATGCTTGGAGCATGATTGGGGTACAAAAAAGGAGACAGGGTGCATCCAAGTTTTTAAGATCATCAAGATCCCCTATGATGCCGCATCAGGGTCAGATACACTCTGTTACGGTCTGTTAAGGTCTACTGCAATCTACTACGATTCACACATTCTATCATGATTAGCTTCAAATCACAATATATCGTAATTATCAAAGATGGTAAAAAATTTGCCACGATCAGCACAATCACAAATCCGCCAAGTTCCCTCAAGATCATTACAGTTCGATCCCACGACCCCCATGTTCCTCTTAATTCTCTTAAATGGAGATCGTGGACATCATGCCCCAGTGTTAACCCAGGGTAAAGAGTTACAAGCAAAACTACATTTCAAAACAACAACAATGGTTTATTATAAGATATATAAATTAATTAATTTTCAAATGAAATGTATTGTAATATTAATATTATATTAGGATTTTTCTTAAAGAAGCACTAATAAATACCAAGAAACATTACAGAACACAAAACCTACAGATGAAGGCCTGTGAAGTGCATTTCAACAACTTGGATTGGATATCGGTTAAATTCTAGTGATTCTTGTTCTTATTTATTTCCATTTCAACATTAAAATATTTAGATAACAAAAGTATCTTTATAGCATTAGCTACACATCCATACTGTTTATAACTGTATTTTGTTAGTTATGCATGTTAACATATCTAAATAATTTGGCATGCTGTTGAGTCAATGTGTAGGCAGACAGCTATTAACCTAAAATTTTTTATCTCTGCCTTCCTGAGTGCAGAGTCACCTGTTTATTCACCTTAAGCTCTTTACCTGTGCAAAACCAGCTTAAATCTGCAAAACTAATCAAGTCAATGGACAACTGAAGCATCAACAAGACGATATTCATACGTGAATCCCATATTAGTGTTGATGGATTGGAGGCAAGGACAGATAATGCTCTAATCTGGTTGGATGTGACCCTAATCCCCGAGAGCCAGGTTCCTGGATTAATCTCATACAGGAAGCAGGGCCGTGTTCTACTCCTGATCTCTGACACCACTGTATCAGGTACAGCAGTACTCTGGGTTTTTCAACATTCCCTGCTTACTCAATTAATCACATCTAACTTTTTGGTACATGTCTTGAAAATATTACTCATCTTCCATACACAATCTACATCGCTTATCTTTCCATTAATAGTAGACAAATTTCCAACAGCAACAAAGGAGCTACAGCAGACCTACAATATGCACCTAAAAGGACTATTACTCAGCGACTGAGGCGTTTATGTAGTAAGGGTAGAAACCCAAGCAAATACAACACCCCCCAAAAACTGTGCAAGGTGGACTCTGAACGGCTTCTACGAAGGCAGGTCTCTGTTCTCTGTCTTTCTGTTCATAGGGATGGGTCTATCCGAATAGATGATTAAAGCACCCACAAAGCCACTTACTGAGAATGAAAGCCTGTTCATGAATAATGTAAAATAATGTAGGCAAAATAAAACTACCCAAGGGAAGGCAGGTATTAGACACATTTTGCTAGATGCAGACAAGAAAAGCATCAAAATAATGAGAATGCCTTTCAAAATTATTAAAAAAAAAAAAAAACATATTCCTGCAGAAGCTTGGTTTCCTGTTTAGTATTCACCACACATTTCTGTTTCCGATGACAACAGCTGTTAAAGAGAATCTCGAAAGTTTTTCTGTGCATTAGTGACAGGACTTCCAGATCACCAATAAGAGTCGACTCTTATTCCACCCAAATGACTCACTGCCTGTTTCTTTCCTAATTCTAGCCAAATGTCTCGTTCTTTTCCTATACATACTTTAAATTGCTTAATAAAATGCCATTAACAAAAGTTAAAACATTATACTAAATCTTCATACATTTTATTTAAAGGTGCCCATTCACTAGTGAATATCCTGTGTGATTATCTTCCATTATCAGTTCGTTTTGGATAAATATAATGGTTTCCTGGTGAAACCGCAAACTCACAAGCTCATGGGCTTACTCACCTGTATGATTTCTTGTCTTGGTTCTGCGTCTGTTTACATTAACAACAACAATAACATGCCCATATGACGAGAAGAACGATCTTGTGCATGCTTGATAACTTGGCAGTGCAAAACTGATTCATAGGAAGTCAAAAAGATCAAGTGATAGGAAACAGAAAAAAAAGTATACGATTTCAAGAGAAACAAAAACGGTGGCAATGTTTATAATATCATTACGCTTGGTACAGCATTAATACTTGTGTACAGGAGTAAGCAAACGGTTTCAGAAAGACACTGTGGTCGATTCCATTTTATTTTCAAGAGTTAACACTGTATTTCATGTTTATTTAATATACCTGGTAAGTGAATGGGCATCTTTATATAAATGTAAAAAACAGTGAAGTGGAACATATGTAACTTTTTGAATACAGCAAAAGTTGCTGTATCAATATGATTCTTCTGTTGTTTCTACACAAAACTGGTCCTTCTTATTGTAAAATTACACTACACTACACATTAACTAGCTGCAGTGCAGTCGAATCCTCATTCTATCTCAGTGTTATGCAGAAAAGGGTCGAGTATCTTTACATTGCTGCTCGAAGTGTTTCTACATCGTTGTCATGCAAAACAACAGCATCTGAGCTCATTGGATGAGGAAGTGATTAAACCAGTGCATCTAAACTCTGTTTGTGTGGTTCGACAAGGCTCTTCAGAGTTGATGCCAGATATTCAGCTAACAAAGTCAACTCAATGAGTGATATTACTTGCATTACTACTTCGCCATACATTATAAATAGTATAAAAAATGCATACACATGCCTACACTTCTTATTTTACATTCATCTTGTTTGTCGAGGCCTCTTACTGCTGTAAATGCACAATTATGCATCGCAAGTCTCTCAATAATATGTACTTGCCACTGCTTTCAGAAATAATAATGCACTAATTATATTATTAACTTGTTTTCTTTGTAATACCCCTATTACACATTGGCATTTCAGGCTCGCGTATGTACAGCATATCAGGATCTGTTGCAGTAAATAAAGGAACACGACAACAACACTGGCTTATGTAGCTAATACTCTTGGATGTATAACATGATCTCCTTGGCACTGTGTTTGTTTTTTTTTGTTTTTTTCAAGTCCGCACTTTAAAATCCATAGCACATACATAGCAGCTTTGATACGTCATACACACAACACATGTACACCGTAAAATTAAAAGCTATGCAGAAATGCTGCAGTGGGAACGCTGCTTGAACAAGTCAATGCCGTGCGAACGCTTCAGTTGAAATAACAATAGTGACAGAGAGCGCGTCATCACAAATAACAATACGTGTATGACTTGGTTGCAGTGTGTGTGTGCGTGTGTGTGTGTGTGTGTGTGTGTGTGTGTTTGTGTGCGTGTGTGGACAAAATTATAATTAAAAATTTTTTTGCCGTCTGACTCACATGGAGACAAAGTTAACACCTTAAACTCGTTACGTTCAAACCATGCCTGATGCAGGCCACATTATTCTTCTGAAAGAGGTCACTGCCATTAGGGATTACTGTTGCCATGAAGAGGTGTGCTTAGTCTGCACCAATGTTTAGGTAGGTTTTACGTGCCAAAGTAACATCCACATCAGTGCCAGTACCCAAGGTTTCCCAGCAGAACATTGCTCAGAACATCACAGTACCTCCTCCAGCTTGCTTTCTTCCCATAGTGCATCTGGGTGCCACACATGCGCCCAGCCACCCAATTCATATAAACGAGAACATGAAGTGAATGAACCAGTTCTTATGAAGTCATGCCAGATCCTTCTCCCCACAAATGTGACCCATTACTGAGCCTCAGGTGCACATGTCCCTGTCAACAGTTCACCAGCTGTCCTTCCAGGGACCACTATCGGTACACAGAGGCTTATGTATGGACAACAAGAAATGGTACAAAATATTGGTGGCAAATTTCTGGGGTAAAGGACAACAAAACTCTGCAAGATCTGCTGTTACTGGACATTGTGTTGGGCTTCATATTTATATTTACATTTATGGCATTTGGCACACACCCTTATCCAGAGTGACATACATTTTTATACCAGTGTGCAACTGAGCATTTAAAGGCCTTAAAGGCCGGCTTCATGTTGGAGCTGCATCACAGCGTCATTGATGATTATCTTTCTTATCAGCTACACAGCAGATTCTGCTTACTACATGAAATCTCTCGTCCATATTCTTTTGTGGATCAGCATCTTTTAACTCAGTTTGTGCCTCACAGTATAGTACATGGTGGAGAGAGTACCAAGCTGTGAAATGTAGAGGCACAAGACAAATAAGGACTTTATAATAACTTACGCTACATAATCACCACATTTATATGTGGCCTGTTTCAAATGCATTTTGAGCTCCGTCCTGCTTCCAGCACAAAATACCTGCTTCTCACTCAAACACGAAGCTGTGGATAATCCATCATCCAAGGAAATACAAAACCACTGCTTGGGGCACATATTACATATTCATATAAAGAAACACAGCCATATTATCAAGAGCATGAATTAATAATAGGGCGGCATGGCAGTGTAGTGTCAAGCATGCCCACCTCACAGCAAGAAGGTCCTGTGTACGTTCTTACGTGTGCTAGCATGGGTTTCCTCCCAAAGACATGCACACGAGGCTAACTGGCTGTTCCAAATTGTCCCTAGGTGTGGATGTGAATGGTTGTGTGTGTTGGCCCTGCGATGGTCTGGTGAGCTGTTCAGGGTGTACCCTGCCTTTGCTCAGTGTTGGCTGAAATAGACTTCAGCCTCCCTGTGGCCCTGGTAGGATTAAGTGGTTGGGCAAATGAGAGAGGGAATTAATCAAAATGAAACAGAATTAACACTGTTTTAGGAAAGCTAGCAGGTAACACGCCAAGCTAATGACCACTAGACACTAGCATGCTAGCCGCCAATCTGCTAACTCAATGTCTTTATAAAAGAAAAAAATAGCTGTGAAGATAAAGAAAGCCGCGCATATGAAGGAAAAAAAGGAACAAGTTCTATATCCTTTCTCTTTCCTGGATACTATACTTAACACACCCTTCCTCCCGTGCCTTCCACACGTCACTTTTTTCTTTCTCTTTCTTCCCTCAAGACCATGCATGTGCAATTTCATGATATACTGTATTTGTAGTAATAAGTGCAAAGGATACACAAGTAACAAGAAATAGGAAGATAAACGGAGAATTAGGGGAAAGAGAGACGGTGTGGAGGCGGGAAGCGGGGAGAAACAGGGCAATATGTCAGAGAAGGGAGATATATTTAGAGAGAGAAGATTATAGTGAGCGTGTCTGGAAGAGGAGGCCGTATGCAAGTAGCTGTTTGTGAAAGAGAAAGCTGAAAGAGAGAGAAAGAGAGAGAGAGAGAGGAAGGCACATGAGAGGAGAACAGAGGGCGCAGTGTGCCGCAGGCCACCAGAAGACTGCTAAAGAGGAAGGGGGAGGAGAAGGAAAGGATTGAACGATCGAGCTGGACACTCTAACGTGACCCCTTCTGCTACACCGGCTACAGCACTGAGGGTCTCGTCACACCTTAACCAGCGGTGGAAAATACCCACCACTGTGGTATTGCTTTTACACTTACTTAAAGGCTGGGAAAACCTGAAGAAGCCCAGGAACGATGATAAAAATACTAAAAACGCATTAAAAGATTAAAAGCTTTGATGAAACCTCATTAAGGTCCTCATCTAAAAGAGATGCTTTGTGTTCGTCCTACGGCCTCTGCCTAACGCTCGATCACAAAGACCTCTCTAAGTGCTACTGGACCACATTGACATTCCTCCCTCATAAAAAAGGATCAAGCATACCCAAAAACATTCTGTTCTTTATGAAATGTATACTACATTATTATGTCGTACTTCCCAGGAATCACAGAGGAAGTGTAATCGTTAAGCTATTTAGGATGTCATATTAATGTGGCACATTTTTCTTTTCTAATAATAACTTATTTCCATTTATTTTAAGAATTATTTGTGATTTTGCATCCTTGCATATAGATGATAGATATAAAAACATATATAACCTCTTAATGGTGGTAATTTCCATGATTTTTGATTGTCCTCCTTTTTAAAAGAAAGGTCTCCCTAGAATACAATAAAAATATAATAAAAAAGAGTATAATAAAAGTGAGCACTGACTTACTTTCTAAGCCTATATTTATTAGCTAGCTTCAAGTTTTTAGCTTACACTTAGCATCAAACTGTTAGCTTCAGCTTACCTTTTACTTTCTAATTTGCAAAAACTTCGTTTTGTGATGTCTTGTAATTACCACTTTTTTCATTCATCTCATAATATCCTACAGGCATAAAATATTGATGCCCTATAAATATATGTAAATTATTCAGAATGAGGGCAGCGCGGTGGTGTAGCCTCATAGTGAGGAGGACCTGGGTTCTTCTGTGTGGAGTTTGCATGTTCCCCCCATGCTTGTGTGGGTTTCTTCAGGGTACTCCGGTTTCCTCCCACAGTCCAAAGACATGCACATTAAGCTAACTAGCTGTTCCAAATTGCCCCAGGTGTGAGTGTGAATGGTTGTGTGTATTTTGACCCTGTGATGGACTGGCGAGCTGTTCAAGGTACAAATCCTACATTTGTGTGAACACGCAATGTACAGCAGTGCAAAGGATTACGCAAAAAAAAAATGCGGATTTTCATGAAGTTTCTACCAGAGTTGAGGCTTTGGACAAGGAAGGTTTTTGAGAACCTCTGGATATATGAATTTTTTAACGGATTCTTTAACATTGTGACACTTGTGGTTCATATGGGAGTTTACTTAGCTTGGCGGAGGCTTGTACTCTCCGAGTGATCTTTCTGCTTATTGTTGTTATTTATACAATCTACATCACAGGGATGCATTTTACCACAAACAGTTTAAATGCTTATGGTTTTGTTAGTTCTCCTGTGCCTCACTACAGACACCAGATGGGGAAAAAAATTCTATTATTTTTCACAAATGATATTCAAAACGCAGAGCAAACATGGCACTGTAATGGTACATCCTGCACTGGCCTTTGCTTTGACTAGCATGTGTCTGTGCGTCACGGGTCTCTTTATGTGCTTATATAACTCTGAGGGAAGTCGGGGACTTTAAACAGACAGATTCATACATTTATTTTACAAAATCCTGTCGGCAGCTCTGATTGTAGAATAAATAGAATATTATCAAAATTTTCCTTCCTGCCAAAAAAAAAAAAGGAAAATCTTTGTCAAAATTTATATCCAACACTACTTTTCCTTGTAGATTTTTTTGGGAAAACATGCTCATTTTGCTGGCATGGCAAGGCCGAGACCTTCAACAAAGACGAAAGACACAATCTATCTCACTACAGTGAAAACAATTCAATTACATGTACTTGATTTTATAGTATTTCTACAACCAACTGGGCACAAAACATCATTATCCACAGCTGTACGTTTCTTAAATGCGCAAGACTCAAGGTCAAAGACCATGTCTGGATATTTTCTAACCTAAACTTTTTAGATTATGCTGTAGGGTACCCTAAGTGTAAAGGTCCTCTGAGGGAATACTATAATTATTGGTGTTCCTTTAAAAAGGACATGGTTCTTCCATTATTAAAGCTTCGGGGGAGTGTTGTGTCTAGTGGCCCAGGCTGTCTTGTGAAGTCATCATGAATTCTGTTTTACGGTATTTCACTGTGAAACTAGGTTGCCTCTGCCAAGTGGTTAAAGCTTGCTGATATACAAATCCCACAAAAAAAAATACTGACATCAAACACAGAAAAGCCTGGGTAAAACAATATCAGTATTTCATGACGGCCCTATGAAGAGGGCACGGTGCGGTTACTGTTAGCACATCCACCTCACAGCAAGAAGGTCCTAGGTTTGAGTCCGTGTGGAGTTTGCAGGTTCTTCCCATGCTTGTGTGGGTTTCCTCTGGGGACTCCGGTTTAGGCTAATTGTCTGTTCCAAATTGCCCCTAGGTGTGGATGTGAGTGTGAATGGTTGTGTGTGTGTGTGTGTGTGTGTGTGTGTGTGTGTGTGTGTGTGTGCTGTCCTGCAATGGTCTGGCAAGCTGTTCAGGGTGTACCCCGCCTTCACCAAGTAACGGCTGAGATAAGCTCCCTGCTCCTCGCTCTCTGACTATGAATTTGAAAACCTGTTATATGAACTGACAATAACAACCAAGAATACTAGGAACAGTAGCTTGAAATAATTTGCATGCTGGAGTGGAACAAGATCCCTCGACGAGTATCTGCAACCTTGTTAGACATTACAGGAAGTGCTTTAGTGCTGTTATTGCATGTGATATTGAATTTATATATTTATTTTTGCTCACTTTCATGAAGGTTTCCAATGATTCAGCAGTTGATCATACTGTACATTGTGCTGCTGAACATTAGGATATCCATAAACAGAACTTTGCTACCTTTGTGTTATAAACCATTTTAATTGGCCTTAATAACTAATTACACTTTATCTTTATCCCTGTGTTACTCTATAATTCAATCAACACATGCTACATTGTGGTATTTCTATATCCACTTCCTGTAACAGACTAATTTAAATATAAATGCATTGCTTAAGATACTTCAGTAAAATCTGCATGAGGAAGAGCATGAAAAATGTGTAGGCTATTTATAGACAGGCTTTACGAGAAGAAGGAAAAAAGAAGGATCTGAGAGTTTGGTGGTTACTGAGTCTTGCTGATTAGCGTACAGGTCTGTTTCTTTTGCGGCCTCCTTTCACGCCTTTACTCCATCACACTCCACAAGAAAAGTAGGCTGAACATAGACACCAAATGCACCCTGTAAAGGTAAATAAGTAGGGCTGCGACTGGGTGATGCCTAATAATAATCAAAATGATACTGGTTTCTGAAAAAAAAAAAAAATCTCAATACCTGAAAACAACAAAATTAAAACTGCTTTATATTTTAGACCAATTTACATACAGGGAAGCCTGTTGGGCTTTTTACACCCGAGCCTACTGGCTCAACGGGCCGGTGCTTATCCCGGGTTTTAAAGTGACTAGGAGTTTAACTCCTCCTGGGTGGAACGCTAGTCCATCGCAGGTTACCTTCCCAGTATTTTTACTGGTACCCATGTATACTGCTGGGTGGACGCTGGCACATTTGTGGTTAAGATCTTGCCCAAGGGTCTTAGCACGGTGGGGGTCTAAGAGGGATTCGAACCCACGACCTCCCGATTATAAGCACAGTACCCTAACCAATACACCACCGGCCCCATAATTTACAGAAATTTACACACCTCACAAAAATAAATTAAAAAATAAATAAATTACATACATTTTCTGCATAAATGTCTTGTAAATAATATGTTCTGCTTGCTGTATGAGGAATGTATTTGCATTGCCTTTGCTAATTTTAGTGTAGTTATCACTGGTTTATAAATACTATTAGAAGTAATATAAGTACTATATTATTTCCAAAAATGAACAACAATTGGATAGACACCATGATCCGTGAATCACGATAATTAACATGTGATATTGCCAAGCCTTGTTCATTTGAAGTAACTTCTGGCGAAAGACCTTACATCTGTACACTGGATCTATCCAGGAAGCTTCTCCGGTCACTCTGTCTGTCTCTCTCACTCATTTTCCATACTGCTTAAATCTACTAGGGTCACGGGGAGGCTGGAGTGTACCTCAGAGGGGTACACAAGCATTCACACTCATGCACACCTAGGAGAAATTTGGAACAGCCAATGTGCATGACCTTGGTCTGTTAGAGGAAACCCACACGAGCACAGAACCGCCCGAGCCCGGGACTCAAACCCAGGACCTTATTGCAGTGAGGTGGACAAACAAATGCAACAAAAACGCCACCATGCCACCCTTTTCCGCTTACACCACAAGCTAATTTCCATTGGAAGTCAGTCTGATTCATGGTATAGGACACTTTGTGATCATGTTTTTCTCACATGTGAAAATACACATTTCAGATTATAAATAAAAGCTTTTCACCAACCACTGTTTTTAAGGTAGCCTTTTGGATTTTATGCCACTGCAGGCGGATAATAAACATTGGGGTTTATTCTTCTGGCACTCCAACAATGTCTTCCAGTCAATACACATTACACTACTGTTCAAAATACTCTTAGAGAATGGACCAATTGTAGTAATCCTTTTACCCTCATTACTCTTTGACTCAGTATAGTCGCAGTGGTATAAGGACTGTCTCTTACATAACAGCAAATTACAACTGGCCACATGATGACATTCAATCCTCAAATGGCTGCCCCTATGGCAGAGTTTTTAAGCATACTGGATCAATTCTGTGTCCTTGAAAAAAAGCCAGCCCAACAAAACAGGAAGCAAAATGTGGAGACCAATAGCCATATAATCAATTCTCACAGCTTTCAAGAAAAAAAAAAAGCATCAAATCTCAAGGGTCTCAATTTGCAATGCTTTCTATTTAATCTCCGTAACTGTACGGCCAAATACAAACCTAAAAAGAACTTTCCTATGCTCAAACATGGGTTGGAATAATATTTGTTATTACTGACTGGCAACTATAGATTTATGAATTTTGCCTGCTGTTTAGAAGGTGTGCCAGTCTTTCCGTGCTACTCATGTCAGCCATCAGGTCAGACACTGTCCCCACTACTCCCAACTAAGCAAGGCAATTTAAGTTTAACACTATTCTCAGTCTCTGGGCTGCAATATTATCTGTAATCAAATATAAAGTCTGAGTACAAATACAGTAAGGCCATTCTTTTTTTTTTGTTGTTCTTTGTTAGGCAAATCCGACGATGTTAATATTTGTGATTTCTAAAAAAAATAAATAAGGAAAAATGTCTTTATTGATTCCCTTTGGTCTTAACTTGCTGGGTGTGCAATGAATTTTAAAACCGCAATTTTTTTTTTTTTTGCACCAAGGTTGTCCTTTCGCCAAGCCTGTCCACACAGCCACTATTGTAACTACATTGTGTACATCCCCGCATGTGAACTTGCCTGTCGGAAATGTCACTGAGCCCAGCCACTATTTCAAATCCAGCGATCTACATAATGCGTGTACGTACAAACATCCAGTGCGCGACACTATCGGACTATATGTCTGACAGAACTAGGACAATACAGGATTTTTTTTTTTTTTTTTTTGAAAGCAGAGACTTCAGATTTGATTGATTTAATACATGCAGACATCCTCCATCCTGAGCTGATGGCTGCAGCATCAAAAGCTACCTGGGGTCCAGTCACTTTTAATCCCACCCTCAGAGGCGAGGTGAAAGGGGAGGTGTATGAAAGTATTTTTAGTGCAACCTCCTTTTTAAATGGCGTAGAAAACGTTGGGACAGTTTGTGTCACTGGTCTGTTTAAAGCAGGAGTTTCAACACAATATACAGAGTACGAGGAGCTCAGGACATCAGCTCAGGACAGACTACTGTATTAAAATTATTAAATGTTTAAATCAAGGCACAAGTTCTGGCTTCTTTAAGAATACAAGAAGGGGCAAAATAAAAAATATATATATATTTTTTATTTGTTATTCTTGTATTATTCCCTGTCTCCTGTCTTGGGTTTACATAATAGAAATCCGCCATGCAAGGAATTAAAAAAAAGAATGGTCTAAGTAGTAAAAAAAAATGCAGTAAAACAAAATGCTATCATCGAGAGCCAGTCAGTGCAAGAAGGGATAATATAATACAAGCGTTTTGATGGACACTCTGCATCCAGAATCAACAACTACAGCAAGCTGAAGAGTTTCCACTGCGAAGCACCGCTCACATTTATTTTCAGGAAACAGTGGGTATTTGGGATCAGATTTTGCTTGTCCAGGAAGGCCTCAGATAAAATACAGATTGTGTTACATGAGCATCACACTGCTTCTGAAATGCCATGCCATGTAGTGTCTATTAAGGACAGGCAAACAAAATATCATGGCGACATAAACAATTGAACTTTTACAGAATACCTTTTCTAATTTAACAGTTTCAGGGTTACACCCTGAACAGCTCGCCAGACCACTGCATGGCAACACACACACTTCCACCTAGGGCAATTTGGAACAGTATGTGCAGAAATGAACATCTCTTTGAAATGTGGGAGGAAACCAGAGTGCTCAGAGGAAACCCACACAAGCATGGAGAGACCACGCAAACTCCACACAGAAACACCCAAGCCCGGGACTCAGAACCAGGACCTTCTTGCTGTGAGCCCATACCTAACTTTCTACTTTGAGAAATTATTTTACTGAAAAATTATCTTATCATCTAATCTTATCAGATCTTTTTTTATTCAGGCTAATAATTATTTTTTTAGGCTACCAAAATCTGAAGGGTGCCTAAAGAGTCCCGAGTGTGCGTGACATGCTACATACCAGCTAACTATCACTACATTCACACTGCAAGCCAAGGGGCCTGAATCCGATTTTTTCCCAGATCCGATTTTTTTCGAGTGGCTGTTCACATTATTTTAGAGATTTGTCCTATAACAGACTGCAGTGTGAACAGTTTAAGGCCCCAATGTGGCTTGTATGCGCAGTAGAAACACATGAGTCTGACGTAGCACGTTGTTTATGAAAGTGAAAATACACAGACATTGATGGCAAATGTGGAGCTGAGAGTTTTATTTTAAAGTTACTGTGCAGTGGAGGCAGAAAAATGTGTCAGCAGATGACGAGGAGGAGAAGAATGAAGAGAAAGTGAGCCAAAACTCTGGCTGTGGCTTTTTTGGAGCAATAGCTGCTCCCTCTGTAGAGAGGTCTGTATGTGTGTATTCTTTTTGTCTTCAGGGGCTCCCACCGTTGCATAATTATGATGAATGTCGACCAAGAGTGACGTCAAGGTCACACTGAATTCCGATACAGGTGGCGTTACTGTTCAGACTGAGGTTGCATTTCAAAAAATCCGATCTGTATCCGATTTAGTACCACATATGAAAGTGGCCCATATCCGATTTGAAAAGTTCTGATTTTATGTGTTTTTGGTGTTCACACTGGCATGAAAATATGAGATATGGGTCACATAAGGGGGAAGAAATCAGATTCAGGCCACTTGGGCTTGCCGTATGAACGTAGCCTATGGATGCAAATAAATGTATTTTCATTTTGTTATAAATTCTTAAACATAGACATCGATACAGTGGATTTCATCTTCCTGGAAAAACACATTCTGACTCGTTTAAAATGAGACACCACTAAAACAAAGAAGATTCTAGAGCCAAATTCAAGCCTTTTCGTTTCGTCACTCAGAAATGCGTATGAACTGTTCCTCAAATTACGCAAGGGTGGGCACTGGTATTTCACAAGGCCACAAACCAGCTCAATATTCAGCGAAAGATTATTACGTGTAAAATGATGTTCATTCTGGAAGACAGAGGAACCTGAGTGAGAAGCATGAGGAACGAATCTGAGAATTGTAAGACCATGCTATTAAGAGTGACTAAACAATAGCAAAAAGAACACTATCATTATTGTTTTGCTACATCGTTGACGTAATGGCGCTCTGTGTCCTGTAATTTGATTTAATTTGCCTTCTACTTAATCTCCATAATTTCCAAAAAGGTTAAAGATTCTCTCCATAAAGCCTCAGTGAAGTTGAAAGTGAAACAAGAATACAAAGTTCACTCTGATTACATTTTATTAGAGGATTTTCAGGATTAGCTAGCTTTTGACACACTGCTTCGTAACATATTTTAAGAAACTTGTTGTTATATCACTACATGAAGGTCAAAAATTTTTTTGTATGGCCTCAAATGCAAATAAATACTGTGGCAAATACAGAGGTTGAACAGTGGTTATGCTTCCTCAGAAACAGAACGTCAACTGTACAACCACACATTAAAAATCAGTAAGCATCTTCACCTCCATGCTACCTAACAGGAAATTAGATTCTAATGAATAATTCTAATGAGATTCTAATAAAATCTTTATATAATTCGGTTCTGATTACCACCAAGTGCATTTATGAATCAATACCCAATCAAATGTGTTCTGATTCAGAATCATGTTGATCCCTGAGACATCTCTGGCACCACCTACACAGACAAGTGGTTTCTTTTGGATTAAAGAAAGCTATTCTCAGCCAGGGGTGGCACGGTGGTATAGTGGTTAGCATGTCCACCTCACAGCAAGAAGGTCCTGCGTTCGGGTCCCAGGTTCGGGTATTTCTGTGTGGAGTTTGGATGTTCTCCCTGTGTTTGTGTGGGTTTCCTTTAGGTACTCCGGTTTCCTTCCAAAGTCCAAAGATATGCACATTAGGCTGACTGGCTGTTCCAAATTGCCCCAGGTGTGAGTGTGAATGATTGTGAGTATGTTGTCCCTGCAATGGCGAACTGTTCACGGTGTACCCTTCCTTCACCCAGTGTCGGCTGAGATAGGCTCCAGCCTTCCCGCAACACTAGTAAGATGAAGTGGTTCGGCCTCAATAGTTTTGTTTTTAGCAGTTAGCTGTTATAACATGTAACCTTGCTAATTTGTTGATTAGATAACTGTAATGTTATCCAACACTGTGTTTTAAAGCTGTACAAATGTTCACCAATGATGGGTAAGCTGTGAGTGATTCTTATTTGTTTAGACTTAGCTAGCTACCATTTATATAAGCTAAACAACAAGCGAGCTAACTGAGTCATTGCTAAGTTTACTAAAGGTTATAATTGCTGCCGTGCACTGATTGGTTCGATATCTCGGTCACGTTTCAAATCTCGTGTTTTAGGATAAAGCATTTGTTGTAAGGTCAGTACAAGGAAATTACAGTCCTAGGCTTTGATGTATTGACTGAGGGATAGCAAGGTTTAGAATTTCCTGTATTGACTTATTTATAATATGGAATTTTTGTATCAACCCCCCAAAAATGAAAAAAAGCTGAAAGCTTTCGCTGGGGAGACACTGCTCCCTAAACCAGCTCTATTCAGGCTGTCCAAGAACACAGTGCGAAAACCGGCTACCCGAATCCCGTCTCCCCGAAATTATGCATGTTCTTGAAGCAGTAAGTGAACAATGTCCATGTTCTCCTTTTTTAATTGTGCCTACAGGTAGTTATTGGCAAAAAGCATTCGTGTAACTTGAGATCTTTTTTCGCTCTTTTTGTCAAGAATAAACCTTTGTAACTCTTTATTGTCTGTTGCATTTTTTTGTCATTCATAACACCAACAGAGGAATTTTGTTCGTCTTTAAAACCTTCGGGAAAGTAAAATTCACTCTTGGAATACGCGACACTCATGTTAAAAACTAGCGGTGATACAGAGCAAGGGAAAAAAGCTTTAAGAATGAGTCTAGTTGAAGTTTCTGTTTTTGTTGGTTCGAGTTGGTTTTGGCGGGATGAGAAAAATGTTATACTGGGGGACTATGAACCTCTCAACAGCCAATCAGATTGCACACATTGTAGTTGCCATATATTAAAACAGTTTATTAGCCTAGTGCTGCACTGCCTACTGGACTGGAAAGTGTGTTTTCCACAGTCAAGTGGAAGCCAGGTAAAGGAATTACATCTGAAGTAACAGCATAATCACTCCCTCAATGGTTTGCCAAGCCGCTTATTCCTACTATTAGGGTCACGGGAAGGCTGGATCCTATCTCAGCCAACACTGGGTAAAGGCTGGGTACTCCCTGAACAGCTTGCCAGACCATCACAGGGCAAACACACACAACCATTCACACTCACACCCAGGGGCAATTTTAACAGCCAATTAGCCTGATGTAAATATCTTTGGACTGTGATAGGAAACCGGAGTACCTGGATGTATAGTCTAAAGTTAAGTACTGTCTAAAATAAATACCTAGCAAAGAATAATTAAATATAAGAAGATTTCTTTCTGAAGAATATTAGCACTATAAGAGTAGCGGCAATACATAGCTATGTGATGCTTACATTATCTAATATTGACCCTTTAAAGCCGAATGTTATGCACAGACATAGACAATCAATTTCTATTCTCAATCTTTGATAGTCTTCATAGATCCTGTTCACAAATAACACCATTTGACCTTTCACTCGCAAGAATGGTAAGTCCACAAAGGTAGATACTTTAAAAGCTGAACCCATATATTAAGCTTACAGAACAAAGAACATGCTACACTGGTCTCTGAGTAGCACAAAAGGACAAGTATCTCCAGCCCAGTGAAGCCGGCCACCTCCTTCCACGCAACTGCTGGACCTCTTCCTGTGTTTGAAAGGATAAGAGGGGCCGCCCAAAGCTGTGTAGAATCAGGAAGCGCCTAATAATAAAGCCAGCCACAAAGCTGGGCATGCAGACACATGTAGACCCGATACGGACGTTTGCTACTTAAAACAACAACATGTAAATAACAGTATTCCATACAAAATTGCAACGCCATATGATTTATAGTGTCATACTATACTTTCACTCAGGAACATGCATCCTGTTTCTAGCTGAACGCCGCTGCAGCGGTATCTGCAAGGCTGCAAAGTTTACAGATGGGCGATGAGGAGTTTACAAGGGGAGGGAGGGGAACCAAGCAGGGAATGACAGGGGATAAAATGAAGGGAAGAGCAAACAGCTGTCTGGAGCTGGTAGAAATCGCCCTTTCCTGTTATCTGCACATTATTTTTTATTCGCCTTACAGTGCTTAATGCAGTGGAGAAGGAAACCTTCGCTGTGAAGACGGTTCTTGCAGCCTATAATTACTCTGCAAAGCAAAACAAGTCACCAAGAAAATGGTCGGTGCTTAAATGGTACACAGTGAACAGCCTGGGTATAATTTAAAAGTACTTCATACAGTAAAGTCCCAATGGCAGGATTTATGAAAAGCTTTGCAGCACTAGTAAAGCCTAAAATTCAATAGAGTGTAGGGTGCTTAAGTACTGTATGACTTTTATTCACTGGGGCAAAGACAAAACCCTTTCACTGAGGTTCTCTATGTCAATAAGCGAGCACACTGTGTGTATTCTGCCTACATAGTGGGAGCCTGGCATTGCGAAGCACTGCATACAAACTGCTTTCACGTTGGTAGGAGTGGTGTATTCATGGAAATAATCCATTGCCTATCAGTGAATGAATAGACAAAACCTTTGTTGATATTGTTAGCATCTTTTATAAATTTTTCACTGGGACATCAAGAAAATCTATGTGCATTGTGAGCAGACAAAGCAAATGCTTCCACATTGTGTGAAAATTTAATTTCGAAAGATTGCCTCAGACAATTTAACGTCTCTTAAACTGGATTACTAGTGTCTTTTTTTCTGCCTTTTTTTTTTTTTTTTTTTTTACACATATCACTACACTGTTTCAGTACTGTTTTTAACATGGTGACTAGTCCTTGTCACTTGCTCTTGGGGGAATCCCAGACACCATATTAAGGGCCAGTTCATTAAAGTAAAAAAAAAGCTTAAATATAATTTATCTGGTGACCCCGTACAGCTCATACAGTTCAAAAATGATCTCCATCTGGCACAATGGATTTGGGAGATAAAAAGCAAAAGAGAACTTAAAGACTGATTTTAAAACTATTATATTTAGTTTGCTACATATAAACCAGGCTTTGCGCAAGAGGAAATTGCTTTCCTTGTTCAGCAAGTAGTCACTTATGTGCCATAGGTGTTACATACTTTTGCGAAAGGAAACCGACAACATGATGATCATGAAATGAAATCGGATGCCTAACCTTTCCTGAGCACTCTACATATCAAACTATGCCTTAATCGACCGCAGCATGCACTTATCAGAGGGAAGCATCTATGCACACTTCCCTAGATCCCCTAGAAATCATGCATTGCACATGCATGCATGCACAAGCAGCACAAATCATGCCCCCTTCCATATATGGTAACGAAGTCTGGGGCATGTTTTTTCGATTTTTCCTTATAGGGAAACTCTCATTTAGTCGATTTAAAAAAATTGTCAATGTGAATATATTGAGGCACCCAAGTCTTAGAAAGACACACGAGGTTTACTTTGCAGTTAATTTATCAACTGAATTTGCCTTTAAATGCAGTATAGGTAGGGCTCTGCAGTTATGTCTCAGGTCTACGGATTGTAAAGATGCAAGTTCAGCTCCTGGTGCCAGCACTGGATACTGAGGAGGGCATCTATTCATTCATTCATTCATTTTCCGAACCACTTAGCCTAACAGCTGACACCGGATGAAGCAGGAATACACCCAGATCGCCAGTCCATCTCAGGGCCAGAATACACTCAACCTTTCACACTTACACCTAAGGGAAATTTGGAAAAGCCAATTAGCTTAATGTGCATGTCTTTAAACTGTAGGAGGAAACAAGAGCACCCAGAGAAAACCCATGCACGCACGAGAACACGCAAACTTCAAACAGAAACACTTTCGCCGAGCCAATGACCTTCTTGCTGTGAAGCGGACATGCTAATCACTACGCTACTAATACACTATGGTGGCGTAGTGGTCAGCATGTCCAACTCACTGCAAGAAGCTCCCAGGTTTGATTCCAGAGCTCGGGGCATTTCTGTGTGGAGTTTGAATTCTCTCCCTGTGCTTCCATGGGTTACTTCTGGGGACTCCGGTTTCCTCCTACAGTCCAAAAACATGCACAGCAGGCTAACTGTTCCAAATCGCCCTCGCCCAGAGTCGGCTGAGACGGGCGCCAGCCTCCCGCCACACTAATTTTATAAATAATTATTTAATAATAGTTGAGTGTGAGCGAATAACTAAATGTAAATAACTTTTATTTTTTCCTAAAAAACACTTAAATGTTACAATGGTACATTGTAAGTTATTTTCAGGGTAGTTGAGGAAGCAACCATTCTTTAACAGCCCTGGAAATAAAGATTCCTGGATTTAAGGCCAGTTGTGCGTTTTGATTTTTACTGAGAGATCGAGCAGTGTAATATGTCAGGTGAATTGATGTTTATAACTCATGTAACATATTATAATAGATTATTTCCAGTTCCGCAGACTGTGACTGTGAGGTCAGGCGGGTTTAGTGTTAACACAGCTTTTTCCAGTGCCTGACACTTACAGCACACAGCCTACAGAAGAGCGATGAATTACTGCTAGTATTCATGAAGAATTCAAGGGGAACCCCGTATGGTACAATACACACTATAATCCAAACTCCAAATGATTTCTTCACATGACACGGTCTGGATATGACACTCTACATTTGCAGTACGCCACCTAATTTCAATGTGCTTCATTTTCTTCTTCAATCAAATAAATACACCTGTTTCAGTGGTCTATGTCTCATGTTTACAGAACACTGGCTCTCATATTCTATTCAAATGAATATCCTCCCATTAAAGACATTATATATGATTATACATTATATAGGCATTAATGCTCATCATACTTCTAATCACAGATTTGCAAAATAATTAGCAAAAGTACATTCATTTATTCGCAGAACTGCTTAATCGTACTAGGGGCGAACAGAGGGCGACAGGTGGCGAAGGTGGGGTACACCCTGAACAGCTTGCCAATCCATAGCATGGCAAAACAACTGAGAGGTAATTTGGAATAGACAATTAACATAATGTCCATGTCTTCGGACTGTTGGAGGAAAGTACCAAGAGGAAACCCACGCAAGCAGTGGTGAAACATGCAAACACCACACAGAAATGCCCTTGCTGAGCCCAGGACTTAAACCCAGAACCTTCTTGCTCTGGGACCGACATTCTAACCACTACGCCACCACGCTGCCCTAATGCCCCTTTCTCAACGACGCAACTCGACCCACAGAAGTTCACGGCAATGCTTCCACAGAACACCGCACAACAACGTGTGATTGTCGTTGTGTGTAGCGCAAGTTGCCGCAGAGAACTGTCAGCACCGCAGCCTTCTGCAGATTCTCGTGGTAAATTCCATGTTTGATTTTATCACCGTATTTCTGCAGAAAAGTGGCATTTCCGCATGACAACATGACACCAGCAACGTATGACCACCGAGAACAAAGTGTGAACATCGACAAGCACCAGTGGTACCGTACGATGCTCACGGTGATCATACGTTTTTTTCAACTGCGATATAAAAGGCTGTGAATATACACCTATTCAGCTATTGTTGATGAATCATGCCCTCGAAGGGAAGAGGACGAGGACGAGGGAAAAAACAGTTTTCCACATGTACACCGCGGGGTGTACCGCGGGTATCCGCGTGAAAATCGCGTCGGTGAGAAAGGGGTATAAGCAAGAGTCGTGATTAGCTATGCCAAAGATCAGCTAAATGTGAGGTACTTCTACACAGTAGCTGAGACAGAACTCCTGGCTCAGTGTGCCATAAAAGGATAGTGCATTGTGGGAGTAAAATCATGAAGTGCCACTATAGATTTGACAGCACTTGATCCCAAAACAGAAATTTGTAAGCTTTAACATTACTGACCATATAAATAATTAATATTTCTTTGCTTTATAGAAAAATCTGATATGTTGCTTTCATTTAATGAGTTACTGAATGGGAAGCAAGTGTTTCATAAAAGAAAGGCCAAAAAGCCCACCACACCAGTGCACGCATACGAACAGCTTTCTTGCAATTGCCAACATGGTCGTTGGTCGTTGCAAGCATGCAAACATGTCATCTGAAGGCATCTGATCAAGAATAGTGCTCACAGGAAGTGGTTGTACCATGCAGCAAATGATGCACTATTTAGAAGTACAGAATGAAGCTCAGCGGACCTGTAGGACACTCTGAATGCTGCCAAACAGCTTGCCTGGTATTGGTTGAAATGCATACTGATGAAATGGCTACCTGCTTGACATGCATTTACTGAAGTGAATTATGTGCTGGTAAAAGTAAGAGTAGTTAACCTTTAACATCCCTTCTCTAAAGGAAAAACCATCAGCCACACTTGGCATTAATAACATAGC
Source organism: Neosilurus mollespiculum (assembly GCA_030014195.1). Classification (NCBI taxonomy): domain Eukaryota; kingdom Metazoa; phylum Chordata; class Actinopteri; order Siluriformes; family Plotosidae; genus Neosilurus; species Neosilurus mollespiculum. The sequence continues at coordinate 12,406,101 of JAQMYF010000003.1, read as the reverse complement.
AGGGTATTGTGGTTGGTCAGAATCTTGCAGAAGATAATGCGGCATATTCTAAGCACTACAGTCATGCGAGTCTACAAATGTTCTGTTATTAACATATTCAAATGAGTACAACCACAGGATTTTGCATTTTACAATCAATGGTTGACTTGTAGAAATCACATCAATCACTTTTATAAAATGCTTACCTTAATAGGCCCAGTGCTGAAACAGATCTTCCTGCTGGCTGGAGGATCATCCTCAGTTGGCAGTCCTGGGATCTCTGTGCAGCTAGATTCTGGTTCGTAAGCCTCATCATCATCAGCCTCTTCATCCTCATCCAGCTGACTCCCACCAGAGTCCTCGCCTATACCACTGTAGGCACTGATGTCTATCAGGTCAGCTTCTGAATAATCCTCCTTTAGGGGCTCCTCCTCTGCTGCCTCCTCTTCTTGAGCAGAGGTGTCTCCTTGGCCCATCCTGCGCTCATCTCTCTGCTCGGCAGCCTCGTGATTGCTTTCAGCCTCCCCGTTCTCAAGGGAAGCGTGAACCTCCGCATGCACCAATCTGCTGCCTGCTTCCTGGTTGCTAGCAGCATCTTCCTCCCCAGGTTTGGACTCCTCTGTATTGGTTCCAGTAGAGTCTTGGAGTTCCTTTGACTGCTTTGCATTTAGATCTGCTGACAAACCGGATACCTCATCTGCTGATGGCTTGTTGTTTGTTGTGTTCGCTTGGGATCCTGTTCTCCTTGGACTTCTAGGGGCTGCTTCTTGTTCCTTAGCCTGCGATTCATTATCATGGCTTCCTGGTTGAGAGAATGTTCGCACCTTTTTAGGAATAATTTTGGGGCGAGAGGGCAAGAGGGAGGTTGAAGATGGCCGATGGAGATTGTTCCGCAGTTCTGCCTTCTCAAACACGGCGCTCAGCTGGCTGACAGTGGGTGACACTGCTTCAACAGGCCCACCTTCTGTATCCAGTCTGTCTAGGGCTTCGGTGCTGCCATTGAATCGTACGACCACGTCAAGGCGACTGTCCTGGAAGCCTGAGGCACGCTCCTTCTTCAGGAGGATGCGGTTGGTGGCAGCCTGCTTCTCTTGCATGTGGCGCTGTTCGAAAATCTTGCGTGTTTCCTGCAGCTTAGAGAAGCCAGAAGAAGGTCCACGGCCACCTCCACCCTCAGGTTTCCCATCAAAGCGACTCACACGCTCTGAAACGGTTCCACCTAGCTTGAGAAGTGCGCTATGGTCTACATTCTCGTTAAGACTGCTGGCTCTTGGCAAGGAGAGACGCACTGACTGGTCTTTCATCTTTGACGGATCTTCTTCGTCCCCAGGGGAGCCCATCTGCATGAACATGTTCTTGATGCGATGGACATTGGAGCCGTACCTGCGACCCCGTCCCAGAGGCCATGACTTCCCCTCTTTACCATCCTCACCGTTTGCAGCATCAGGGTCTTTGACTGGCTTAAGTGCCTGGATTCCTGCCTCGTATGCGTTTCTGTGTGGCGATGCGCTCCGAGCTCCAAGGGTGGTGGTTGTGGTGCCACTGGCTGCTGATGGGGGTTCAGTCTTCATCATGGTTACTCAAATGGTGGTAAAGAGCAATTGAAACGGCATAGCCTCCTCCCTTATCCCCTGGAGGTGGAACCCCATCAGTAGTTGTGGAAGCAGCAAACATGAAGCAGAGATAAACCAAGGGCTGTTATCAGTATTATGAAAGATTGAAGCATAAATAAATGTTTTAAATATGAAAGTGAACACAATAAGGTTTTTTATTAAATATATAAAGCTCTGCAAGGCTGTTAAGTGCAAAAGAGGGCAAAAATGTCAGCAACACCTGCAAAGATGCCCTATATGGTGTGCCATTTGAAAATTTTATCAATTTAGCTCAGCTCAACCATTCATTCATTCATGCTGGAGCCTGTCTCAGCCGATTCTGGACAAAGGCGTGGCACATCCTAACCAACTTGCCAATCTATTACTATTCACGCTCACACTCACAACTTGGGCCAATTTGGAAGAGCCAATTAATCTAATGTGCATATCTTTGGACTGAGGGAGGAAACCGACACAAGTACCGGGAGCACATGCAGACCTCACACAAAAATGCCCTCTGCAAGCCTGGAACTCAATCCCAGGCCCCTCTTGCTGTGAGGCGGACATGCTAATCACTATGTCACCATGTCATCCTCAATTCATCACTTATTCACTCATTTCCCTAACCACTTAATCCTATTAGGGCCGTGGGGAGGCTGGAGCCCATCTCAGCCAACACTGAGCGAAGGCGGGGTGTTCCCTGAACAGCTCACCAGACCCCACAGGACCAGCATACACACAACCCTTCACACTCACACTCACAACTAGGGGCAATCTGAAACAGCTGACTACTCTAATGTGCATGTCTTTGGGCTGCTGGAGGAAACCAGAGGAAACCCACGCAAGTACAGGGAGAAACAAACTCCACACAAAAAAACGCCTTCGTCGAGCATGGGACCCAAACCCAGGACCTTCTTGCTGTGAAGCAGACATGCTAACCACTATGTCACGGCATCACCCGTTAAAAGCCAAAGGCATTTTAAAGGGGTCTAGTGGTTACAGTTTTCTAAAAGGATTGGGCTCGGAACCTTGTCTGATAGGCGACCCTCTGTGGTAAGCATCTATCCAAAGCCCTTTTAGGTTCTTCTCAGCAAAAAAAATGTTACGGATACCCCTGTAAAACTATAAGGCTCGGGGCGGGGTTAGGTTTGGACATGATCTGTCCAATTCATTTGTGTTGAAACTGTACAACCACATCGCCTCTTGCCCGGTATAATTTGCATGACCAGGCTGAAGGACGCACACACTTTAGGAATCTGTTATTAATCTGCTTTATTACCCAGTGAGTGGGTATGACAGGCTACGGCATACTCCAGGCCTGGATTTTTATGCACGGCTAAAGCTTTCTAGTTCTTTTGATACCATGCAAGTGTTGCTGGTTATAAAACATTACAAGGGTATTTGCTGTGGCTTTATTTATTGCATGAATTTGGGAGGTATAACTGCACATATAGCTCCTTGTAGTGTTATAATCTTGATGAAAACATCAGCAACCTTGCACGAGAAGCTTCCCTGGAGCTCTGGAGGAGAAAGAAATGCATCTGAATGCACTCCTAGATCCTGCTGGATCCTGGCATGGTGCAGAAGGGCTTTGTTACAAACCCTGCCTGTGATTGATGCCACTAATATCATCTAAGCAGGTTAAGGCTGCAGTTCTCCGAAACACATCCTGGTTATAGTTTGCGGGTATGTTTTCATATATACAGAGATGTATGTTGGTAAAATCACGTGGTTGGTGCAGTAACAACGACGTCTGTATGGGAACTGATTTGCGGTAATGCTGTCAAAACACGCCAGCTGGCCCCTGCGGAGGGGAAGGGAAGGGAAGGGGACGGTGAGGCCCCCCGCTCTGTGCCTCATACCCGGGATACATCACCATCCGCAGTACCGCCGCACTACACCGCGCGTGCACAAAACACCGCAAAAACCCCCCCAGTGCGCCCGGGTAGAGCGCTGCGCGCGAGCTGACACGCGATTCGCGTGCAGCCTTTTGTCTCGCTTACGTCGCTTCCTGCATCTTTCTGTCGCCCGAAAATAACGGTTCTCTGTTTCAACCGACAAAAAAAAAACCCACACACGCACACACCGCGGACGTCTCGCGCCGGCATCCCTTTCGCCGACTCACCTTGTTTTTCGTGTTCATCGAAGCTCCAGCGCGTTAAAGTCCTTCCGCGAGCGAGTCCATTGTGTCCGCGAGCCCGTTTTCTGCCTGTCGGTTTCCCCCGCGAGCGAGCAGCAGTGACGCGGCTCGCGCTGTCTCTCCCCGGCTCGCGCTCACAGCTCAGCTCGCAGCCCCGCCCCTCCTCACGCGCATGGCATCACTGCTTCCATCACAGCATTTTCCTGCTTGTGGGCTTCAGAAGCATGCAGTGTGCGGCGGTGTGTTATCTGAACCCGGTACATTCAGCTCCGTGCTAACGTGTACACCCCCCCCCCCACACACACACACACACACGGTCTGAGAATACAACATGAGTGCTGTTTTTATTTCATTTCCTTTATAATTCCACAGGAAGAAGGTCCTGGGTTCGAGGCCCGGGCTCAGGTGTTTCTGTGTGGAGTTTGTATGTCCTCCCTGTACTTGTGTGGGTTTCCTCTGCATACTCCGGTTTCCTCCCACAGTCCAATTACATGCTGTTGGGCTTTTACACCTGAGCCTACGGTTTCCCAAACTTGGTGCGACTAGGAGTCCATTCATTCATTCATTTTCTGAACCGCTTTATCCCAGTTAGGGTCGCGGGGAGGCTGGCGCCCATCTCAGCCGACTCTGTTCGAGGGCAGAGTACAGCTCGCCAGGCCATCGCAGGGCTGAAACACGCTGACCGCTATGCAGCCTATTCTTGACGAAAATCAGCAATGGTACTTTTACCAGCCTCTCACCATAGACAGTGAGAGACATGGCCGGCCTTTGATAACCCAGTTAGCTGCACTGGTGCGACTAGGAGTTCAGTTCCTCTAAGATGGGACGCTGGTCCATCGCAGGTTTCCTTCCCAGTATTTTTACAGTACTGGTACCCATTTATACTTGCTGGGTGGACAAAGGCACACCCGTGGTTATGCCTAGCACACTGGGGGTCTAACGGTGATTCGAACCCACAACCTCTCGATCATGAGCCCAGCACTCTAACCCTACACCGCCGACCCCGCATGACATGCACATTAGGCTAATTGGACTAATTGTTCTAAACTGCCCCATGTATGAGTGTGAGTGGTTGTGTGTGTGTGTGTGTGTGTGTGTGTGTTGGCCCTGTGATGGTATGGCAAGCTGTTCAAGCTGTACCCCACCTTCGCCCAGTGTTGGCTGGAATAGGCTATAGACTCCCTGTGACCCTGTAGTGAGAGAGAATAGGAAGTTGTTGAGGTGTATTACCCCATTGCCACAAGATAACAATCCAAACTTGCTTTCAAAATCTTTTGAAATAGTAATCCAATATTCCAACTTAAAAAAAAAAAAAAAAGATTCAACTTTGATATGAAACGCTGCCCAAAAAATACAGAGGAGGATGAAGATAGTTGTAAAGCTGAAGGATAGGTATGAAAATTATTTTTAAACAGATTTTTAAAAAGTGAATAGGTTGTCCCACCATTTCTATCATTCATTCATTCATTCATTCATATTGAGTACATGCTTTACACTACTCAGGGTCACAGATAGTGGCTTGCAGTCTATTCAAGAATCGTACTCACACACACACACACACACACACACACACACACACACACTCGCAGATTCATTCACAATAAAAGTAATAACATAAAATTATATGTTTCACATAATCTGTCATTCACCACTATGTTTGAGGAGAGTGGGAGTAAACTAGATAACCCAGATGAAACCCACACAGGCCTTCACAGTTAATATGAAGGTAATGGCAATGCCACCCTTTGCCACTGTTTTTTAATTATTATAAAATTCTAATTAAGCAATTTATTCATGAAGAATTGACAATAAATGCCCTACTTTTGGTTTTACTGATTCAAAATCTCCTTTGATTTAGATTTAGAACTGACGTTGTTTAAAAAGCATCAAATTTGTCTTAAATAAGTTAAATAAATAATAAAATAATCTCTTCATCAGCTTTTTCTGCCTACATAACAATTTATTTCTGGCCCAGAACACTTTTCCAGTTTGGTAGAAATAAACATCTGCATGATAATTGGTTGCTCCATAAAAGACTCTTTATTATGACACTGTTTAGGCCATGACATGACAGGTAATTGCAGGGCAACACACACACACACCTAGGGGCAATTTCCAACAGCCAACTAGCCTAATGTGCATGTCTTTTGACTGTGGGAGGAAACCGGAAACCCAGGCAAGAACGGGGAGAGCATGCAAACTCCACACAGAAAGGCCTCATCCTGGGAATCAAACCCTACACTACATCACTGTGCCACCCAGACAAAATCAGAAAAGCACAATAGTGCTAATGGCTTTTCATAGTTTTTCAAAGAAAAGGTCACAAGCCTTTTGTTATAAGGTTATTATTGTTCTTTTTTTTTGATATGCTGTCTTTATCCCACAAGGGAAATTTAGCTTCTGCATTTCCCCCATCCAAATTGAGCACACACTTGTAAACAATGAGCACACACACTCAGAGCTGTGGACACATTGCATCGCCCAGAAGAGCAGTTTGGGGTTAGGTGCCTTGCTCAAGGGCACTTCAGCCATGAAGGTGGGTGAAGGGAAGTGCTCACGCACCCCACCACCACACATTTTTCCTGCTGGTTCAGGAATCAAGCCAGCGACCTTTTGGTCCCAAATCCGCTTCTCTAACCATTAGGCCATGACTGCGCTTATGTTGTCACTTCTATGCCTTTTTCTGTTGCAACAGGATAAACAACAGAATTAGACAACAGGATAAAAAGGCACAATAAAATAGAATGATGTTTTTTGAAATGATAAAGGGTTTTTTTATGAACCAAAATGTGAAGCAATGCATTGTTGATCATAGAACAAGTCGTGTTAATAATCTTCATTTATTTTCTGAAGCGCTTAATCCTATTTGGGGTTGCGGGGAGGCTGGCGCCCATCTTAGCCGACTCTGGGCGAGGGCCCATCGCAGGGCAGCAACACGCTGACGGCTATGCAGCCTACTCTTGACGAAAATCAGCAATGGTTCTATTACATGCCTCTCACCACAGACAGTGAGAGACATGGCTGCCCTTTGATAACCCAGTTAGCAGCACTGAGGGGACAGCAGTGACATCCCGTTGATAGTGAGGCTTGAACCCCTGACTTTGGGATCAGTAATCCAACGCCCTAAGACCGGGACACCACCGCCCCGTGTTAATAACCTTTACCATTAAAATCAACAGCAAATTTTAACTTTTAGCTCATGAGCCTCAGCTCAAATTTATGTGAGGAGTAAAGTGATCTGACAAGATGAATGAAATCACTGCAGTATTTGACACTTCACCACTGTAGGAGACACACTGACCCATTTTGGCATGAAGTGCAGCTTTTCTGGAAAGGGCATTGAGAAGAGCGACACCACGTGACCGGTTGGGGACATGACACCAAGAGCCCTAGTGGAGCATCACTGCTACAAGACCAATCCTCTGACCAGTTATCCATGGCTGTAAATTCCTTTTCCTTTTATTCTTTTTTTATTAGAATTTTATAGCCTACTGTAGCAAATTGTGGGAACAATAAAATATAATAATGCATCTGTGCAAATATGGTGGACCGATATGGTCAGCTGATGTATGTGATGTGTGTGTGGGTAAGCATTCACTGTGAAGTCATTGTCATATTTTTGGTTTGTGGGGAGAAGATAGATGAGGCCCGCTTAACGATTGGATATAGTTGTAAAACCTATAGAAATTGTGAATAATCAATTTAAACCAACTGTTAGAAATGTTGGAGGGCATTGTGGAGTAGTGATTAGTATGTCCGCCTCACGAAGAAGGTCTTTGATCAGAATCCTGGGCTCAGCAGGGGCATTTCTGTGTACAATTTGCATTTTCTCCTCATGCTTGCATGGGTTTCCTCTGGGTGCTCCGGTTTTCTCCGACAGTCCAAAACATGAACATTAGGCTAGTTGGCAGTTCCAAATCTCTCATAAGTGTGAGTGTGAGTGGTTGTGTGTATTATCCCTGAAATGGACTGGCGAGCTGTTCAAGGTGTACTTTGCCTTTACCCAGAATTGGCTGAGATGGACTCCAACATCCCCATGACCCTAGAATGAAGCGGTTTAGCAAGTAAATGAATGAATGATATGGAGTAAAGTACAAAGGTGTAAGATAAAAAAAAAGTAAGTATGTAGGACTATGTGGAATATAGGCATATGGCTTATGCTGATGCTTATATTTTATAAACTAATGTATAATCTGGTGAAGGCGGGTCTTATTATGGAATTCAGTGATATTTCACAAAGTCCAGTCAAAATGAAAGAAACATAATGATTACCATTAAATACTAAAACCCTCTATGTATATTCCTAGAAGGTGCTGCTGTATAAATCCAGGTGGTTCATGCAGAGCAGCTTAAGAGTGTTGCACTCCCCTCCTCACACAGATTCAGTTTCTATAGCAACCACTCCTCCTCACTGCCACTATGGTGACCTGGATTTTTCACATTCATGGATTCAACCTGCTCTGGTAACAGGCTTTCATATGTGGATGAAGGCTTAGGTTGGAAGTTGGTATACCTAAAGGGGCAAGTGGGGGGTGCATTACGGTGGGAATAAAACTGATGTTTCATGGTTTAATATTGGAAGCACGTGACCTGATTAAAACACAAACAGACTCTATGCATCTGTATGTATAACATATATAGATTATCTGTACTAATACACACACACAAATGAGTGCATAAATTACATATTTTTTTATAATTACTGCACAATAATTACAATTTTGGAAGAATTTAAATAACTGTTTATAACTGTGCAATGCATACATTTTATAATCATTAGCTCTTTTAGAATTGCTGATTCTGAACTTGAATGTTTATTTGAACTATTTTTGATATTTGTGATCTTTCCGAATTGTCTGTAAATACAAAACAGACTCCCTTTGCAATAAACCATTGCCTCTGGTGGCAAATGCTATTTATACATATTCTGCCCACCACTACTTAGGATTATATAATGGCTTATAGCCTACACATCATCAGATTCATTTAGAGAGGGCAGGCACAATGTAAAAGGAAATCATTATTCTAGATATTGATTAAATCACATTTAGCATGATGAAAGTATGATGTGGAAAATGGATCCACATGAAGGAAGATTGGAAGTGCATGGAATGTCAGTCAGACCTGATATCGCTTTTGCTCGACAGCATCAATTTCAGCAGTAAGAGATCCTGGAGCAAGAACAATGTCTAAGTGCAATGTTAACTGTGACTATCAGGAGAATCTCATAGCAACCGATCACACCGAATACTCCTTATCAGCATCGTCCAAGGAGGAGGAGACAGGAATCCCGGTCACCCCATTTAAGTCTGTAGTATTAAAGCCTAAACATTGTGAAAATTTCATGCCACAGTGTTCCTTGTACAACCGAGTCCTATTCCTGGCTGACATTTAGAACACCTCTTGTGTGCTCTGTTTGAGGGAAACTTAGAAAGACGGCCGCCATGGGAGCTGCAAGGAATGAACAGATCATGGTATGATCACCTCCTGCTTTAAGGTATTTTTTAATAATCCTACAGAGGACAGAGAGGGAAATGCAATGATTGGCTCAGGGATGTGAACTAGCTGGAGAATATGCATGTCTTTATATGCTGGATGCAGGAAGCAGGTGAAATTACTCTGTTCCGAACAAAAATTGTCATAGGAAGAGTCATGGTATGATTGCCTGTCATTATAGCTCCCTGTCTCTTGACCAGGCCATTGTCCTCTTAATCTAGCTTAAGAAAAGCACCCCCCAGCAGTTATTTAACCACTTTTCCTGAGTCCATGGATGTGAGAGAGCTCTGAAGATCTTCGAAGTGCTCTGCAAACCAACACGATGGACATTACCTGGGTGGCTGAGCTCCCGTGTTGCTACTGTATAGAGATCATTAAGGAGATTCAAGTTTAAGGATGGTGGCATGGTGGGGTAGTGGTTAGCATGTGGAGTTTGCATGTGCTCCCTGCGTTTGCGTGCGTTTTCTCCAGATGCTCCAGTTTTCTCATACGGAAAATTAATGTTTGACATTGAACTTTCCACGATCGGTTGAAAAACTAATGTCAACCATTATTTTTTTAAAGGAGTAGACACTTATTTGCCGAACCGCATAATCCTACTAGGGTTGCAGGGAGGCTGGTGCCTCTCTCTACTGACACTGTGCGAAGATGGGGTACACCCTGTACAGCTCGCCTGACCAACACAGGGAAACACACACACAAACACACACACAACATGCATGATAGGCTAGTTGGATATTACCGATTGCCTCTAGGTGTGAATGTGAGTCTGAATGGTCTGTGTTGGCCTTGCAATGGCCTGGCGAGTTGTTCAGGGTGTATCCCACCTAGGATGGTCTCCAGACTCTCCTTGAACCTAATAAAGGATTAAGAAAATAAGATGGGATAAAGTTTAAGCATGTTAAGCTTTGAGGTTTAATTCGCCTGATAATTACAAATGGGCCAGAAGAGGGGAAAGGTGGTTAAGGTGGTATCGAGGTGGAAAGCAGAGTTTAGACTATTTAATGCTTAGTTTTCTAAACATTCATTTATTGTTTTAGCTAAAGAGCAAAAGTGATTCAGCTGAATCTTTGCAAGAAATATAGCCTTTTAGGCCATAACGCTACGGTTAGCATAGACTAGCTTTTGTGTTATATCAGGGATCTCAATGCAAAGAGTTTACCAAGTATTTGTTTTTGTTTGCTGTTGATGCTCATTTTATGCAAATAGGTGGATCATTTTTGTTTGTTGTAATAGGCACAATTCCTCAACCAGCAGGAAAAATGTGCAGTGGTGAAGTGAGCTGTACCTTCCCTTCTTCTACCTTCATGGCTAAAGTGCCCTTGATTAAGGCATCTTATCCCCAACTGCTCTCCGGGTGCCCCCATTGCTCCAAGTGTGTGGGCTCACTGTTTATGTTTGTGTGCTCACTTTGGATAGGTTAAATGGAGAGGCAATAATTTCCCTTGTGGGATTAATACAGTATATCTAAATCAATAATTTAAAAAAATAATTAAAAAAAATGAGTGATGTATTCATCTATTAGTTACACTGTGCTGTGTATCGCTGGAGTTCTCTTGTCCCTGTGCAGCCTGCAGTGTGCAGGGAATGGGCTGGGCTATAGCATGATTGTAGAAATGCAAAAGGTTTTCGGAACAAGGCTAAAAGCCCCAGGCTACAAGCCTCAGGTAGCCATGAAATAGCCCTAGCTCACCCTGGCACTATAGTTGGAGAATGGTTCATCATCCCCTGATCTCCTAAACTGAGAGTGAGTTGACAGACTAGTTATCTGGTTGCTACAGACAGCTGCTGTCTCCTACTGTAGTCTGGTTCCTTTTTCAATCCATTTCCAGGTACTGAGCAAGACCTAGTTTTCAGAATTTCCCTTGTGTATACCAGGTGCTTGTACCAATGAGCTTCTGCCTGGGACATTATCTCTGCTCTGCTTTTTGGGGTATATTTTCTGTCACACATGGAGACAGAGGTGATGGTGGGATACTTTCAGGAAATGCTAAAACACAGTCTCATCAAAACTTTATCTCAGTATATCCTCAGCAGTGTTCTTCGTTGTAGAGTGGATTAAAGGTAGAAGCTGATACAGTATTAAAGTTGCCATCAAGTATCTCAACCTCTTGCCATTGCTGCTATCTACAGTGGATCAGTTTCTGTAATATTCCACTCAAAGACACCTACAATTATGTAATTATGGAACATGGTGTGCTCCTGCACCAATACTTATTGATGCTGCATGGGATTGGCTGAGATGGGCGCCAGTCTCCCTGTGACCCTAATTAGGATTAAGCAGCATAAAAAACGAATGAATGGATGGATAATAATAATAATAATAATAATAATAATAATAATAATAATAATAATAATAATATGGTTGCTCCAGAGTCCTCTATCGTAAGTCTCTCCTGGTCTAAATATACCAGAAATATCTCATCGAGCAGGAACAACCATCTTCCAGTGTGTCATCACCAACCTTTTTTTCCCTTGCATCAGTGTAAGAGAGGACAAATTGTTTCAGTGCAGGCAAAGGACCTGGAATCCAGACCTTCCTGGAATTTTAATCCACATATACCTCTGTTTTTGTTTTGTTTTTGTTTACTTGATCCCTTTCTTTGTTTCTAGTTTTGTGTCTTGTAAACACATTATTAGTCTTACCTGTGTTTGGTTAGTGTAATATTAAGCATGTTTTCTCTGTTGTGATTGTAGTCATCACAGTTGTAGTCATAGAAACAGATGGTAGCATATATTTCTCTTGACACATTTTTTGAAGGCAACATTAAGACCATCCAGATTGATATTTGATCCCCCCCCCCCTGCTGTAAGCTCATGTAAAACGGTCAGTAAGTTTGCATCATAAAAATAAACTAGACCCATGCTGCTTGTGGCGTATGCAGCTATGGAAAAATTATTTTTAAAAAGATTTATTTAAGAGATCCCCATTCAAAGTGTTCTCCTAATTTTTTCCAATGCTTTATGTGTGTGTGTGTGGAAAAAATAAGTATGAAAAAATATATGTTAAAAAACAATATCTCTGTGGTAATATGGATTTTTAAAAACATATTTAAACGAGCAAACGTCCTAAGTACACTAAATGAAGTAACTGAGGTTTATGGAATTACCTCTTCAAAGTCTGGATTTACCCCCATTTAAATATTGTGGGGATTTAAAAAGGGTGTACATCAAATCATCTTGCAAATGAAGGATTTTTGCATGGAAGAGTGGTCAAATAGAGAAAAAAATTCAGCTTTAAGCTGATGTCAGAGACTGGTAATCAATTATGCCAAACAAGATGTACTTACTTTCTTCACAGAGAAATATTACACCTCTCCGTCCATTATCTGTACCACTTATCTGGTAAGGTCATTGGGAAGCTGGAATCAAGCTGAATGAAATCAACCCAGGTGAATTTGTGGGAGAGGTGGGGTACACCTTAAACAGGTTTCCAATCTATCACAGGGATAACACATACACAAAAAAAAAACATTTACACCCAAATTCGCACCCATGAGCAATTAGTTGTCCTAATATGCAGCTGTTTGGACTGTGGGAGGAAATCAGAGTAACCCAAGAATGCATGTAAACATGCAAACTCCACACAGAAGAGCCCCAGTCTCCTACTGATATTTTTCATTCATTCATTCATTCATTTTCTGAACCGCTTAATCCTTATTAGGGTCGCGGGGAGGTTGGCGCCCATCTCATGAGTTCACAGAGTCAGTGGACAGCTCGCCTGGCCATCGCATGGCATATTGATATTTTTGTTTAACTAATTATTAAATAATAATAACAATAGCCCTGTGACGGCCTGGCGAGCTGTCCAGGGTGTACTCTGCCCTTGCCAAGGGTCGGCTGAGATGGGCGCCAGCGTCCCTGCAACCCTAATTAGGATTAAGTGGTTAAAAAAAAATGAATGAATGAATAATAATAATAACAACAACAACAACAATAATTATAAAATACCTCCACCTCCTTATTTCTTAAAAAGGGAGTCTTTGAGGATAAATGGTGTGGAATAATCCACAGCAGCAGATCTATAGATGGAAATGAATCCACCCCTAAAAGATTTCAGAGGAGATTTCAGAGGAGATTTGCTAGACTGAGTTTCCAGGTAGTCTACAGTGGATCAAATAACAAATATTTAGAAATGTGGTGAAAAGAAAAGAGTCTCAGAATGCACTACATGCCAGATCTTGAGCTGGGTGAGCTACAGAGGCAAAAAGCAGAGGCTGTAGTGGGTGCAGGATCCCTGAAAATCAATATTTGTCATGGACTTTTTTTTTTTAATTTCCAAATTTTCAAATTTCCAGGTTAAATTGAAAAACTAATGTCAATCTTGTTCCTTTTAAGGGAGCAGACACTCATTTGCCGAAACGTGTAATCCTATTAAGGACGCAGGGAGGCTGAAGCCTATCTCAGCTGATACTGGGCAAAGCTGTGGTACACCCTATTCAGCTCGCCAGACCATCACGGGGCTACACACACACAATCATTCACACTCACATCCACATCGAGCGTCAATTTGAAGCAGACAGTTAGCCTAATGTGCATGTCTTCAGACTGTGGGAGGAAACCGGAGTACCTGGAGGAATCCCACGTAAGCACAGGAAGAACATGCAAACTCCTCACAGGAACGCCCGAGCCGAGAACTTCTTGCTGTGAGGTGGACACGCTAACCTCTATGCAACCATGCCACCCAAAGAGAAGTCATTATCACATTAAAATCTCCAGATTAATTTCTTCCTTTGTGCAAAATATTAGGCCAATCGCTTCTGTTTTAATTGGTTTACGTATATTTTATGGGCAGTTATTTGAAAACTCTCAACTCTCTTAACATGTACAAGTGTAGGTTTTTAATACTTATATGCCATTTGTTAACAAATGTGTGTTGGAAGTGTCAAAAGGCTTTGATTAAAATCATTGTCTGTGCAGTGGGAAACTATATGTATGCACCACCATACTGAGAGAAATTATGTTTAAAGCCATACTCCTCTATGTTAATTTGGATACTGATGATGTCATCATTCTTAAATTCACTTTTCAAATAAACATCCATAAAATCGCTAGAGATTTTGCACACAGACATATTTTAATGTAGAATATTTATTGAGATTAACTTTCAACAAGATGGGACAGTGGTGGCCTGGTGGTAAGGTGCTGGATTACGGATCCCAAGGTCAGGGGTTCAAGCCCCACTATCAACGGGTTCTCACTGCTGTCCCCCCAGTGCAGCTAACTGGGTTGTCAAAGGCCGGCCATGTCTCTCACTGTCTATGGTGAGAGGCATG
>JAQMYF010000003.1:12380819-12391518 GCA_030014195.1 Neosilurus mollespiculum | reverse complement strand
TGTTTCTGCCCTGCGATGGCCTGGCAAGCTGTCCAGGGTGTACTCTGCCCTCGCCCAGAGTTGGCTGAGATGGGCGCGAGCCTCCCCATGACCCTAATTAGGATTAAGCGGTTCAGAAAATGACATGACATGACTTTCAACAAGTGATGTCTTTTCCTTTTACAATTTCAGGCTGTCACTCTTTTCATGTATAATAATAATAATAATAATAATAATAATAATAATAATAATAACAACAACAACAACAACAACAACAATAACAATAACAATACATGGAATGATTTAAAAAAAACCTTCATGCTCACAAAAAGTGCTAATGCTTTTAAGGCCACTAGATGTCGATATTTATATGTCTATAATTGTGTTTATCTCTGGTTCCTGGGGAAAAAAAGTATTTGGGAAAATCACTCACTCATCTCACTCATTTTCCAAACTGCTTAGCCATATTAGGGTCATGGAGAGGCTAGAGCCTATCTCAGCCGACTTTGGGCAAAGGCTGGGTACACCCTGAAGAACTCGCCAGACCATTGCAGGGCAACACACATACAACCATTTCACACTCATACGCACATAGGGGCAATTTGGAACAGCCAATTAGCCTACTGTGCATGTTTTTAGACTGTGGGAGGAATCCGGAGTAGTCGGAATTCCGCACCAGATCTAATATATGGAAGTGAAATAGTGCCAGAATCCTCAGTGCAGAATGGTGTGTTGAATCACATGAGTCTGATATGTAGATTATATATGTGAGCTTGAAAAATAGTGGGTTGAATAAAACCTTCTGAGAGAGTGCACAAGTAAAGACAGTGTTATAATTTAAAGTAAGTACAGCCTGCGATGGACTAGAGTCCCATCCAGGTGGAGTTGAGCTCCTAGTCGCTTCAAGCTACGGAAAAACAGGATAAGCTCTGGCCTGATGTGCCAGTAGGCTCGGGTGTAAAATGCCCAACAGACTTAGCTTACCTACATAAGTACAAACAGTACTGTTATTTAAGTACAAAAGTAGAGATAGTACTGTAATTCATTCATTTATTCATTTGCTAAACTACTTAATCCTACTAGGGTCACCGGGAGGCTGGAGCCTATCTCAGCCCACTCTGGGCAAAGGCTGGGTGCAGCTTGAACAGCCAGTCCACCATAGGGCCACACACATAGTACCATTTACACTCACACTCACACCTATGGGAAATTTGGAACAGCCAATTAGCCCAGTAAGCACGTCTTTGATTTGTGGGAGGAAACTGGAGTACCCAGAGGAAACATGCAGCCTCCAGACAGAAACACCCTCGCCATGCCCAGAACCTAAACCCAGGACCTTCTTGCTGTGAGACGGCCGTGCTAACCAGTATGCTACCATCTCATTCATTTTCTGAACCACCTAATCCTAATTAGGGTTGCGGGGAGGCTGTTATCCCTCTCAGCCGACTCTTGGCGAGGACAGAGCACTGAGTACTAACTAGTAGTACTCCGTATTAATGTTTTGAGTACTGAAATCTGATGAAAATTTTTATCTCAGAAAAATTACACGCAACATAATAATTTCAGTAACACCAATTAAATCCAGCTTTATAGAAATTCGTTTTTTAAGAGTGACTCATAATTAGGGCACTTTGTAGAGTGTAAAAGACATTATATGGTACCCTATATGGTGCACTTGTATTGGGAAGCATTTGGGAGCACCAGTGCCAAACAGTGGCCACTAGATACACTGGATATGAAACAGATAAAGTTCTTACACAACTAGACTTTTGTGGAGATGAGGACACTTGTACACCTGGGATAACGTCCAAGAGGCTAAATATATTCATAGCAATATAAATAAAATATTTAAAAAACTACAGAATACCAAATGAAATCAAAGCAGGAGCTAAGCTCACATTTCAGCAAACCCCCCCCACTACGGAAGCCTGCACATACCTAGCCACACAATGGCTTCCTTGTATCAGGCAAGACAAGCTTCCCTTCACCATGAAGATTTCTTCAGTACACATTGGAGCACAGATCAGCTCAGTGCCAGGGCTGTGAAGTACAGGTAAGAGTAGAGACCGAGTTGCCTTATGGTGGATTATGAGAGTTGTCTACAGAGTGAGCCTGCATGGAGCGACGCTGAAGATTCAGCTGTCCGGACGGAGTTATGTCATTTGTGGGAATATAATCTGAGAGTGAAGAATTATCTCCATGGATTCCACAGATGGACAGTGGAAAATCAGCTGATCTCATTTTCTTTGGATTACATCAGGTTTTATTCAAAGTGCAAAGAAGAAGAAGCCCATGACTCAAAGTAGGTAATGTGTTGAACCTCTACGGGAGCATTACGCAATGCTACGCATTAACATTTATACTGCTGGTCAAATTTCTCTGTGTGAGTAGAGCTAAAAATTTTAATTTGAGAGTAAAAAAAAAAACGTACAATTGTAAGACAATTCTGTTTCTGTTATTTTTTTTCCCCCTTTAATCTTCCTTCCGGTCAGAAAAACTGTAACAGGTGCAAGCTGTGCTTCATTATAGTCCATTGGGCACTTAAGGATGAGTCAGGACCACTTCTGACAGACATTAGATCGACCACTTAACATGCTTTATTTCAGCACTCAAAATAATTAAAAACATCTCAAATTATTATACATATACAAAATAGGTACAGATCATCTTGTTTTAACCCCCTATTGTGTGTATGCTTCTCTCACTAGTTTTGGGGATCCTATTTCTCTTGCCATCTTTTGAAAACCCCTAGGTTAAAAAAAAAAAGAAAAAAAAAACAAATAAAAAGAAAAAAAAAAAGGAAAACCAACAAATCCTTAAACAAAAATGGTAGAACGGAAGCACTGAAAGTATTCACTGGAGAACAACATGGGGATGAAATCACGACAACAACCAAAAAGTGTCAAAAAGTGTTGGGAAAATGACTCCACCTGCTTATTTCTACACTTTAAAAGATGATGTGCATCAAAGCTTAATTATATTACCCTAACAAAGGTTCTGCTACAGAAATTGAAGCATAGTCCTTTAGCAAGAGAGGCAGGTGTTATAACTGGACAGTAAGAGAAAATGATTTTAGCACCAAAGGCCCTGTGAGCAAGAGTGAAGTAATACATTAGTTTAGAAACTGCTTTAACACATCCCACTAACAGGACCTCATGAAATAGCACCTTATGCAGCTGTTTCTTGCTTTCTTTAGCATACTTCTGTGTAAAATCCTAACCTGATGTTGGTCAACCCCGGATAATAATATAGGTTTCTTTTTCTGAGGTAGACATAAGATATCAAAACCCCTGTCTCATATTAATTCTGTTCTGTCTGCGAACAATGATGGTTGTGCCTGTTGGTCACTTGTCCAGATGGGTAGAACACAAAGACACTTAAATGTCATTTTACAGATTTATTTAACACCTGAACATGGTACAAAGCATTCGTTTTCTCTTTTTCATTGTCCTTCTGCAGTGGTAAAAAAAGTCACCTGTATCTCTGATGTTTTTGGTTTTTGTTTTTTTGTTTTTTTTCCTTTTTCCAGGGGGATTTTACACTTTACAAGTATATATTATTTTCTTGTGGCCAGTGAAACAAATGAGTCTTCTAAAGTGTCCTCGGTGTTGGTGGTGTAAAATAGTGGTCCCAAAAAAAGCTCGATAACACATAACCACTGTCTTCTGAAGTGTAGTTCTAAGCAAGTGGACCGTTCGGACAGCCAAATCGAAGTCTAGGGTTTTTTAATGCATAGAAAAGATTTTAGAGAGATGACTGCTAGAAAAAACACACACACAACACAAACAATTTCAAGTCCAGATTTCTTTTTTACAAGAAGCAGACTGGGCCAACTTCAATGCCAAATTCCTGATTGGGTGCACCAACGTCCATAGGAGCGATGTCAATAATGGGCAGCCGAGATGTTTTCGTTGTTTTGTAGTCGATGACTGTCTTGCCCCATGCGCCAGTGTGCGACTGCAAGGAATGGACAGTAAAGTATAAGCATGGTGGTGTAACAGGTGACCATTAAAACAGCAATATATACATATGCATTTTTTAAAAAAAGGTTTTGGACTAAATAGTATTCAAGTTGTACTGTAATTTTACAGTTTAGTCCTAAACTAGGCAAGTTCATTCATAAATTTATCTCTTAAGAGTGTCCAAACACTTGAACATTAGCATAAACTATATTTAATGCTATGTACAACTAGTGGTATCCCACTCAAGCTACTAAGTTTTAAATGTTTAATTTAAATTTCATATCAGTGTGAAGCCATACACTGGAACACATTTTCTTTACTGTAGACATACAGCAGAGATAGACTTGAAAAATGGCTCACCGTGCAGCCATCTTCAGTGACGCTGTATGTGAAGCGGCTATTGCCTTCTGCTCTGATCTCAATCTCATTGGAGCCCTGCAGCAACAGAGCCTTCTTAAGGTTGCCTGTGGCCTGATCCATGTAGGCAATGCTGTTCTTGCAGTGATATGTAATGTTCTGGGAGGCCTCAGTGGACATAAGGCGCAGGAAGGTAAGTTGGATGTTGACATCCTCAGGCGTGGAGCCCTCACTGCCATACTCGAACTGAAGAGGAGAAAGGACAGACAAAAAAAAGTTTGAGGTCATGCTACAATATTACTAGGTGTAAATTTTATTGTTTTTTTTTTTAAATCATGCACACATTAAGAGGACCCTCACCTGGAAGCCATCAGTCATTGCCTCTCCAAACCAGACATGTTTCTTCTCCTTGATGTTCTTGCTTGTGTACCAGCTCTTCTTGGGAATGTCAGCCTGTGTTGGGTGGACACAGGTCTCACCAGTCTCCATGTTGCAGTAGACCTTGATGGCATCCTGGTTGCAGCCCTGGTCAGGGTCAATCCAGTACTCGCCTGTTTTTCAAAGAAAAGGTGTTATAAAATGACACAGAAATAAATACCAGAACAACTGCAGATTCTGATTAAATTCCACAGTGGCCAAATTTCAGTAACTAAGAGCAACCTCTCTAGAGAACCAATATGTGCTTGAATGGTAGGTAAAATGCCCTATTTTTGTTATTATTTACAAGAAATACTGAGTTTTGCATACCGCTCTTCCAGTCGGGATGGCACATCTTCAGGTCACGGCAGGTGCGGGCGGGGTTCTTCTTGGTGCCATCGGGACTGCGGATATTCTCAATCTGCTGGCTCAGAGACTTCAGGGTGGTGTCAACCTCCAGATCACGGTCACGCATAACATTGGCATCATCAGCACGGTAGTGACGGAAAGGATCAGGGGCTTTCTCCTGGGGTGCAGCAATGAAGCCAATGTCGAATCCACCACCTGATGGCCCAGGAGGTCCAGGGGGTCCAGGAGGTCCAGTAGGTCCCTAAAGGGTGTTGGAAAGACTGGTAAAAAATGTCTGTCTTGAGCACTGACTGACCTAAAAATCAAATTCAAAAGAAAGGACAACTGACAGCTGGTCCAATTTCTCCAGTACGACCACGAGGTCCAGGGGGTCCAATGGGTCCAGGAAGTCCACTCATGCCATCCTTACCAGAAGACCCAGAAGCTCCAACAGGTCCCTATTATAACATAAAGCAAAAAAAAAAAAAAAGCAAAAAAAAAAAAAAATAAATGAGGGAACATCTGTATAATAACATGTCAATTTAATACCAGGAAGTAAAATTGAAATAACTCACTCTAGGTCCAGCAGGGCCGGAAGCTCCAGCGGGTCCAGGCTCTCCAGAAGGACCCTATAGAAAAGAAACAAATCTTTTCAACCCATTTCATTTTTGTGACCCCATTACAATGATAGTTTTCACTTTCTTTTTTTGCTACAATTTAAACAAACAAACACACAAAAAAACAGCCACCAAGTTGTGTCTAGCCAGTACATTTTAACATTTTCATTTTAATCAGTGGTGAAGATTTACATGTTTTAAGTAGTGGATCTATCACACAAATGGGGCACTTACAGGAGGTCCAGGTGGTCCTTGCATTCCTGTGAATCCTCTGTGTCCCTTCATGCCTCTTTCTCCAGCCTCACCAGACTCACCTTTGTCTCCACGGGCTCCAGCGGGTCCCTGCAGAGAGAGACATATGGGTTCAAGGGTATTATGAACCACCCTACTGGGTCACAGTTGATCAGAGTTTTGTGTGAAAACAACAAAGTGTCAATAGTACAAACTTACAGCAGGACCACGGGGGCCAGCAGGGCCAGCAGCACCAGCAGGACCAGCGGGACCCTAATGACATAAAGAGACAAATGAGTGAACTCATAAAGACACACTACCTGAAATACTAGGTATCTTTAAAAAAAAAAAACAGTAGTTGCAGTGCCGACTAGATTATCTTAGCTCTGAAATAAACACTCACAGACTCTCCACGTTCACCAGTCTTTCCAGCAGGGCCAATAGGTCCAGGAGCTCCAGGGGGTCCGGGAGCACCAGGAGTACCAGCAGCACCAGTCTCACCACGGTCACCCTATGAGATACAAAGAAAACATAAGCAAAATACAGTCAGGAAATGTTCTCATTATTTTTTTATTTATAATGATTATTAATAAGAGTACAATTAACCTTGGGACCAGCAGCACCATCACGACCAGAAGATCCTTCATTACCAGGAGTTCCCTAATGGTAAGATATTGAGCAGTTAATTTTGAAAGGCCTGTAGATCCCAATAAACTTCAACACACATTGTTAACTAAAGTCAAGATCAAACTATCATGAATTAGAAGTGCACAGGTGAATCTGCCTACCTCACGACCAGGCTCGCCTGGAGGTCCAGCCAGTCCTGGAGGTCCCATGGGCCCAGGAGGTCCACGCTCACCAGAGGGGCCACCAGGTCCCTGCTTACCAGGCTCTCCCTAGATGATGAAAAGAGCAAGTGCTGAGTTGATTGATGTCCATGCAATTCCCAGATGAACATTGGTATCAGTGATGGTTATATCATGTAGAGGGTAAGGAAGCATATATGGTATTCTTTTAAACTGATGTTATCTCCTGTCTGTGTTTAATAACTTTGGGTTCTTTGGCACTGACTAGAGTTATTAAGGGTATGTTTAAAGAAATCATTTGGAATACTCACAGATGGTCCTGGGAGACCAGGGAAACCACGCTCTCCTTTCTGTCCAGGGAAACCCACAATACCACGTGATCCAGAAAGACCTTGGGGTCCAGCTATACCAGGAGGGCCCTGTTAAGAAAAGCCAAATCTTCAAGAAATTCTGGCGCTACTCTGTGTTCGGTCCATGACTAAATATTTTTGAGTATACATAATACATAGGCTAAAAAATGCACTTGACTAAAACTGGTCCTTTTCCTGGATTGTAAGACTAAGGGTTTTCCTGACTCAGTAAGAGAAACTTACAGGGGGACCCTCGGCTCCAGGAGTTCCTTTCTCACCAGGTGCACCAGGGGGACCAGCGGCACCAACCTCACCCGTGCGACCAGCAGATCCAGTCTCACCACGGTTACCCTTTGGACCTTCCTTTCCAGGGGCTCCAGGAGCTCCTGGTGGTCCAGCATTACCCTGGAAAATAAAGAGCAATGGTGGAACACCAGCTAAATGTTTAGTCAAGAAACGATACTGAAGCTACACAGGAAAATGGTTAAAGATTACTTTTTATGTGTTTCTTAATCTAAATATAAAGAACTTACAGCAGGGCCAGGAGGTCCAAGTCTTCCAGTAGCACCAGGGAAGCCAGTAGCTCCCTTCACAATAGACACAGGATTGATATGAATAGCCAAGTCAAAAATTTTTGATATTAAGACACTGCTTATGTAAATACTAAAGATAACTTCCATTAAAGGAAGTGATACTTACAGGAGGACCAGCAGGACCACGGGCACCTTTAGGACCAGTAGAACCAACAGGACCCTGTAAGGGAACAATGTTATGTTTGCTTTATTGTAAGTATTTAGCTGAAAATGTAGGATGCTATGTTTATGCTATAAGTTATCAATCAACAGAAGGCAAATGGCTAAAGTATTCAAGGGGAAAAATGAATTATAATGCCCATTTAATACCACATAGTTTTGTATGTGTGATCCATTTTTGACTATTTGAGCACTGTATGTGTCTGTTAAAAGTTTCTTCACAAGTTGATTAGAAAAACAAACAACACTGAAAGAGATGTCTGGATGTGGCATGTACCTGAGGTCCAGGTGCACCAGTAGCTCCAGCAGGTCCAGGAAGACCAGCATCTCCCTTGGCACCAGTGTCTCCAGGCTCTCCCTTAGCACCAGGCTGACCATCAGCACCCTATATAAGAAAAGTAGAGATCTTATGTGCAACCTGTTCAAAAGCCAACTAATTTCTAAAAGGACTTTATAAAGCTGGTCATCAGAAAGACTGAATTTGAACTACATTTCTCAGACAATTAAGCTACATCATGCATCAGTCTGGCTGATCTGAAGTTTATATAGATACTTACAGGTGGTCCAGCAAATCCGGCAGGTCCAGGAGAACCAGTCTCACCACGCTCTCCCTAGAAGTGGACAATAGTCACTCATGGGAATGAAGAAAATAGGCAGGTACTAGTAATAAAGACTAGCAATAAACATGTTATATATTGGAAATTGTTTATATGGCATAAAATCAGTGTCCATATTATCAAAATAAACCATGTTTGTATTCCTTGAGATCAACTCGTCATGTGACTGGTATCCAGAGCAGAAAAAAAGTACTCACAGGGGGTCCACGAGCACCAGTAGGCCCAACGGGTCCAGATGCACCAGGCTCTCCCTTGGCAAAGAAAGAATAAATTCAGTTTGTCTCAAATATATCAGGATATTTGGGGGTGAGAAACAATGAATATTAAGATATAGACACTAAAGAGACTAACCTTATCACCCTGAGCACCAGGAGGACCTGGAGGTCCAATAGGTCCAGTCAAACCACGGATTCCATCCTTACCAGGGGCACCATCAACACCCTTAGCACCTTGGTCACCCTATATAGAAACCCAGTGTGACACTGTAATTGATTTTGTATAGACATAATAGTTTAAAAAGCAAGCAAACCTCTTATACAATCTTATGGATCACACCTAAAACAAATTAAATGTGTAGAAGTATCATTGTCCATCAATTTAGCAAGAAAGGACTATTCTATATTGAGAGGTATGCCATTTTTTTTTGACATGTCGCTACTAAGGGTCCTAGTTTTGATGGCCAATTTTTGTTCATACCTTCCTGACATACTCTGCGATAGTCTGGGGCTATTCCAGTATTGCTATATTCCACTAAGTCTGCCCAGAAATTTATAATGTTTTCTTACAGTATTCAGGCTTAGATTTAAAAATAATTAGAATTTAGTGATTGACGTGTCTTGGGATAATACAAGCTATCAGCTGGTGGGTAAAGCCTGCATGTTACCTCTGTAATTTATAGTTTTGGTACAGTGTTCATACGAAATTTATTTCTTTTCCACATTCTTTACACAGTTTATTCCAATTGAATTTTTACCCCACTGTGACATTGTATTATGCATTAATCACTGTTATCTACAGTGTTTGACCTCTTCAAATGTGCAGTGTGATATGTATATTATTAGCGCATGTCACATCCATGTCTAATAAAGTTTCAATCTGCTCCAAAACGAATGTGATTATGTACACAGTGGGAATACATAATCATGGTCATAGTGTACTAAACTGTTAGCATTACATAAAGAATAAAGAATGAAACATGGTAGAACATACTCTGTCTCCCTTGAGGCCTGGCAGGCCAGAAGCACCACGCTCACCAGGCATACCCTGAAGACCAGGAGCACCCTGAGCACCAGGGGCACCGGGGGCACCAGTCTCTCCCTAAAGAAAGAGAAATTTCAAAATTAGTAATTAGCTTTAAGAAACTGCAGCTAGAGACGACACTTTATTGATCTGACACATGAGATGTTTATGTAGCTCTCACCTTGGCACCATCATTACCAGCTGCACCAGGTGAACCACGTGCGCCAGTTGGACCAGCAGTACCAGGGGCTCCACGCTCACCAGGGAATCCTCTTTCACCCTGAGCAGAAAAAAGAGAGGGAGAATGAGTACAATTCTTGAGGACTGAAGTTTTGAATGGCATTTCGTCTGGGCTGCAGATCTGTCAATAAAATGCTATAACTTCTATAGTAATGTATACTTACTCTAGCTCCAGAAGGTCCGGGGGCACCAGCTTCACCAGGCAGTCCCTGGAACAAAGAGATTTATACTTGTATCACGGCCATCAGATTTACATGAACTCCATGGAATATTTTTATTCAATCCTCCAGTGCTGGTTGTGATTTTCTTTAAGCTTGCGAAACATGGTCAATTCAGTCCTGTTCTGTTGAAGTGTTTGTAAAGGCTGATAGATTTCAAGCCCAAGTGTTTACATGTCAGTTAAAGCTGAGCAGAAAAAAAATTGGTTTTGTCGATTAATTTAAATTTTTGGTGTAGAAGGATGTCTAAAAAGAAAATTGAGATTCACTTTAAAAACAGTTAACTAAAACCAAGCCAATGGAGACAATTGAGTGGCTCCATATATTTTGATTCAGGCTTGTACCCCGGGGCAGTGATGGCTCAGTGGTTTAGGCTCTGGGTTACTGATCGGAAGGTCAGGGGTTCAAGCTGCCAAGCTACAACTGCTGGGCCCTTGCGCAAGGTCCTTAACCCTTAACTGCTCAGTTGTATTAACAAGAATCCTGCCCAGGATTGTCAGTTCAAGAGATGTTTTTGCTGATCTTCTCTGTGTTGTATTGTTAAAATAAAACTTGAACAATATATA
>JAQMYF010000003.1:12361929-12380614 GCA_030014195.1 Neosilurus mollespiculum | reverse complement strand
ATATATATATATATATATATATATTATTATTTTTTTTTTAATCAAAATCAAAATCATAAATTGTTTGAAGGTAAATTTTTTTTGGAGAGTTTATTCTTAGGCCATATCACCCAGCATTAATGGGAGTATGAAAATTCTCAGCATGTAGTTTTTTGCTGTTACAAAAACTCACTGCACTAATTCCTGTCTCACACTGTTTTTAATTAATGGCGTTCCAGCATAATGGCGTTCCTTGACTTGGCTATTTTTTTTTTTGATGGAGAATTAATGTCTTACCTGCTCACCGGTCTTTCCAGGCTCACCAGTAGCACCCTGAGGTCCGGGCAGGCCCTGTTACAGAGAGAAATACAGACCCTTATTAGGATTAAGCGGCTTAGAAAAATGAAAAGGGCACACAATTTGTGTACTAGAGATGACTTTTGGTCTGTCAAGGGAAGTAGGTACTAACCTGGAATCCAGATGGACCACCAGGTCCTGGCTCACCTCTCTCACCTGCAGGTCCCTACAGACAAAAGCAAAAAAATCTTTTAAAATGTAATTAGACCAGAGGAATAAGTTATCTATAAATTGAGAAAAGGTGCAATTTGAGATATTTGAAAAGATACTCACAGCAGGGCCAGGAGCACCAGGAGCACCGACATCACCATCCTTACCAGGAGCACCCTGCATACATGTACATGAAAGAAAATTGTGAAAATGTGGAAAAACAACTCTAAAATTACACAATTAACTACTTACAATATTTTCCCCCTAAAAATTGTATTGTGTTGCAAAGAATAGACATTGACACTTACAGGGGCACCCATGCCACCCATCACACCTCTCTCACCGGGCTTGCCAGCCTCACCCTGCAAAAAGTAAAATGTAAAAAATGTTACCAAATTGTAAGCTTTAATATTGAACATAATTTAGGAGATTGAATGAAAGGACAGAATACGTACAGCAGCACCCTTAGGTCCAGGGAATCCCATAACACCAGGCTGACCTCTGGCTCCAACAGAGCCTGGGGGTCCGGGGCGGCCATCTTGTCCTGGAGGACCCTACCAGAAAGAAAATAGATTTATTATTTATTATGCCTCTGTGAATATGTGTATTTTTTGGCATCAAGCACTCTAAATAAAATTACCAGACCATTTTAAAATCTGGTAATCTGGTAAGATCACTTTTTATAAATGCTTATGATGTGATGGTATATTTGTACTATTATTCAGATACAGCATAGGCTTCATCTTGCTATTTCAGGAAATTTATTGCTGTATCTGTGGTTAAGGAGGCTTAGGTTATCAAACCTAATTAAACTGTGAGTAATGTAGATAATATTGGAGGTAATTGATGTGTAAATATTGTCAAAGATGGCAGTTGTGTAATGAAATATGGAGCAGTTGTTACTTACAGCAGGTCCCATCTTTCCATCAGGTCCAGGGCTGCCAGGGCTACCAGTCATACCCTACAGTAAAGAGCAGGGGGAAGAAGGTCAGGAAAGATAAAGATATAAACACTGTAATTAAAAACAAAGAGATTTTGACTTGAGTAAAAATAAATCGCAATAAATAGAACGTATGTTGTTTTTATATTACAACGATTGCATGTGTCATTATCATGCATTTCAGATATTTATTTTCGTATATCTGAGTTAGCAACAAATTTAGCTAGGCAAAAAATAATTTCTATTTAATGGGAGAGCTTTCTGGGGTGCACATTTCATTTCCCAGTAGCCATCTCCAATGTACAGCTAAAACCACCATGGTATTGTGGTAGCATCAATTCTGACCCTTGTAGTTGTAGGATGTCCCATGTAATAGGTAGACTCCATGTCCCACTAAAAGACCTTGAAAGGGGCTATGGTCCCTCTGTCTCTGTCTCTCTTACAATATCCTGCCAATGTGTCACATGACCTACACACCCTTTCATGATACCTCAGACAGACAGCGGTGGTAGCGCCCCTCTCTGTGGTATCATCACTTTCTGACTGACTTACATGCTCTGTGATGATGTCAGAGAGGAGTGCTACCATCCTGGGACATCCCACCTGCAGAGCTTTACGTACAGATATAAAATCAAAATTGAAGAGGCTAGTTCGTACCTTTGATCCAGGCATGCCAGGTTCACCATTGCGGCCAGGCTCACCAGTGGCACCCTTAGCTCCAGCAACTCCAGGGCCTCCACGCTCACCAGGGCCGCCCTATTAAAAGAAGGGCATGATGGAAATTAGCTAAGCATGACTGATAAGTAGCTGATGAGTTCCATTATGTTGGAATGGCTTTTTGAAGAGAATAATATGCTGTGTATAATCATTGAAATCATCCAGGTATATTCCAGTAAGTGATTTTTTTTAGACTTACTTTGGGTCCTGCAGCTCCATCAGCACCAGGGAAACCACGACCGCCAGGAGCACCCTATACAAAAAAGCATAAGTTGATCAAGCTTAGTGTGCCCGTCTTTATGTTCAGTTATGTGTTGTATCCTTCATTTCCAAATAAAGGAACTGAGTGATGGATATAAAACCATATTCTAGTGCATATGGGAGAGCATATCATGAAATAAAGTGGGATACATACACGCTCTCCAGGGGGTCCACGGGCACCAGCAACACCGGGCTCACCACGGGCTCCTCTCTTGCCTTCCTCACCTGGGGGGCCAGTGGGACCTTGAACTCCAGGTGGACCCTGAGTAGTTATACAGAAGAGTGAGAGTCAGACACAGTAGCGGATGAAATAGTGTTGAGTCCTGTGAATGAATACTGAATCATGCTAGCTTGCATAGGTTACATGGATACAGAGTTAACTAAAAACTGACTGAACCTTGGCTTAGCAAACCAAACTCGATCTAAGTTTTAATAAGAATTAGGATTGTAAAATAAAGCAAATGGTTTTTGGATGATGCACTTACAGACTCTCCCTTGGCACCAGCATCTCCCTTGGCACCATTAGCACCAGCCTCACCCTGAAACACAACAAAGAAAATGCTAATGTTAGAACAAATAACTGCACAGTTGGTAGATCTTTAATATCATCTTCAGGGGAAAAAATCTAATTATGCATTTATTTTGATAAACTGGTGAAAAAAAAAATACTTACAGTGTTACCTTTGGGACCAACAGCACCAGGAGCTCCAGAAGGTCCAGGAGGACCACGGGGTCCGGGGAAGCCAGGAGCACCAGCAATACCAGCAGCACCCTGTAGAGTGCAGCAGAGAGTCAGTACAATGCTTGTTTTGGTTAAAAGAAATTAAAAATAATTCTAATGACAGACTGCTTTAAAAAACAAACAAACCAACAAAAAAATCCCATCATACTTACAGGGGCACCCTTAGGACCAGGGGCACCATCAGCACCGTTGTTCCCCTGGAGTAGAAGAAAACCAATATGGTGGAATCAAAGTGGAATCTACTTAAGGTTCCATCAAAGTCAGGAATAGTTTGAAATAAAATTCAAGTTAAAAAGATCCACTCACAGCAGGTCCAGCAGCACCAGCAGGGCCAGGGCTACCAGGCTCACCACGAGAACCCTGGGGTCCTTCAGGTCCGCGAGATCCCTGAGCACCAATCTCTCCCTGAAAGGTATACAGGACACCAATTAAGTTCATGTCTACCAGAAAGTAATTTTCACAATTTTCATGACTTTAGGGCCTATTATGACCAAATCCTTATAGCAGAAACCCAATTTGTTGTAAAGACCCACTGATGTTTGCTGAGATACAAGGCAGCTTCTCACAATTATTAAAATGAACCAATATAACTTTACAAAAATTGTTGCCTGAGATGTAAACTTTAGAAACATGATGTATCTGACCTCCAGTATCTTTAGTGGACTCAAGGTTACCCCTATGTACCGCAATTACCCCTATTTAGCTTATAATACACTGACCCAGAATAGCTTCATTTTTAATGAGGGTTTTGTTATGTAGATATATAGCTAATGATGCTTTCGTACGAATAAAGAATGTGTAGAACTAATTTTAATATACCATAAAGAATGTTCAAAACAAAAATATGATATTAGATGATATGCAACTGATATGCAAGTAGACAAAGTTAGCCCTATAGGCTTTGATGTAGTGCTGATAAAGATCACTTACTTTAGCTCCGGGGCCACCGGGGAATCCAGGGGGACCAGCAGGGCCAGTTGGGCCCTAGAACAAATGATAAAGTGTATATCAGCATTCAAATTTACTTTTATCTCACTTTCATGTTTAATTTTTTAAATGAGGTCTAAACTAATGTGTATATAGCACCACTTATAATGTGGGTTAAAGGAATGAAAGTTTGCGACTCACAGGAGGACCAGCAGCTCCAGCAGCACCATCATTACCACGAGCACCCTGTGAAAACATCAGAAAATTCATTAGAAATTAAAAGAATTTCAATATAGAAACAATACAACAGTACAAAGTGGCAGCTCTACACTAAGAAGAAATCAAGAATATAGCTATAGCATATACCACCTACTATAACATATACCACCTATACCATAGACCACCTACCATAATAATATACTACAGAATATAACTATACCACAAGTACCATAGCTATACCATACCAACTACTATAGCATACACCACCTACCACCTATACAATAGCTATCCCACCCCAGCTACCATAAAAATATATTACAGAATTTTGCTATACCACCTATACCATACCACCTACCATACCATATACCACCCACAATGGAATCTACTACCATACCATATACCATCTACCATAATAACATACTACAGAATATAGATATCGCACAAAAAATAGCAATACCATACCACCTACCACACCATATACCACCCACAATGGAATATACTACCTATACCATATACCACCCACCATATTAATTTACTACAGAGTATAGCTATACCACCTATACCATAGCTATACCAGACCACCTATCACGCCATACCACCTACCATACCATATACCAGCAGCCATAAAAATATCCTACAGAATATAGCTTTATCATACAAGAATATATCTATACCACCCACACCATAACTATACCTTAGCTAACGAGGATATACTGTAGCTATACCATACCACCTACCATAATAATATACTACAGAATATACCTACAGCTATACCACCTATACTATACCATATACCATGTATATAGCTATAACACCTATAGCCATATACCACCTACTATGCCATATACCACCTACCATAATAATAATATACTTCAGAATATAGCTATATCATACAAAAATATAGCTATACCATGTAAACCATGGCTATACCATACCACATACAAAACTATATACCACCTATACCATATACCACCTACAATAACGATATACTTGTTTTGGTCTAATTAATGAGCTGACTGAAAAATTATATTTATTTAGATATAACTGAACATCACAGCTTTTGACCCTCTGGGGGTGGGATGAGGGGTGTTGGGGGCAACAAAAACCTATGCTCTTATTCTACACAGTTCCATCTGACTTTAACATGTGATTTGTAAAATTAGGTGTTAATATTCTTTGCTGAAACAAATCATATTTAAGTCTATGAAATGATATGGATTTTATGGAATGATGTGCATAAGCCTATATTAAAGAAGCACACATTTTCAGTGATGTGAGATTCAGAGTCTTTAGGAAAGTAGATGAAGTTACTTACAGCGGCTCCAGGTGGACCAGAACGGCCTCTCTCACCAGGAAGACCACGAGGACCCTGGTGAAAAAAAGGTCAATGAAAGGAAGTCAGGATGGAGCACAGCAACAATATATGAAAGTTTTTACTTGATTGACTAGATTCTGAATATGATAGTATGCGCTGGCAGCACCCACCATAGCGCCAGGGGT
Source organism: Neosilurus mollespiculum (assembly GCA_030014195.1). Classification (NCBI taxonomy): domain Eukaryota; kingdom Metazoa; phylum Chordata; class Actinopteri; order Siluriformes; family Plotosidae; genus Neosilurus; species Neosilurus mollespiculum. The sequence continues at coordinate 12,374,822 of JAQMYF010000003.1, read as the reverse complement.
TCCATTCTCTCCAGCTGTACCAGGCTCTCCCTGTGGGGTAAATCAGGACATATATAAGCATATAAAGTGACATGGTGTAATTTGCAGTTTCGAATGCAGTTTTGACGAGAATGTAGAATATGGCACCAACCTTGGGTCCAGCAGGGCCAGTGTCTCCCTTAGCTCCATCTAGACCACTGAAACCCTAATACAGACAAGAAAGATTCAGGATAAGTTGGGTGAAGCTGAGTTCCGCCAAGCTGAAGACAGTGCTTGCTGACTAGCATGAACACTCACTCTGTGTCCCTTGATGCCAGGAAGTCCGGGGGTTCCAGGGAATCCACGAGCACCCTGTGTAAGAGAGCAGACAACAATTGGGTATGATAAATCAGACAAAATTAGGACAAAAGTGTATGTACATTTGATCAAGACCAATGCTAAATGCAGAGATACTAACCTGTGGGCCAGAAGGACCACGCTCACCAGGGCGACCAGGTTTGCCAGACTCACCCTAGAGAGACAGGACGAGTGAAGAGAAAAAGGCTGGTGAGGAAAAAGAAATTGACCAAGACTTCCACATATATATGCTTTGAGTTATATGAGTTCACTTGACTACAGAAACAGACTGGCATACTAAACGTGTGGGTCAGCTAATATTATGAATATTTGGACATTTAATTTGGACAGTGACATGGTGAGATAGACTGAACTACTCACATCTTCTCCGTTCTTTCCAGGAGGACCAGCTGAACCACGGGGACCCATTGGACCCTGCAGAAGATAAGCAAGACAGACCAGGTTAGCCATGTGTGTAAATGTGTTTATATAATGTGTGTATGTACACGAGGAAGAGAAAAGGTGTAAGAGCAAACAGAAAAAATTTGACCAATGAGTGCAGTGGTACTAATAGTCACATGGACCAGATATACACTGGGGACCTTTTGAATTTGGATCATCTCAAGTGCACACACAGGTCACAAAATAGAAAGAAGAGCTTCTAAAAAGCAGGAGGTGCTTGTACTGTATGTCAATTACTGTGGATTGAACGTTAAGGTTAAATATGGTATGAAGAAATTTCGCTATTTACTGAGTGAATGATGTGAAGATATGCAGTTAGGATTATGTATATGTCTGAGTGGTTATTAGTGATGTTTATTCAGGCACTTACAGGAGAACCAGCCTCACCAGGCTCACCAGGAGGGCCAGTAAAACCTTGAGGTCCCTATAGTCAGAAAATAAAGTACAAAACAAATGAAAAAATAAAAATAATACCCATAATCTGAAGTAAGCTAAGGCTAAACCTAATATCTTAAACTAACAAGCTTTCTTTTTCACTATAATGATTTACACTGAATGTAGGAGATTATGAAGAAGATACAATTTACTGATCAACACCAGCATCTAATATATCTACAAGTTTAGAGCTGAATTCAGCAAAACATTTTAAAAACAACAACAACAAAAACAGCTTTCTTCTTAACAACCTATAAATAATTGAAGAAAACAATGCTTACAGCAAGTCCAGGAGGTCCAGGGGGACCACGAGGGCCCATGGGTCCCTGAAAGACAAAGTAAAGGAGTATAGGAATGTAGAAGTCACAGTATTATTGTCAAACCATCCATGCTTCACTCATACAGTATTTGTTTATATGATACTACTCATATCACATTATGTCAAAACTGCATTAGCTTTTAGGGCAATTCTTAATCTGTTCATTCAGGGTTTAAATGTAAATTGGGAATGTGATAAAAACTAAAGATGTAAGAAAGTGAAAGATGTACTTTAACTAAAATATATATCAAAAATATTTCCATGCACAACCAGAAAATAAGAAAAATGCTGGCTGGTAAACACCGCTATGCAACTGATCAAATAATGTTCAAGCTCTTTCAATCAGCTTCATTGGAAAGTCTGATTGCTGAACTTTTTAAATTGTGGGATAAAATAGTCATATAGTAATAAAATCAACGCCAAGGTTTAGCACTTGACCTCTTTTTAAAAATCCCATAGCTTTTAAATTATGACTTTCAGATTATATTACATTTATGAAGTGGCAAAATATATATTTTTACTATTGGTCCAGGAATGGCCATGCCACCACCAGATTTCTCATCATAACCTCCGGACAGCTGAGGAGAAAAGTTCTGTGGAAAATACCAAAAGCAGGGTTAGAGTTGAGAGATTTACATATTAAAAAGACACATTAAACAATGTTTATACAATTGAAAAAGAAACAATAAACTAAACAACAAAACTAATTTGTCCAGATGAATATTTTAAAGGACAAAGGAAGGGGAGCACTATCAAGGTAAAGTATAAGACTATAATAAGAGAAAGACAGTTTAGCCAAGTGTTTAGTACTGTTTTAATCAATTTCAGAGCGTTTATAGAGAAATGCTGCAAATGTCTGGTCCACCCTCAGGACGCTGTCCATGCTTATGGTGCTGAAATATATTTGTTAACCTGCGTGATTCTTTTAGATGTCCCTTGCTTTGGCCTTTGACTCACTTTGGATCAGAAATCAATCTGATCATCTGAAACTAAGGGAGTGACTATCTGTTTCTCTTCTTGTGTGATCTGTCTTCTTAAGGTAGCCACTTACTCCGCCAAGGCCAGGGGGTCCTGGGGGGCCTGGGGGTCCAGGAAGTCCAGGCTGTCCAGGAATTCCATCATTGCCGGGAGGACCAGGAGGGCCCTAATAACAAAAAAGAAATGAGAGAGCATATGAGGAATGGATGCTTTGGGTAGGAGACTTTCATGACCTATAAATATTGCTTACATATGATATCGAATCTAATTATGATGATTTATGGATTTGTATTAACCTCTGTTTTATTGTATATGGAAACCATTTAAATGGAGAAGAATGGCATTCAGCCACTGATCTGCTGTCTGTTACAGCCAGAAATCTGGTAATTATAAATGATCATGTCTAATGTGTGCAAATAAATACACAGTTTAAAAGTTCAGAAGACTGTATTCCATTTGTTAAATTTAAAAACAAACAAACAAACAAACAAAAAAAAGAATGAAAAAAAAACCAGCCTATAAGGGAGATATTTTTTATATTAATAAATAAATATTTACATTTATAATAAATAATAGTAATGTGTTAAAAAAGGTACAGCTTGGTATAACAATGTGGAATAAATATTGTGACTACTGACAGTGAATATAAATCCAGCAAAATATAACTGAACACTGTAGGTATTATACCATGCAAACAATACTGTATTAATTCAGCAGTGGGGATTTTGTTGCCTATTTTTTGGGCGATGTATAGATCACTCTGATACATATATTACAGTTACTATAACATTACAGTTATTGACATCAGTGTTGTTGGTAAATTATGTACTGTGCATATAAAACGCTTTATCTTTATCCTATCTACATCCTTACACAAAGCAAAATGAGAAAACAACAAATCTAAGCAGCCTTGGTCAAAATAAGCTAAAAAGCAAAAAGAAACCTACCCTGTCGCCTTTCGGGCCTCTGGGTCCCTATAAACAGTAAAGAGAAAAAATAAATCAGTTACTTGTAGTTTTCCTAAGGATATTTTAAATAATTTTATGCTATATCAATAACTTAATAATAATAATAATAATAATAATAATAATAATAATAATAATAATAATAATAAATTATAAATAATTTTGGAGCATTGCATATGATTAGTGCACTATAATATACACACAGTTTGAATTAGTTTGAAATAGTTAAAAAAGACGAAACAAATACACAGATAATTAAATAATAATAAAAAAAATTATACTCAGGATAAAATTACCTCAACTCTGGTGTCTTGGAAATCTGTTTAGATGTAAAACAGTAAAAAAAATTAATAAGAGTAAATTAATGTAAACAAAACTAATAAATCATGCCATTCTGAACCCAGATAGAGTGGTTTAAGCCATCGGAAGCCCATGACCTTTGATAACTAATAACATGACTGTGATCCTATATCCAGCAGATTTACTGAGAGACCAAAGGTCTTGGGAATGTACAGTTGGGCCTATTGGTGGATATGCACAAGCTTTGGCATAACCAAAGCAATAATATTGCATCTAGAAAAGAGATTGCATTCCAAAATTCAGAAGAATATGCTGCTAATCTTTAGTGTCTTTTTCTTTAAATCCAACATAATCAGGCCCTTGATTATTAAAAAAGAGTCAGTTGTGCTTTGCCAAGGACAAATTTCCCACAGTAAAATGAAAGATGGTTGCTACCTTCCATAAAACCATATGCCATTTCCTGTATAGATCAATGTTTTTGCTTTTCTGCCATTTTGGAATGAAACTTAGTGCAGAATAAAACACATGAAAATGCAACACAAAATGTGATAAGATCCAAATAATGTGCTCTAGAGAGTGCAGAATACCAAAAATACGTCACATGTAAACATGTAGTCATCGGTATATTAAACTGATCATGCATTTATTTAGATGAATTACATGAATTTGATTCTCTATGAGATTTGAGTTTCTTGCTTCATAGACTAGAGAGTATGACAAGATGCCATCTGAACCACAGAAGCTAGCCAACGTACCATCATCAGGGCAGACAGGGCAGCACTCATCAGGGGGAATCACTGGGTTGGCGCAGTCACTTGTGTCCTCACAGATCACCTCATCACACATGACAGTGCCGCTGTCGCACACGCAAATTTGGCATGGCTCTGGTTTCCACACATCACGATCATTGTAGATCTGACCGTCTAGCGTGCAGCTACTGCCCGTGCCTAAAGTAAAACAAGAGGGAGTATGTCATTGATGTGTTTACTAAATTTTAACAAAGTGTGCATAATAATAATAATAATAATAATAATAATAATAATAATAATAATAATAGTAATCATGATAATAATAATAATAGTAATAATAATAATAGTAGTAGTAATAATAATAGTAATAATCATAATAATATTATTAATAATGATGATGACGATGATGATAATGATGATGCTGTTTGTGTTAGGACAAAATCTCATTAGCTATATATTTTTTCTTTGCAAGCATTTGAATTGCTTAAGCTTATACAATGATGAGGATTCATCGAAGTTGTTTTCATGCGCCTGTTATCCAAGTTCGTCCATACTTTCTGTTAAAAAAGTAAAACCCTCATAATTTAAAATAATAAACATTTTTCTGTAAAATCATCCAATCATGGATATCAAATGATGATTAGCTATAAATAAATGTGCAAATGAAATTTAAATAAGCTATAGCTTATATTGCTTATGTATGTACATGTATACAGTAGCCTATGTAAACAAATAAACCTCAAGTGATGGATACATTTATGACACCAGATGGCGTAACACCATGTAAAATGATTTACCCTGAAGGCAAAAAAAATCTCAAAGAAAACTTCCACGTCTACTGGACTTGAGTGACTATCAGAAAGTAATTGAAAACTGTCGGCTTGGCAGCGACTTGCGTTTTTCCTTATGTGGAAAGTCTGCAGAGCCCACATATGTTTTACATTATCACAAAAAGGGGAGTGAAGAGGGGTGAAAAAAGGTGGGGTTTGGGAAGCAGTTGCCAAATGATTCAATTCCACACACAGCCACGTGGAAGCGCTGTTGGATTATGGGAACACAACCAAGAGCATTTAACATTGACAAATCTCTCAACAACTAACTTTTTACTAACTAACAACACAATTTGGTGAAAATTCTCATTTGTAATGTTTTGCTTTCTGTCTAATCAAACAATTTCGAGTTCTAATTCTACCAAAGCCACACAGTTGTGTTCTAATGCCTTCAGTCAGCTCTGTGGTCCTCTCCATCCACTGATCCAAAGATGAGATCATCACTTTTTCCATGAGGGAAAACCCATACACATGCTTAAAATGATTTATAACTCCTTATGAAGACATGCATTCAGGAGAATTCTCTAACATCTGGATGGTTATAGCCTAGGTCTGACGCCTTTCCCCTAATATCTCAACCTAATTTCTCATCCCAAGCATACTGTGTTTTAATAATAAGTATTTACATGCGTATTATTTTGGAGTATTTACATATTATACACATCCAAAGAATTTGGGCTCAGTAACTTTCTCCTGCTTGTAATATTACTACAGCGAGCTACAGAGGTTAGAGTAGCACAGATGTTAAAGCTGTAGCTGCAGGGTGGAAGGGTGGGTGGAGAGACGCGTCTCCAAACTTGCACCAACTTGCCTCCAGAGGCACAAACTAAGCAAAGCACGCAAAAAAAGGGCTCCATGGGGTCTTGTGGACCTCAAAACCAGAGCCTCCCTCCCCCTTCCCCTTTTCTATCACATTCAAAATAAGATCTTCACAAAGCAATAAAGAGGAAAAACACCAAAGAAGTCCAAAGGAGGCACTTTCCAGATGGGGGCTCTGCTATCTGCCTTCTGCATTGCATCCTGGTTAGTGCATGGCTTTCCTCATTTAAAACAGGCACAGCACTCAATAAATAAATAAATAAATAAAAAATTAAACAAAATTATACTCACGGTCGTCCTCGCCTTGTCCCCTTGCTAAAAGCACTGATGCGCTGAGCAACAGCGCCAGCCGGATATCCACAAAGCTGAACATGTCTAAATATTAGACATGTAGACTCTTTGAGGCAAGGGAAGTTTTCTTTTTTCTCCCTTTAGACTCCAGTCATAAACAGTAGGGTCCGGTCTCCTCTGATTCCAGTGCGGACCCCAGCAGAAACTCCCTACTGCCCAAGCAAACTTTTTCCCCAAGCTTTTATACTCCAAAGTTTTGGGGAGGTGCCGGCCACACCAGAGAACCCAGGCATGTTCCCATTTAACGGGGGAAAAGTCCCTCCTTCATGAGCCTAAGGGGTTGTCTTAAACATTTTTTTCTCCCTTTAGTCTTAACATCTGAAGAAACTTGATCTTTTCAAGAAAAGGTGAGAGTTAAGCCAGCAAAAAAAAAAAAAAGACTCTTCTTGACTCTGACAGAGTGGCATGCCTTAATCATCTTTCAGTTCCAAGTTTGGGAAGGTGAAGGCTACAACAGAATGGAATGGATGAGATTTTCACATATTCTCAGTTCATAGTGCTGGAATATGTGTTCATTCCATGAACATCTTTTTTTTTTTTTTTTTTTGTTCTGATATGAATGCATACGACTTCAATAACAAAAGCTTTCTAGTGCTAAAAGAGATCTTAAATAGTATAGCAAAATGATAGGACACTGTTAGTTACCCTTTCAGCACTGGGACTTTTTATATACAGTTGTAACAGATGTTTTTTACTCCTATATTATGGACAGTTGAAATGATTGTGTTAGGGGTTTCTGGTGCATCATGACTAGGCCTGTAGTAAATAGTCTCACTTAAATAACTTGTGCAAGTTGTCAAGTTTAGTTAGTGCAAATAGGATCAATACAGTTAATCATAATTCCTTCACTCGAAATTTTTGCATGCTTGGGAATAATATGCACCCTAAAATATGGGTGTTTACAAAGTGTTTACAGTGCATGTTTACAGGCTGTAATTTAAAAAAAAAAACATATAAATATAAAGTAATAGAATGTGAGGGTGTCACACTGTCTATGCAATAAGAAATGGTGTAACTTGTTATTACTGTAAATTGCAGGCCCAGAAATTGTTGATTCGGAATCAGTTGCATTCATTTAAAAAGTCACCGCATGCAGTTTGCATTGTATTAAGTTAGAAAAAAAAAAAATCTATAAAAATGTTTAAACAGACCAGCCACGTTTGAGCCAGTAATGATAGAGAAAGATGCTGAACTCCACAGACGCGCGCCACGCACGAGCCGCTTTGCGCACATGCGTACTGACGTTGTTTAAAAAAAAAGAAAGAAAGAAAGAAAGGAAAAAAGAAAAAAAGAAAAACAGTAATTCAGCTTCAGGAGTTCGCCTCTTCCGCAGACGTCGCATCTCTGTGAGGAGCCAATCACATCTCTGCCTCCTCATTATTTAACTTGGTGCATTTTCGTCCATCCAAGAACCGACTGTGCTTCTTTTTTTCTCTTAAACCTCGGGAGGTGAAAGCAGCGTGAGCGCTCGTGAAAGAAAAAACGCCACCTCATCGCCTTCAGGTGCGTTTAGGGTTAGTTTCAGAGGAGAAGCTCTTCATTTTAAAACAATTACAGAATTCCAGAGCTGCTATAGGAGGGACCCTTTGCATTACCCCATAAACCTGAGAAACAGATGAAAAATCCATGCATTACTTCTGTAATCTGTTTAAAGATATTTAAATTATTCAAGACAATATGAACTTTTAGGATATGAACCCACCGAAGCAAGTGGTTCAAGCCCCACTGGCACTGAGTTGCCCCTGCTGTCCCCCCAGTGCAGCTAACTGGGTTATCAAAGGCCAGCCATGTCTCTCCCTGTCTGTGGTGAGAGGCATGCAAAGAACCACTGCTGTCGTTCGGAAAGAGTAGGCTGCATTGCCGTCAGTGTGTTTCTGCCCTGCGATGGCCTGGCGAGCTGTCCTGGCTGTAACTCTGCCCTCACCCAGAGTCAGCTGAGATGGGCGCCAACCTCCCCATGACCCTAATTAGGATTAAGCGGTTCAGAAAATGAAGATTTCTATGAACCTATAGGCGGAATGGTGGCGCAGTGTACTAAGAAGGCCCGGGTTCAATTCCCGTGATTTCTGTGGAGTTTGCATGTTCTCCCTGTGCTTGTGTGGGTTTCATCTGGGTACTCCGGTTTCCTCCCACAGTCCAAAAACATGCACAGTTGGCTAACTGGCTGTTCCAAATCGCCCCTGCGTGTGTGAGAGTGAGTGTGAACGGTTGTGTGCGTGTTGGCCCTGCAGTGGTCTGTTCAGGGTGCACCCCGCCGTCGCCCCGAGTTGGCTGAGATAGGCTCCAACCTCCCCATGACCCTAATAAAGAATAAAGTGATTTAGAAAATTAATGAAGGAATATGAACCTTTGCTAGGAACACCCTTTTGTTATTCTGGACATCTGCATACCTGTGTCATTTTTTAGGTGACAAAAATTACATTTTAAATCACAGAGAATCAGGGTGTAACCTGCCTTTGCCCAGAGTCGGCCGAGATGGGCGCCAGCCTCCCCAAGACCCTAATTAGGATTAAAAGGCTTTGAAAATAAATGATGGATGAATGCTCTCCTTGTGCTTGAAAGGGTTTCCTCTGGGTACTGTGGTTTCATACTACAGTCCAAAGATATGCCCATTAAGTTAATTGGCTGTTTAAAAATGCCCCTAGGTGTTAATGTGAGTGTAAATGATTGATTCTGCAATAAACTGTTCAGGGTGTACCCCACCTTCCCACCCAGTCTCTGATCCACTGTGACACTGAAACACCCAAGCACCATCCATCTGTCTGTCCTTCTGTCCATCCATTCATGATCTATACCACTTTTCCAGATCCAATCCCTGCTGATTTTGGGTGAAAGGCAGTGTACACAGTAGACTGTCAGAGGAAACTCATGCTGGCACAAGGAAGACATGCAAACTCCACACAAAAAGTCGTGCGAGATTCAAATCTGGAATCCACTTGCTGTGAGGCCACACTGTGACGCCAGCATTAAGCGTGTTTACAGTAAATATGTCTCTTTAAGCTTAGATTATCATCAAAATATTCATCCAGGAGATCTACTGGGAAATGACCACTTTTGATTGTAACCAAGGGCTTAATAACACAACCTACCAGCTTTTACTTGAGTTCCACTTGGGTTTCACTTGGGTTATACAGGTGATAGCATAATTTTCCATAATTTCATCCACTCATTCATGCATTGTCAACACTGCTTGTCATTGGGAAGCTGGAGCCAATCCCAACGAGATGTGGTGTACATCCTGAACAGGTCACCAGCCCATTGCAGGGCTAACACAGAGACAATCGTTAACAAATACTGTCTGTCTTTGGTCTGTCAGAGGAAACCGGAGCCCCAGAGGAAACCCATGCATGCACAAGAAGATCATACAAATTCCAAGAAAAAGACACCCCAATATGCCACAGGGTTCAAAGTCAGATCCTTCTCACTATGAGAAGTGCTCTCACAATGCTAAGGGGGTGATTGCACTAGAGGTGCGATAGAAAAGCAACTTCAAATGCCATTTTGCGGCTGTTGCTTTTCATCCTCAAATTTGTATGTGGTATCGCATTTTGGTCGCAAAAAATTAAAACGTTCAAAATTTCCGCAAATGTCGCAAAATGAGGCTCTTACACGGAATAGTCTCATTCTCTTCTCCAACAGTCCGCACATGTTGCGAGAAGGTTGCAAAGTTGTTGTTTTGCTTGCAAATTATATGAATTTCCTTCACATTTTCTGTGTATTTTATTCGCATTAATTTTTGCGCTAATAACGTATTTTGTTTAAGAATAAACAGCGAATAAAAGGCGGCTGATTTACGAAAGTAGATATGCTTTTTTCGGCAAACATCCACAAACTCCAGTTTTCAGTGAAACAAGTACTTCAGTTTTCAAGTACTTTAATGTTCTGCCAATTTATCCCTCAGAAATGCTGCTTCCATGTGAACCATTTCGCTCTTTGAGGTCATCTGACCAGGGGCTTTTAGTCATTCCAAAGACTTGAACAGAACTCAGAGATGACAGAGCTTTTTCGGTTGCTGCCTAAAGACTCTGGAATGACTTACCGACACATATCAGACAGGCTTTCACTCACTGTATGCAAATCTCTTTTAAAAACATACCTTTACTCCCAGGCCTTCAACCCAGTGTGAGACATTGATTGATTTTATGTGTTTTATGTTTATTTCTTCATTCATTCATTCATTCATTTTCGGAACCGCTTAATCCCAATTAGGGTTGCAGGGAGGCTGGCACCCATCTCAGCCGACTCTGGGCGAGGGCAGGATAAACTCTGGACAGCTCGCCAGGCCATCGCAGGGCCAACAGTCGCACAACCATTTGCACTCACACTTACACCAAGGGGTGATTTGGAACAGCCAATTAGCCTACCGTGCATGTTTTTGGACTGTGGGAGGAAACCAGAGTACCCGGAAGAAACCCACGCAAGCACAGGAAGAACATGCAAACTCCACACAGAAACACCCGAGCTGGGAATCGAACCCAGGACCTTCTTGCTGTGAAGCTGACGTGCTAACCACTACGCCACCATGCCGCCTTGTTTATCTCTTGTATTTTTCAATTACTCTACATCACTGTTTTATCTTGTGTTTTTTTTCCTTTATTTTCCTTTATTTCTGTTTTTCTGTGCAGCACTTTGGTCAGCAGTGCTGTTTTTTTAAAGTGCTTTATAATCAAAGTGGTATGGTATGGTAAACCAACTGCAAATTATTCACAAATCAGTTGCAAAAATTGTGTGACCTTCTTGCGACTTTTGTGCGATGTATGTATTTAAGCCACAAAATATTCGCTTGCATGTGGCGTCACAAAACATCTTGACATGAATTTCAAAATTCGCAAAAAACAAAAAAAAAACAAAACAAAACACAAAAAACAAACAAACAAACAAACAAAAAACCCCAATTTGCATCAGTCTCTTTGTTATCGCACCTCTAGTGTGATCATCCCCTAACTACTGAGCCATTGTGCCTACAGTTTGGAGACATAAAATAAAAATAACTGAAGAATAACTGAAAAATGTAAAATGCAAAAATAAAACAATAAAAAACCCTCTTGCAGTGGTGCATATGGAGTGAGGTGTGATTTTATTTAGTGTAAAGGAAATCAGTGAATCTTCCTTATTAATAAAATGGAATGTTAATAATAAATAAATTATCTTTTTGCTGTAGATAGTTTAAAGCAAGTGAATCTGTTCACCTCAAAAATGAAGGCCATGGAATTACGGCATCTTTGACATTTTTTTTAAATCGACGTGAAAACCCTCATACTTCTCCATTTCAGGAGATCTTATATAATCACACATGTTTTAGCTGTGATTAAAGAATAACGTTTTTTTTCTTTTTCTGGTACTTCAGGAATCTTAATATAAATAGAAATTACCAGATGTCAGATTATATTATATAGAATTTGAACACATTTAAATTATACATAGTTTTAATTTGCCAGAGCAAGCAGTACCTAACTTACACTTCAGCATTGTGGGAATAAAAATTAAAACCTTGAATATTTTAACTATGCATGTATCAACGCAGAAAGTTCATCTATATCTAAGAAAGTGTGTTTTTATTTTTTCCAGTAATTCCACCAAAGAGACTGCACATTTAGTTTCCATGTGGATCTCTTTGTTCCCCTGTAGACCTGCAGGCATCCTTCTCTTCTCAGTGTACTCTTTTCTGTTTAATAATGCATACATGGTTGTAATTCAAGGAACTGAGAATTTATGGAGAGAGAAAGGGTTTGCTAATGAAAGAAAATAGAAGCAACTGAGAAAAGTCAAGTGTTAGTGTTTATTCTTGGAGAATGAAGGCTTCTGGGAGCTTTCGCGTTGTCCAAAGTCAGCAGGAACAAGAAGTGGCCAAGAAAAACACCAAGGCGCTCAGATGGCTCCAACCTGGAGAAGACACAAGGAAAAAGAACAACCTGTGAAGAGTATTGACAAAGCCTCATCGTTTCATGGTCTGTTTTAGAGAAAGTGTTACACTGTGTGAAACAGGACATAAATTCAAGACAATCTTCTTGACAATCTGAGTGCTAAACTTATTCTGCTTAATACATAGTTATGTGTAATCATCTACTGAATGCTTATTCATATTATACAGCCATAGAAAAATATTAGGAGACCACTTTTAACAGGATCCCCATTAAAAGTGGTCTCTTAATTTTTTCCATGGGCGTAAAAAAACATATATATATATATATCCTTGCTTTGCATGGAAATATGTTTTTTACGGCCATGGAAAAAAATTAAGAAATAAGAAATTTTCATTCATTTTCTGAACCACTTATTCCTAATTAGGGTCACGTGGAGGCTGGCGCCCATCTCAGCCGACTCTGGGCGAGGGCGGGGTACACCCTGGACAGCTCGCCAGGCCATCGCA
>JAQMYF010000003.1:12313560-12347745 GCA_030014195.1 Neosilurus mollespiculum | reverse complement strand
AGCCATACCATTTAAAAGAGGAGACTCTAAGCTTTAAAATGGTATGGCTAACTTAATTTTGAATCTTTGGTCACTGTGACTCATTTTGCCAGACTGGATCACATATGAGGTCATGAGGGACCAATCAGAGTCAAGAGCTAGAGGATGATATGCCAATCAGAGTGGAATGAGCACTGTTTATAAGCTAATGCAAGCTGGTAGACCACTTATAAGGTTTTCCTCTTGGAACAATTTATTTTGTGTGATTGATTGTATGGTTTTCTTTCCCTAAAGGCTAAACACCTGAAAAATGGATTTAAATCGCTTGTGTCGTGAACGGGACACTCCTCATTGACTGATTTTTCCAGCATTCCTTATAGCTGTTTGTGAGGTGATTTGCCATGCATGCAAGCCTACAGATGCCCATTAAACATCAACAGTGGCAAACTGAGCTCTAAAACACTGTTTACAGCTGACAGAATGTGTCAGAAAAGTGTTCAAGGCTAAAAGGTTGCCAAAAGGAACATCTCCACACATGGATCTGTCACCACAACACTAGTGATGACGGTAGCAGAAAATGGTAGAAATCTCTTTGTGAAATGGTCTGTGAGACAACTGCCCCACGACTACCCCATGACAAATGGAAGAGTCATGACATTGCAAAAATCATGGTTAAAGGGTTGGGTGACTGATTTTACACAATGTTCTCTAGGTATTAGCTAAGTTACTGGCTCAATACAAATCAGCTTTTGTTAATGAAAAGGATTCCACCCAAACTACAAATAATGAGTAATCTTATGAGGAGTATTCAAAGTGACTATAGAACATCCTTTTAAATGCCACAACATGTATAAATACATTTTCAATGAATACAATGCCATCTAAATACGTTTTATCCTGTTCTACCTGTTCATTTCCTTTTCAGATATAGCTTCAGACATTTGTCACTCATTCACTAGCTTTGTTGTGTAGCATTTTTTAACTGCTTCCTGATGTTTAGTACCAGGGAAAGTGAAGTCCATGCTAATAAAACATCACAGTGATGTAAAGCTTAAATATAATTTCTTTTAGTCTCTGTGGAAAATGTAGTGATGTACAACAATGCATATTGTCCATGCTGTGAAAGATAGCATTCTGTACTATAGAGGATCCACAGAATTGCTGCAAAGCCTTGAGCTTTTGTTGGATCTTTGTAACTGCATAATCAGAATAATCAGACCCACTGCACTGTGCACTGGAGCAACCATCTGCCTGCTATCCCATACTGCCCACATCTTTGTGCTGCACTGTTCATTATAAAAATAATAATAATAAAAAAAAGCTTTCTCCTACAAGAGCTGACCTGCTGATTGCATGAGTGAAAATGATAGACCATATGAACACAGAGCAAAGGAATTATCCCTCAGGGAACAGCCCTTTCATCTTCTGCTTAAATATGTGCCATGAAGACTTCCTACTATAAATCCAGTAAATGATTTTGGCTTTTTGATGCATGACTTATTGTAAAATTATTCATGCATCATACTGAGGTCTGTCGATTAAGTTTGTGAGTCATGACTCAGCTCCACAATCAGTTTGAGTTTACAATACATGAATTGAGCTATAGATTTTGTAATTATACAATTATAATTTAAGCACAAGAATGCACTGTATCTTCTCATTTTCCTATGGAAATTGCTTGCCAAGTCCACTTTCCTCTTCTGTTCAACTCATTGCTAGGCATCTCAGAGGGAAGGGGCCTGGGAAACTATGACTTCAGTGTTTTCAAGGGACAAAGCCCCATTGTGAAGTTCCTTTCAGTCCTTCTAATCTGAATAGAGGGAGAAAGAGGGAAAGAGGGAGAGAGAGAGAGAGAGAGAGAGAGAGAGAGAGACTGTCCACTTTGAGTTTGACTATCTGAAGGATCCACTGGGGACATCATATGAACCAGAGAGGTGAGACTGTCTGGAGCGCTGCCAGAATAGTAAAGTAATGTTGTAAATAAATGCAATTTAGATTTAATGAGGATAGTTTGGACAAAGATAATGTTTCAGAATGATTCATCATCAGAAAAAATCAATGAAAACCTCAGCACAATTTTCTAGGAAGTTAACAATTTTTATTTTTAAGAAACTTTTCAGAACCTTAACCTCTTTCAGACTGAATTTAGCTTGTTCAGTATCCCACCAAAATGAAGAGTATCACATTATGATTCTAGCCATGGCCAGTACACTATTTATGATGAGTATATATAAAACAATTCAGTTTTTTCTTATTGTCAGCATCTGTAAATTATGAAATTGTTATCCAATTCACTTAATAAATGATAATTCCTATATAGCTAAAGAAATGCAAGAAAAGGATGACGCGGCTTGCTGAAGTGCCTGTGACTAATTGTGAGTTTCTGTCATTTGATTCAAGCATTATTCACTCGGAATAATGATTTACAAGCCCAAGATAGTGGACCAATCAGATGACACTGTTCCTTTGTGATATATAATTTTTATTATTTATATTTCTAATTTTTATATATTTGTATATTTACATTATTTATATTTATAATTAGTATGATATTTTGCTGCTACTCATCAGTGATTTGGATTTGATATAATATGTGATTTTGCCTGATCCACATGAATTAAGAGTATAATAAGTATAATATAAGTAAAAGTATTCAAGAAACTAATATTTAGACAATAAAAAAAAACGCAATTATAATAGATAGAATATATATATATATATATATGTAAAATACAATTATTGTGGAAATTATTGTAAATACAGAACATATTCACAGCATTCACATATTTGTAATCGTCAAACTGGAAGTGATCTAACTAAATAAAATGTCAGAAAACAGACAGATCTAATGAACATCTTATAACTGAGGTTCACTCTCTCAGTGGTTCATCAAGCAATTTTTTCTAGCTAAAATTCCTATCTGAAAGGAAGACTCTCATTTATAGGGTCTTGTGGAGGACTCACTCATCTCACTCATTTTTCATATATTAAGGTCATAATAGGGAGGTTGGCGCCTATCTCAGTCAACAGTGGGCGAAGGCATGATACACCCTGAACAGCTTGCCAGACCATCGCAGGCCCAACAAACACACAGCCACCCACACCTTGGGGACATTTGGAACAGACAATTAGCCCAATGTGCATGTCTTTGGACTGTGGGAGGAAACCAGAGTACCCAGAGGAAGACCATGCAAGCACAAGTGACAACCTACAAACTCTGCACAGAAATGCCCAAGCCTGGGACTCAACCCCAATACCTTCGTGTTGTGACGCAGATGTGATAACTGCTATACAACTGTGCCGCCCTTGCAGTGGACTGAAATCCTTGATAGATACTACAGTAAACTTACAAGGAGTGTATATGAGTACCAGTGAAATGTCAAATTTAGAAAACCCAGAGAAAGTACAAAGAAGGATTTCTGTATTTGTCAGTTCACTCTCTGAGAAAGAGTTAAACATTAAACACAAACCATCATTCTCATCACCAAAAAAAGGATTCAATAAGATGAGCCATTTTTAACAGTGTACAAGGGGTGTACCAAATGTATCTTGCCTCATCTTTATAGCCACATCATACCCCTATGATACATCCCCTTCATGTAGCGCAACCTTTCAGATGATCATCTGAGTATAGTACGTTGACTCGCTCACTCATTCATTGAGATGCTTAATCCTGTTAGGATCGCGGAAGGGCGATCACCCTGGTGAAGGCAGGGTACACCTTGAACAGCTTGTCAGACCATTGCAGGGCAACACACACACACACACACACACACACACACACACACACAAGACCATTCACACACACATTCACTCCCAGGGTCAAGGTGGAGCAGCCAATTAGCCTAATGTTCATGTCTTTGGACTGTGGGAGAAAACAGGAGTACCTGGAGGAAACCCACGCAAGCATGGAGAGAGGATGCAAACTCCACACAGAAACACCATCACCGAGCCAGGGACTGGAATCCGGAACCTTGCAATGCATGTTATTCTATCATAAGTAGGGTAGAAGTATGTGTCACTTGTTTCAGTGAACCCTTTGCAAATTGAAAACATGGGTAAAAAAAATTGCACTACAAGCAGTAATTTAGTATCTGCATGTGAAACAAATGTCACCAAAGCAAATTTACGAAGAGCAGTCAGCACCAAAGCACCATAGATCCTACACAGCAAACTGTTGAAAATATTCTTGATACTGTGATGCAAGACAGACAAATAACTGTCAGACAGATAGCTAATATGCATCATATAAACAATTCAACAGTAGAAGGGATTTTTCATGAGAGGCTTTGCATGAATAAGGTGTCTGCAAGATGGGTGCCAAGAATGTTGACAGAGGAACAAAAGAGGTGGTGGGTACATGTGTGCCAGCAACATTTGAAGGACTATTCAGCAGTCCAAGATGGGTTTCTGGGGCACATTGTTACTCAGGATGAAACATGGGTTCATCACTTTAATCCTGAGAATAAAAGCCAAAGCATGCAGTGGAAGCATTCTGGCTTCCCAACACCTAGGAAGTGTGCTAAATCGTCTTCCATCACACTTTCTTGTTATTATTGTTGTAAACAGGAACAGAACCAAAACAAGATGTAAAACAGGTGAATAAGAGATACTAAATAAGCCCATGAGCTGGGCTCTTTTCACCAGGAAACCTTTGTATTTAGCCAAAATGAACTGATAATGGAAGATAAAAACACAGATATTCATGAGTAAATGGGCATCTTTAAAGCGTCCTATGTATTATGGTGCTTGTATTTATTTATTTATTCATTTATTTTTATTTTATACACAACATTTAGTACTAGAAGGGCCCCATGCAGTCTCACCGGATGGTTTTATGTTATTTCTTCAGCGTAGTTAAATTGTGGCTTGGGGACTGTGTGCAATAATTGACTTACCAAACACCAAGAAAATTTCTATGAGAGTATCAGCAGGTTCTCTCGCTGTAATTACAAACACAAGCTGAATTAAACCCAGGCACGCCTGTGAGAGATACATATCAAATACATTTCAAGCCTGATTCACATTCTCTTCTCAAATCCTCTTTTCATTCTTTTCATCCATTTTCTTCCTTCCTTCCTTCCTTCCTTCCTTCCTTCCTTCCGTTACCCCATCTCTTTCCTTTATTTTACTGCTCATTTCCTTTGCTATTTCCTTTCCTCCCTGTCTATATCATGGTCAAAATGGACTGTGTGTGTGTGTGTGTGTGTGTGTGTGTGTGTGTGCACGCATGTGTGTTCCTGCCGCAGTATGTGATATGTTTGAAGTAAACACTTGAACTATAGTAGGACTCTAACCCACACTGAACTTTCAAGTTTACAACAACAGTCAGTACCATCTGGCCTACAAAGCTCTTTCTCTCACTTGCACCATCAGCACAGTCATGGCAGTCATAGTTGTTTCCACAGACAAAGAGATGTCTCCCCATATTCCCACTGTTTTAAATTGCATCTTACAGTGCACTACCACATGCATGCTTTTACAGATTTTTTGAAATCACATCTATAAATATATGGTGAAGTGGCTAATATTTGGCATCACATCTTTACAGTTTCAGGCCACTGGGTTTGATCTAATTGTTACTTAACCAAAGCGAACTAAAAGTTTCGCACTTCCACCTCATGTGGGTTTCCTCCCACTGTCCAATAAGATGTGAGAATTGCACACGTTTACATTAAACTGGTGTGAATTGGTGTATGGATGGTGTGCTGAGATGGACTGGCGTCCTATCAGGATGAATCTTCTCGCCTTATGCCCAGTGGTAATAAGACTGGGTCCAAATCATCTGCAGCTGTGATAAAGCGGTTCCCACCGCTGACAGTATATTTATTACATGCATATGATGCGTTTCCCTAGTGTGAATCAACTTAATGTCCCCAAAAGGTAAATAGTATCACATATTCTAATCAAACATACAGTACACACAGCACACATTGCTACACACATTGCTACACACACACACACACACACACACACACACAAACACACACAAACACACACACACACAGTCTGGAAAAGCAGAGCAGACGGCCACGCGGAAATAGATTGGCGCCATCTGGCGTTCAACCTCATTATAACTATAAATAAGCTGGTAGTGAGGCTTTTATTTCAATTTTGTTTATATCACCTTTTATTATTGAACTATTTTTTTATTATTTTATATTGTTATAAGGTATTAGTTTTGGTCTTATTTTTCTTGACTAGATAGATAATCATTTTTTTTATGTGTAAAAGTTAAACTTTTATTTTGAAATTTGGTCGCGTTAAGCTTCCGTATTAAAATCTTCATCCAGTAAACAGCGCGGGCAGCATGGCTCTCTCATGGCAGGCGCGTCTTGGCCTTTAGTCCCATATTAAGATGCTGTGGACAAATCATGAATCATGTTAAGCTTGATGTCAGTAAGCAGCAGGTTTGCCTGGACTCACAGGAACCTTTCTGATCGGATCAGAAGAGGAATCACAATACAGCAAGGGGTGAGACAGACCACGGGGCACAGAGCAGATTCTGTTATTTATTTATTCATTTACTGGATTTCATTCATCTCCAAGACACAAGAAATCATAATTAGTTATCTCTTGCTCTGAATACTGCTTGGATATTAATACCTTTATTGTTAATAATAATAAAAATAACAACAACAATAATAATAATAATAATAATAATAATAATAAATAATACTACTAATAATTTTTTATTATTATTATTATTATTATTATTACTATTAGTGTTATTATTGTTATTATTATTTTTACTATTAGTGTTATTATTATTATAATTATTAGTATTAGTATTATTACTATTATTATTGGTAGAAGCCGTAATATAGAAACAATAATACAGTTCATAATGTTGTGTATTTGGTAATTAATATTATAAAGTATAAAGTATAAGCTCAAGAAATACACACAATTATAATAAATTGCGAAGTAAAGCAGTATAAACTAAAACAGTAAAATATCCGAGTAACAAGAACACAAAGGTGAAAATACAACAAAATTGGTTCCCATAAAAAATGACTTAGTTTGCTCTATATTGAAATGATTTCATTCATTCATTCATTCATCTTCTGAACCGCTTATTCCTACTTAGGGTCGCGGGGAGGCTGGCGCCCATCTCAGCCGACTCTGGGCGAGGGCGGAGTACACCCTGGACAGCTCGCCAGGCCATCGCAGGGCCTCTTTGATGATTTCGATTTATATATTTTTTTATTGCATTTCAAGAAGCATATGGTGGAATAGTGGTTAGCACGTCTGCCACACAGCAAGCCCCATGGTCGGCAAGGGCATTTCTGCGTGGACCTTGCATGTTTGCAAGTGCTTGCGTGGGTTTCTTTCAGGTGCACTGGTTTCCTCCCACAGTCCAAAGACATGCATTTTAGGTTAATTGGCTGTTCTTAATTGTCTCTTGGTGTGAATGGTTGTGTCTAAGTTGGCCCTGCAATAGATTAGCGAGCTGTTTAGGGTGTGTCTGGGGTTGGCTCCAGCCTCCGTATGACCCTAATCAGGATAAGCAGTTCAGAAAATGAAATGAAATGATTATATTCCACCAAAAGAAATGAATAATATAGATGCACTGATAACCATTTCATCTCAGTTTAAATAGAGTCTGGGCATCCCATAATGTTAATGCAGTGGTGGGTCAATGGTTATGGCTCTGAGTTACTGACCAGAGACTTGTAGGTTCAAACCACAATCTGCCATTGTTGGGCCCTTGAGCAAGGCCATTAACCCTCATCTGCTTAGTTGTTCAAATGAGATAAAAATGTTAGTTGCTCTGGATAAGAACATCGACCAAATGTTAAAGTTTTTGATTTATGTACACACTTGATATACATACTTGATTAAGTATTAAAATTAAGCAAGATGTGTCTGAGTAGGACATTATACCTGGTGCCTACACAGAGCACTACCTGAATGAAAAGGTACAGCGTGTTGCTGATGACAAACTTTTTGCTACAAGCTGTATTTTTCAGCCCCTCATCCTGCCGCCTGGTGCAAGCATGGCAGCACTCCTGCTTTGATAACGTCCTCATGTTCCAGACAAATAACAGGGTGAGTAAGGGGGAGAAATCAGCCTTTTTTAGAGCCACCTTGGCTTTGGTGGAGACGTCTATAAATGTCTGTCATTAGCACTAAAGTAAATTCTACCCTAGCATTTGAAGGTGCCCACCGAAGACTGCCTTAGACTAATATATACAGATGGTGACCATGACTAGATGATACGGGGGAAAAAGAGGGGGAGCACACAGCTCTGTATTCTTGGAGGAATTTGATTCTCAGAGGAACCGGGGTAGAGCTCCTTTTCCTCATTTTCTCGATGCATTTTTGACAGATTTTAATTGGGTTTATAAGAGTGAGTCAGCAAGATAATTAAAAAAATATCCAGATGTGTAATCAAAACTCTCCCAGAGCTGCATATGAATTAATATGTTACTATTTCAATTACATGTGCTGAGCTCATGATTAAAAGGTTGTAGGTTTAACTCCCCATTAGACCTCCACCTGGACAGGGTCTTACCCATAAGTGTGCCCAGCAGTATAAATGGCTACCTTTAAAAATACTGGGAAGGAAACCTATGATAGACTAGCATTCCATCCTGAAACTCCTAGGTGCTACTCGCTAAGGAAACCGGAGATAAGCTCTGGCCTGATCAGCCAGTAGGCTCAGG
This sequence comes from Neosilurus mollespiculum, assembly GCA_030014195.1. NCBI lineage: Eukaryota > Metazoa > Chordata > Actinopteri > Siluriformes > Plotosidae > Neosilurus > Neosilurus mollespiculum. The sequence continues at coordinate 12,339,097 of JAQMYF010000003.1, read as the reverse complement.
TGTAAAAGCCCAACAGACTTTACCTTACCTATTTCCTTTACTGCATATAAATCTCACTTATTCATTTTCTGAACTGCTTTATCCTACTAGAGTTGTGGGGAGGCTGGAGCCTATCTCTGTTAACACTTGGCGAAAGCAGGGTACACCCTGAACAGTTCCTCAGACCATCGCAGGCCCAACACAGACAACCATTCATACTCGAACTCACACCTAGAGGAAATTTGGAACAGGCAAATGGCCTAATGTGCATGTCTTTGGACTGTCGGATGAAACCGGGGTACCTGCAGGAAACCCACGCAAGCATGGGAAATACATGCAATCTCCATACAGAAACACTCTTGCCGAGCCAGGACCTTCTTGCTGTGAGGCGGAGGTGCTAACCACTACACCACCTAGGTCACCCTGGATATAAAGCTGCTTCCATAAATTACAAAAGGATACACCAACAAGTACGTGGATCGGTTTCAGTCATTTTTTGTGCTGGTTGGGGCACTTTTGTGTTCCCAGCAGATCTGAATCCCAAATGCATTCTCTTTCTCTTTTTCATTCATTAAACTCAACAATAATTAATCTTCACTCATAGAAGGTTTGTAATATCGGTTCCTATTATATATAGTTCTTTTTTAAGAACTTCTGTGTGGTCTATATGGTAATCCCAAGACATATTATATCTACAATAGATATCTCTTAACTTACTCACTTAAGCCATCATTGGGCATTGCCACACCATACTCAAAGGACAAACTCGAGGGACACCTTCAAGTGACACCCACCATCCTAGCACACCTGTATGCCACGCTGCGCCGGATGCCTGCTCCTCTAGAACCCAACACAAACACAGACGGCTGTAATAATTGGTCCCAAGTATCCTGAGCCCGGGCCATGGAGTCTGCTTGTGTGTATATATGTGTGTGAGAATGCCACTGCTGGAGCTCTTCCTCTGCCAGAATGTCCCAACCAAAGCAGTGTTTTTGGCAAAATGAAAGGGGACTCTAAGCTGTTTGGGCGGGGTACAATTATAGGGTTGCTGGGTGTCTTCCTCACAGTTCACTGCCATCGCAGAGGATGAATGAAGTTTTATACATTTTAGACATCCTAATGTACTTCAGTGTGTAATTCTTGGGGTCTCTCCCTTTAATACTAATCTGTCCCATGGTATGATTTTGCTGCTTGTTTAAATACCTGGCTATGCACGATACATTAACATGCCTGGAAAGTCAAATCATTTTTTCCTAATATTTGTAGCTGATGACAGAAGACCAAGCACATGCTTGAAATTCAGTCCCAAGCATATAGTTTATGGTGAAAGGTTAAAGAGTTTAGCATGTGTTAGCCTTTATTCTCCGGATTCAGTAGCTGTTTGATAAGAGTTGGCAACATTGGGAAGAAGATGAAGCAAAAAATGTTCTTTGGTTTGTACTTGTGGTGGATATAAACAGGTCTGTTTCAAAGCTGGACAAGCTAGGTTTAAGGAGCCAACAGATTTCCTGTTAGTGATGTTTCATATAGAAGCTAAGACCACTTAACTAACCAAGAAACCTTGGAGGAAAATGTGGGATTTTTAGAACCAAATAACAGCAAAAAGGAAGAAAGGTAAGGTAAAAAAGTGTCACTCGTCAGCGTGCATGTGTGAAGCAGCTGATGTGGTTTAGCAGATCAGCAGAGATGAGGCAGAGAAAGGGAGGGCTATTCTTATATCTGTGCTACAGAGAGAAAAGCTGTAATTTGCTGAAGCATTCTGGGAGAATGGAATGATTTTTTTTTGGTAGGGATTTATTTAATCTTCTCTTCATCTGATTATGTGTTTCAGGCTGAATCAGGGCTTGCAAGCTCCTCCCTGACAGCCTTTTTCCCTGCGCAACACTGCATACATAATCAGAGAATGAAGCTGATGGAACGAGAGTGAAGGAATATGAAAAACAAAAAAATCCTCAAAGCACTGCAGACTTTGGGAACTCATTTAATTCTGTTTTTATCTTATGATTTAGATATTTATTTTATTGTTTGTCACTACAGTGGCTGTGCCTGCTTAAAAAGCAACCAGCAAACTACCTTTCCTATCATCCTCATCCAGTCTCTGTAATTCACCAGCATGTGCATGGTTCTTTGAAAACACGAGATCTTCACCTCAAAAGGCTGCTGGGATCAGCTCCAGCTCACTGGTGCTGCCGATGGATAATTGGTATAGATAATGGATGGATGGAAATAGAGTGTCAATCAATTGTGTACTGTATACTCAGTACTGTGACTGTGAGTTACACTTACAAGAGAATGAATGGAAGAGGGCGTTTCTGTTTGGGGTTTGCATGTTCTCCCCATGCTTGTGTGGGTTTCCTCTGGGTACTCTGGTTTCCTCCTAACCAGTTTCTGTCCAAAGACATGCATGGTAGGCTAATTGGCTGTTCCAATTTGCCTCAAGGTATAACCCTTGAACAGCCCCAGTACCCCTTATATATATATATATATATATACACATTATTGAGGAAACACAAATATTTTAGATTTCCAAAAATTTATTTTTCAGCAGAAACTTAATTGTCACAAAAATATGTGTCAATAAACAAAGCTTTAAATAACACAAAACACTGTTTTTCTGACAAAAAAATTATGTGGAGGCTGCTGAGAATTGCAGCAAAAATATGAAAGCATGTGCAACAGTCAAAACCACCAGAAGAGCTGTGGCTGGTTCTGCAAGATGCCCAATAAAACCTTCAGCTAATTTCCTTATAAAATGACTGAGATTTTTTTTTTTTAAAGGGAAACAAAGGTCGTCCCACCAAATACTGACTTCTTTCATTACTGTTTGCCGCTCTTTGCATTATTACTGTCTTTATGTAGAAATAATTGCATTATTTTTAAAGGCATCTTTGCTCTAAGTAATTTCTTTAAGGGTGATTAAAACTTCAGATAATAAAAAGTATATATGATATATGATATCCTAATATATTCAGATTAGCTGGCTGGCCATACCCTACACATTTTGCACACACTACGCCTCATTTGTGATAGCTGATATGATGTTAAACCGTTTATGTACATACAAAATACAGTATGAATGTTCTAATATGGTCATTCTATCAGTGTGTACTGCACTGAGCTTCTATTAGACACAGAACACATGGTATATTGATGAAATTACTTGTGATTTCTCCAGCTGAAAAAGCAGTTTCAGTTACACACACAGTCAAAACAGTTCAAACCCTGGAGTCACAGAGGTCAGGAATACATTCCATTCTTTCGGCCAGCCAGTAGAGACACATACACACACACACACACACACACACACACACACACACACACACACACACACTTACATCTTACTGGTTTTCTAAGTATGCACAGTGAACATTATAATGCAGAAAGAAGACTGAGAGAGTTGATGGAAAATATGACTGAGTCTGCACTGCCAGCAACAACAGCACAGTCGAGGGACGACAGGAGCGAGGGAGTCAGAGAAATCTCTTCTTAAAGTGGGGGAAGGGTGGAATCTGGATTTTAGGAAGTAGGGATGCAAACGTGAAAACGGTCAGGGGGACTCAGATATAAATATATTTCCAGTGCAGAAAATGTGAGTTAGCGTTCCACAAATACACAGATAATAAAGTTTTAGATTATATACAATACAAAATTGAAAATAAAATGATTTTCGCAAAAACATAAGGTATGCTAGGACTATTTTCACTTATTTATATATTGTACTCTAAGAGGTTGAATTTCTGAACCCTTACAGTTTATGTGGATATTAAGTCTACATGGTTCTTAACAATTTTCACATTTAACACCAAGATTTGAAGAATTTATCTTTGTAAACCAGGGACCTATTTGGGCCAAATATACCAAAGGAAATAATAGAACTCTTAAGAGAAGAAGAAAAATGGTTAAATCTAAGGTACTTTAGTACTTCTCCTACATGCTTAATGCAGAACCCTACAAAAGAGTTTCCATTATAGCGGCGCTCCCGTGCGAGCAGAGCGCTATTGATAAGGAAGAAGCGACTATCGAGTTGCTTTTGAAACTTCATAAAAAACCTACAGCGTACATCTGTCCGTTCCTTCGGCGTACTTGTACACATGGGAACCCTGTGTTATTCTTTGAAAATTTTACATCTCGAAATTTTTTTCTGGGAGAAAGTAATATAAACAACAAGAGGTGTATAATAGTTGTGTCACACGATGTGACATCATTGTTAATAACGTGAAATAAATAAACAACTAATGATATTCTTGTGTTATTGAAATGTTCTCTAAACCTACGGTTTCTAAATGGTGAACTTTACGTCGAGACTATATTCCCTTCTATAAACAAGTTATAAAAATGAATTAATCTTGATATGTGTAGGATACGTGTATAGGGTTTGAGTGTTCCCACCAAAATCTTTTCAAGTAAGAGAAATCGTATGGGAGCTCCACTTTTAGGCAGTGCTTAAATCCATATATTAGATTTGGCTCTAACCAGAACCCCTTTTAGAAGGTTAAAAAAATAAATCACCCTTATAGAACAAGTGTATAACAATAAAGAATCTTAAACATTTATTCTTGCCACCATAAATGAAGCAAATTCCAGCGTTAAAGCTTTAAAAGCATCAGGGTCCAATATCACTTTGGGAGAACCCTTGCAGATTCTCTGTAGAACCCTATAACATAGTGGTTCTATCAAAAAACAAATCCCTTGGAAAAACCTCAGCCATTAGGTCTCTGTCACAATTTGAGTACTACTCCTTTTTTAACCTCTGTTCATTAGCCCCACAGCAAGGAGGTCCTGGGTTCAAGTCCCAGGCTATGTGAGTTTGCATGTTCTCCCCGTGCTTGTGTGGGATTCCTCTGGGTACTCCGGTTTCCTCCCGCACTCCATAGCCATGCACATTAGGCTAATTAACTGTTCCATAGTGCCCCTAGGTGTGAATGAGAGTGTGAATAGTTGTCTGTGAATAGGTCTGGTAAGCTGTTCAGGGTATACCCCACCTTTGCATACTGTTGGCTGAGATAGACTCCGGCCTTCCCACAAACCTAAAAGGGTTAAGCGGTTTGGCAAATGAGTGAGTGAGTGTTTCAGAATGTTTCCTTATGATTGAGAAAAGAAATCAATCCAATGCACCTGACTGACTCCTTCGCACTATATGAGACCATTCCACTTTCTGCATAAATGGAGACAGACAGTACAACAAGGCTAATGGAATCTTCTTAGCTGAAAGAAGTAAATATAAGAATAAACCGTATATGAGAAGGTATTTTCAACAATTAAGAGCATATGTTTTCAAGCCACCAGGAAAAATAACCCCAGATCTTTAGAATTTTCAGAATTTTTTGCTGTTTCACTGAATTAGTGATAATTGGCTCCAATGTCCCAGGCATCCTATATGAAAATTCCCACTGTCTCTAAAGAATATTCAGTAAACTGAGATCTGAGCAAAATTCTCTTTTGGGTCTCATTTGCTTTGATATTTTTAAATATTTTTAAGTTTTCATGGTGCAACAAAGATGAAAATCATCCCATATGATGTGATGTGTTTCAACAGGTTTTTGAGTTACACTTGAGACTTGTACCATAGTTCCATATAGTGTGAGACTTGACACTTAAATTATACTTTCATAGGAAATCACATCTTAAATCTTTTTTAGTGAAAATAAAACCCAATCAGATCACCATTGTGTTTTGGTGTGCAGTGGTGGCTTAGTAGTTAAGGTGATGGGATGCTGATCCAAAGGTCAGCGGTTCGATCACCACTGATGGACCCTTGAGCAAGGCCCTTAACCCTCAGTTGCTCAGTTGTATAAAAATGATAATTGTAAGTCACTCTGGATAAGAGCGTCTGCCAAATGCTGTAATGTAAAATGGTGTATGGATCTGGCGGACAGTTTTACCAGGTATCATGACTGGGGCGAACAGGTTGCAAGTTTCAAAGAAATATTTTTGCCTCCTCCCTTCATAATTGTTGCTCATGTTCTTTTCAGGTAAACATTTTACAGACTTTAATCTTAGTGGAATTGAAATGTCTCCACAACTTCACATGAAATGAATTTGTGTGGTCGACATGGTGCATAATGGTTAGCAGGTCCCCCTCACAGCAGGAATCGAGGTTGAGTCGAGGGCGTTTCTGTGTGGAGTTTGTATGTTCTTCCCGTGTTTGTGTAGGTTTTCTTTAGGCACTCTGGTTTTCTACCACAGTCTTAAGACACGCACATTAGGTTAATTGTTCCAAATTGCCCCTTGATAGTGCCCCATGAGAGTGTAAATTGTTCTCTGTCTGTTAGCCCTGATGTGGTCTGGTGAGATACTCAGGGTCTACCTTACCTTCGCCCTAAGTTGGCTGAGATAGGCCCCAGCCTTGTGGGAACATAGTAGGATTAAGTGGTTCAGCAAATGAATGATGAATTCATGATTATATAGAAAATATTCCATGAGTTCCATGCTACTCACAGAAAATAATTGGTTATTTAGAGTGTAACGGAGAGGCTGGAGCCTATCTCAGCCGACACTGAGTGAAGGTGGGAAACACCCTGAACAGCTTACCAGAATATTGCAGGGCAACACACACAACCATCCACACTCACACCCCTTGTGTGTAATTAGCTACTGAAATGACCGCTGCATAGAAGGTTCTTTAATTGGAAAAGAATTTTATATAAACTCTTGAGGGGTTGCCACAGATGTAATATATTATATATATATATATAGATAAAATTAGCAGTTTGTGCTTTTTATGGTCATTTATGAAAAAGTAAGTGCATGTGAAAAAGTAAGTACATTGCTTAAATGTATTACATACGCAAAAAATATCAAAAATAATGCAACACCATTTTACAAACCTGTACATCAAATAATTGTTTATTGGCTGATAAATAGCAATGCTTATGAAAATATAACATTTGACAAAACATTTTTGCTGGTAAATCAGAGTTATAGCAGACAAATTCTTTACAGGTGTCAGATTTCCAAACTGATTATTCAAACATTCAACATTTTCAACAAGTACATCGACTCATTTCCTTTTCATCAAATCTTCATTCTGATATTACTTGAAATGCTTGTTCACCAGATAGGAGGACAGAAGGATGAAGCTGGTCTTATATGTAAAATTAAAACTACTATGATCCAAATGCAACACATGCACATACACACACTTTTCTTTTATAAAGCCTGCAGAATATACTTTGTTCAGACCTGCGCTCTGCTGGAAAAATGTCTGACACAAAGTCCTCGACTGCTCCCTTCCCCCTTTCTGTGGTGTTCCAGTTGGGAAAATTAGTCAGCGAGTGAGCTCAGCCCCACGTCTGGAGAGCACATTACGTCCTCGAGCTCTAGCAGGAGAAAGGAAAATAGGAGTGGATTAAAACCAGAGACTGAGACAAAATAACCGATCTAGAAAAACTCTAAATATTTGTTTCTTTTAGTTCCTTCAGAGAAATTTGACTATGCTGTGTATGAATTAAAACACAATTGCCCAGTATTTAATAGCACAACACATTAACATTAGAAAACCAAAACGTATTGTGTTACGGTATGTAGGCACCAAGGGGCCAATGCTTGACTTTCTGTTTAAGGTACGACAGAGGGTCAGGGGGTTTTGATGTTGAGTGGCTTGTACTGTGTTCTTCCCACACTGCTGCAGAAACTCTTCACTGTAGGCTTGCTTTTTAGCCCGACATCCTCCTCACCGCCCCTTAGCATGACTCATAAGGGGACTATGTACACACATTCACTCTAGCATGTATCCCTGTTTATAGGGGCTTGTCCAAATGAGTGAATTTGCATACGGTAAAGGCACTGAAGGACTTCCTCAGACTTCATCATCATTGTTTTTAAATCATTAATTCAACGATAAGTGTTGCAGTGAATAAAATCTGTCCTTCATGACCAGTGTTGTCGCAGAACTCTGTGATGGTGCTTTTGATCATGAGTCTTCTTGCACTGCTGAGAAGTAAATGAGGACAGGCAGTAGATTTGCCATGTAAACATTCTCTATGCTATCAGAATTAGTTTCAGTTGCAGCATGTCAAGAATTATGGTTTCCTAACAATTACACCTTTTGCTCCTTTACGCACTGTTAACCCATGTACATCATTTGAAGGCAAGTCCTTTCCATTCATAATTATCCAGTAGACCTATAAATATTATCATTTGCAGTTAAGTTATAAATGCTAAAAAGAATTTCTTGCCTAGTTTCCAGACAATTTAAGACCTGGTTTATTTATAGACTGTTACTCACTTATCACTCATTTGCCATCTGCTTACTCTTACTGTTAGGGTAAGGAAAGGCTGGAGCCTATCTCAGCCGACATTGAGTGAAGATGGGGTACAACAGCTTGGCAGACCACACAACACACACACACACACACACACAGACACACACACACAAACACACACACAAACACACAAACAATTACACTCATACTCACACCTAAGGGGCAATTTGAAACAGCATTTGTCTAATGTGCATGTCTTTTGAACTGATGGAGGAAACTGGAGGAAACCCATTCAAGCACAGGGGAGAACATGCAGACTCCACACAGAAACAACTGAGCCAGGGACTCGAACCCCTTCTTGAAGTGCTAAGCACTATGCCACTGTGCCATGCTGTGCAACATTTTGCCAACGTCAAAACATCTGCCTGTCTGTTTGTTTGTACCGTCAGTGGATTGGATGGTCAGGAGCATGGAGCAACCACCAAGGCACAGGTCTGCCATAACGAGGAAGCTGCTGGAACACCATGTCACCAGAGTGACACCAGAGTTTCACATCACCATGGACTGAGAGATTGCCATTCAAGAAAAAAGCATCTGCCCAAGAATCCACTCACTTTTCTTTTTTTTTTTTTTACTAAGTTTGCAGATCTCAAGCAGAATTCTATCAGAAGCTTGTTATTGGCTATTCAGTTTATCCTTTATTAGAGTCATGGGGAGGCAGGAGCCTCTCCCACCCAACTTGGTGGGGTACACCCTGAACAGTTCGCCCGACTATTGCAGGGTCAACACTGACACACAACCATTCACACCTAGGGACAATCGAAAATATCCAACTACCCTGATGTGCATGTCTTTGGACGATGGGAGTGCTCCACAGAGGGAACCCAGACAAGCACAGGGGAAGCATGCAAACTCCACACAGAAACAACCTCACCGAGGACAGGGCTCAAACTCACAACCTTCTTGCTGTGAGGCAGAAGTGCTAACTGCAATTCAAGTGTGCCAGCCCTCTAATTAAAACCAGTGCATTCAATTCTTATTTGTTTTCATAATAAAGATGTACATTGTACAGTCATTCTTCGATGGGGTGTGTGTGGGGGTGTTTGTGGGGGGTGGGAGGTTAAAGAAATCTAAATAAATACTAATAAAAACTAATAAAGTGAAAGCTTAATAATACCATGATATTCATATCCATGATGGGTGTTAACTGCTTCCTGTGACTGTATATCTATTTAAGGCACTGACAGTACAACTTATATATAGAATGAAGTATATTATGGTTAAATATGTGTCACTAGTTTGATTGAGTCCAAAGCAGAAGAACCATCTGCATTTGTGTGTTATTTATGAAAAATGTCAGGTGTCCCAAAGTCAGTAATGCTCAATAATGATGCACTATAAAACCCAAGGGCTGCCGTTTCCTGTGTTAAACCAGCTCATCCAGCTGTTTTATGTTTCATTGGAAGGTCTGTTCACGTCTGTGTGGCGCCTCCACCTCTGATAAAAACTAAGCAGGTCTTTTAAAATTCATAAATATAGTTTCCTACCTGTAAGTTATGAAGAACATCTGCAATATATGCTATAAGAGTTCACAATCAGTAGAATGAACTGGCTCATGATTTACCTGAAATGATGAATTATGAAAAATCAAAATTTACTGATAAATTCGGCTGTGTGTTTTTGTTTTCCTCACACATTTTAACATAAAATGATCTGACTGTTTACTGGCCATACGAAAACAGCTCTGCGATGGCCTGGCGAGCTGTTCAGGGTGTACTCTGCCCTCACCCAGAGTCGGCTGAGATGGGCGCCAGCCTCCCCGCGACCCTAATTAGGTTTAAGTGATTCAGAAATTGAAATAATGAAATAAATAAATAATTTGTTGCAATTAAAGGAGCCTATTCACTAGTAAATAGCCATTGTGTTTTTCCATTTTCAGTTCACTGAATACAAAGGTTTCCTTGCAAAACCACCCCAGCTCACAGGCTTAGTATCTCTTATTCACCTGGTTTACATATTGTTTTGGTTGTACGTGTTTACAATGACAATATCAAGACCACATGACCGTAGAAGTCATGTTGTGCATGCACAATAATGACACTGATTCATATAAAGTGACAAAAATCTAAAATCAAGTGTTACAAAACAGAAGAAGGTATACGATTTCAAGGGAGATGAAAACAATAGCAATGTTTGCTAATAGCATCACACTTGGTGCAGGGGTCATCGATACTCATGTACAGGAGTAAGCAAATGGTTTCAGAAAGACACTGCGGCCGATAGGGTGAGAAGCTCGGCCATCCGGGAGGAGCTCAGAGTAGAACCGCTGCTCCTCCGTGTTGAGAGGAGCCAGTTGAGGCGGCTCAGGCATCTGATAAGAATGCCTCCTGAACACATCCGTGGTGTGGTGTTTTGGGTATGTCCAACCGGGAAGAGACCCCAGGGTGAACCCAGAATTTGCTGGAGGAACTATTTTTCTCAGCTCGTCTGGGAACGCCTTGGTGTCCCCCGGAAGAGCTGGAGGAGGTAGCTGGGGGAGAGGAACAACTGGACCTCACTGCTTGGGTTGCTGCCCCTGCGACCCCACCCCAGATCAAGAGGAAGAAGAAGAAGAAGATGATGATGATGGTGACTGTGGCTGATTCCATTTTATTTCCAAGAGATAACGCTGTATTTCATGTTTATTTAATATAACTGGTAAGTGAAGGGGCCCCTTTAAAATGTGATGGTGGAAGCAAAGACAGTCAGCTGCCAATACATGTTTATTAAAAAGTGAATGAATGGATTGATCTCTCTTTCTGAAACACTCCAAACAGTGAATAAATAAATCAGAACAGTTTGGTTGACACAGAGCAATGTGTGGCAAATCAAGGTGGCAAATTTACAGATAATATTTAAGACCATTTAGGCATCTGTTTGTTTAACGTGACCCCACTTTCATCCTTGCTATCCTTTGTGTCATGTGGCCAACTGGAATTTAGCGGAAGAGGTAATGTTTAGGAATAGAAAATAATGTAAAAAAAAATAATAATAATAAATAAATCACAGCACAAACATTATTAAATATAATCACAAAACCTACAGTATGTCCAAATGTAATATTTGAATAATAATTATATAATACAATATAAACCTTACAGTGCAATAGATAAAATATAATAAAAAGGTGGTCTGCAGTAAAGCAAGTGGCACAAATCGTTACAAGGTGCACATATGGAAGTTGTCAATCAAAATTGCTTGAACACATGAAGCTTCCACTCTTTCAGTATCGCTAGCCATAGCACACATACACATACACACACATTTGTCTGAGGATCTTTCATTGACATAATCATTAATGTACCTTAATAATGTTACTCGCTTGTTTTGTGTTTTGCTGTAGAAAAGAAGAAAGTACAGAAAGAGCAATATATTTATTTATTTATTTATTTATTTATTTATTTATTTATTTATTTATTTAAAAATAAAGGTATAGGTTTTAAGGGAAATATTGCAAAGAATGCTGAGTTTGCCCTGAGCATCAGTGTATATATGTGTATGAGTGCTGCTTAAAGAAATAAAAAGCAATAATAAAAACAGCAATAAAATCAAGTCAGCAATAGAAACATTTTCAACTGTGCAGATGTAATAAAGTTTATTTTCTCCCTTTAATAGTCTATTTCTATATTTTGTGTGCTTGTGCCATATAAGGTAAAGAGATTTAAAATACTTCAAATTATGGTCAAAGTACCATAAAAAATGCACAAACCCTTTAATCAGAGGTTGGCTTTGCACTAGGTGTTCAAAAAAAAAAAAAAAAAAAACGGACGAACGAAAGAAAATACTGGAAAAAAACCTTTAGCACTGCATGGTGTCTAAGTGAGACAGAAGAGATTCACAGGGGAAAAAACTTGAGAGAAAAAAAGGGATAAATTTCCAGATCAAACAAAACTCCCCTTACTAGAACTTTTTGCTCACTGGATAAAACCAATGAAACGCCCTAAACTCTTCTCTATGCGTATGGGCCGCCCACATCTCTGCCTCAATCTCATTGGCAGGTGTTTAACAGGAAGTAGCTTTTTGGAATGGATTCCCCTCACAGCCACGTCTCGCTTGGATGTCGCCCAGCTTGACAAGACAACAGACTTTAAGTTTGCTCAACTGCACTGAAAGCTTTCCTCACTTTTATAACCTAGCTTTTCTACATACTTCTGTTAGTGCTGTCGTTTCTGCAGGGAACTTTGTACTTTTTCAATGGCGCGTACTGTTATTGCATTGAAATGTTTTTTTTTTTTTCATTTCATTTTACGAACCACTTTATCCTTTATTTAGGTTTGCGGGGAGGCTGGAACCCATCCCAGCCGACTCTGGGCGAAGGCGGGGTACACCTCTCTACACCACAGACACAATGATTCACTCACACATTCACACCAAAGGGGAAATTGAGGATATCCAACTAATCTAATATGCATGTCTTGATGTGAAAGGAAACCGGAGTACCCAGAGGGAGCCCATGCAAGTACAGTAAGAACATACACAAACTCCACACAGAAACAACCCTACCAGACATGGGGCTCAAACCCAGAACCTTCTTGCTGTGAGGAGCCAGTGCTAACCACTATGTTTTGAAATGCCTAAAGCTATATGCTGTATTGTTATAAGCTATATTCTTCCTGTATTCTCCCCTCCCTCCTTTATGGGTATTGTCAAGCTCAAAAAGACATGACCAACACTGACCCAAAATGAGCCTGTCATTCAGTCATGTGCATAGGTAAAGCTAAACCATGGCCAAGGGTGAAGGGCCACCCCTCTGTTCCCTTGAATTTTACCCTCCAGTACTGTTTTTCTATGCTGTCATGTCTACGATTGTGACCGAAGTATGCCAGAGTTAGTTAGCAGAGTTACAAATATGATGCGAAACCAAACAACGTACTCTCTCTATGGCTAGTTTGAATAATATCTACAACCTTTCTTGAGAATTTTTCAAAATCATTATAAAATTGCAAAGATGTTAATGTGTCTAAACTTGTGCAGGAATGCATTTTATATAGCTAAAACAAAAGCAAACTATTCCCCACTGAGCACAAAGAACTTTTATATAAATTATATTTACAGTATTTATTATTTGAAGGCATGGTATTGAATTTCCTCAGTTTGTTATTAGCTACCTTTAATGATATATACCACATAATAATATAGTACTTCATGAGATGAAAAGCTATGTTAGCTATGTTATGCAACTATTCACACACAAAATCTCACCTAGGGGCAATTTAGAGCAGCCAGTAAGCCTAATGTGCATGTCTTTGGGCTATAGGAGGAAACTGGAGTACACGGGGAGAACATGCAAAGTTCAAACAGAAATGTCTTTTGCTGAGCCCGGGACTCAAACCCAGGACCTTCTTCTGTGCGGTGCACATGCTAACCACTACGATACCGTTCCGCCACTGTTATACCACAGCAATTTGCTAATGATGGATCGAACCCACTACCTACTCGAACACAGTGTGCCACCTTTTTAAAAGGCTTTTAGATTATTTGTTTACTGAAACACTTCTTCTCAACTGGCTCTCAGGTTGATGACCCTGCACAGATCAGAAATCATATATACAGTAAAGAGTTAACCTTCTATGTACCAGCCTCACTCAAGTGGTCACTGAGTAGCCTCACTAAAGCAGCATTTTTTTCTTTTTTTTTTCTAATTCATATGCTGTGATCAAAGTAACGAAATTCTGTCTGGTCTTTGCTTTAGAACGAGCGTTTATGGTTTAAGGTTGAAGTTCACATGTTAATTATATGCCTAGAAATTTCAGCTCAGAGTTGGACAGGGAACATTCAATTTGCCGTGAGCAAGAGAATAAATATAATGTAGACATAATTCTATGAATAGAAGACATCAAGTAAAGCAAGTCTAAGGATTTTTGGTTTAGTTGAGAAAGGTTGAATCATAAGTTGAATAAATGAGTTGTTTTGATATTTACTTTTTGTTCCCTGAAGTGTGTGGTACTGGTAAAATCTACAAGTATTTTTATCAGCGGTACAAATAAAAGTCAGATTTAAGAAAGGGGTTTTTTAATGATAAGGTAATATGGCTACACTAAAAAACGTTTCAGACCAATAAACAAATGCTCATTAGCAAAAAATGATGAGAGTGAAGGTTATAAAAATAGAAGGTTCTGCTTAACTTTGCAAATCGAGCTTCAGGTCACGAAAGCTTTCCCATGATCACACCACAGAAATGTGAAGAACGTATCACTCCTCTATAATAGACTCTTTCTGTACCATTACTCTCACTCCTACTCTGCTTGCCTCTTTATTCCACTCTGAGTATAAGATGCTATCTAAAGCATATCTGTGGTAGAAGAAAACTTTTACAACCAGCCACGATGCATATTGTTCATGCCGTGATTTTTCACATATACAAATCAGGTCTGTGTATTTGTAGAGAGGCACAGATCTTCCAAATGGTATTACTGGGATCTGTTTAAATTCCTGCAACAATTTCTAGAAGTGGGAGGTGGGAGGAGGAGGGGGAATGAATGGGAATCGCAAGTTTCCAATAACGTGGCATGATGACGCATCATCTCTCGACAAAAATCCATGGGTCCAAACCAGACAGAGAGGAAGGGAATGATAGAGAGAGCAAGGAAAAGAGTAAGGAATTGAGAGAGAGAGAGAGAGAGAGAGAGAGAGAGAGAGAAAGAGAGAGAGGGATGCTGAAGAGGAAAGCAGTATAACTAAGGCAAGGCAAAAACAAAGCATGGGTCCTTTTCAGATATGCATTTCCCCCTAGTACAGTGAGCTTAGCTAAAGACACATATTGCTTGGATTAAATGGGAAAGGAAAGGAGGGGAGGAGAGAGGCTTTGAATTTTTTTCCATTGAGGTCAGTCTTTACTGCACTCAGAGAGCTCAGCACAAACAGTGCACACTTCCACGTCTGAACTGCCATTCCGCTACTGCTCGCTAATTCCCCTGAATGAAACTTCTTGACAGAATTGATCTCCTCTTGTCCATTTTCATGACTACCTAGAAATTTAGTTAATGGCTGCATTGATTAATGGAAGGCATTCCTTCACCCTGCAGATGTTCTGGCAGATGTTTTGACCAACCCAATTGAATGCAGACTTATCTAGCCAGTGAAGCTTAATGGTCTGTTTTGTTTTTGACGAGTGGAAAAATACTTGAACTATTTGCATATTAATCTTCATTATCATCTAGTGATGAATTCTGGTTTAAATTCTCTCACATTACCCACAATGCTCTTCAACTTCCTGCTGATGGTGGTGCTACTTAAAGTAATGCAGCCTGAATACAAGCCTCTTTCTGTCCAGGTTTCTATCCATCTCATCTGCTCATCTACTTGAATGCCTATCCCATCATAAATGCTACTGAGTTTTTCATTGCGTACAACACTAAATAGCTGAGCCTCTGCCCGAACTCACAGAACAACCGTGACTTTTAGCTGGGTTTTTTTTTGGTTACTTCTATGGTGTTTTTAAAATGAAACTCCATACAACAATACTCTTTTTTTTTTTTTTGCACTGTGGATGATTTATTGCCCATCACTTAATTCTACTTAGGGTTGTGAGGAGACTGGAGGCTATCTCAGCCTATCCTGTAATAGGTGAAGATGCGGTACACCCTGAACAGCTCGCCAGACCATCGCAAGGCCAAAACACACACACACACACACACACACACACACACACACAAACAACCATTCCTACTCACACCCACTCTTAGGGGCAATTTGGAGCAACCACTAAGCCTAATGTGTATGTCTTTGGACTGTGGGAAGAAACCAGAATACCCAAAGGAAACCTGGAGGAAAAATGTAAGCACACGGAGAAAATTCAAACTTTACACAGAAATGGCCTCGCCAAGCCCGGGATGCAAACCCATGACCTTCTTGATGTGAAGCGGATATGCTATCCACTACACCAATGCCATTGATCATGTTCAAAATTAAAAAGCCAAAGAAGAGGAAATTAATTCTATGGCATAGAATTATTTAATGGTGGATGACATCAGGACTGCTGAGTGTTTATTTTTGCTTCCTCTGTATTAGGAACTTCAGCTTTAACTTCAGCTCCTCTGGTCTGATCTGTGTTTTAGCCCAGCCCACTACATCCTTAACTAAACAAAGACAGACATCTGGGTATAGTCAGCAGCCCCATTCCCTGACACACACACACACACACACACACACACACACACACACACACACATTGACACCATTTCAGAACCATACACAGATTTCCCTAAATGATAAATACACACATAAGCTCTCTGGATTCCATGATTTTATCTTCACCCACCTTTTCATATTGAGGACTAGTTTGTTGCGGATGTTAATCCAGCCAAAGCAGCTTCATTTTTAATCACATTTATTTCTGTTTAGGAATTTTTGTCTGTTCAAATGCTGTTTAAAGAAGTCAGAAAAAAAGTAATTGGAAGCTGAATGGGGCTTCTTCAAAAAGCCAAAAGGATCCAGCAATATCCAATACGCCAAATGGTCTCCAGCCTCGATACTACAACTACGCTGAACCTGTTTTTGTCATTAAAATGCTTTCCTTCCACTTAAAGCAGGCAACAACCATCATATTCTAGTTCAGATTTGTGTCTAATTTATTTTATTTAGTAAATTCTGCTCGGTTGCTAGAGGTATTTGCAGAGATTGTGATAAATGTTAGCACAGGTGAGCAGAACCCATGGCCTGACTGTGCATATGGATGGAGTCTGGCTTCTGCAGTCAGCAAGAGCACATCACTCATCGACTCTGTGCACTCTCCACAACCTGTTATAACTCACAAAGCCACAACATTTTCGCCATTGTGATACGAATATTCTTTTGGAAACTACTTGCTGATGGTTGCTCTGTCAACTGAATCCATGAATCTATCACTTTTATTCATTTCCTGTATGGATCCTTAAAAATGGGCGGCACGGTGGTTTAGTAGACAGCATGTCTGCCTCAGAAGGTCCTGGATTCGATTACTGGGCTCGGGCGTTTCTGTGTGGAGTTTGCATGTTCTCCCGGTGCTTGCGTGGATTTCCTCTGGGTACTCCGGTTTCCTCCCACAGTACAGACAGGCTAATTAGCTGTTCCAAATTGCCCCTTGGTGTGGGTGTGAATGGGTGTATGTATGTGTTGCCCTGCATTGGTCTGGTGAGCTTTTCAGGGTACACCCCACCTTCACCCAGTGTCGGATAAGATAGGCACCAGCCTCCTCCAACCAAGCGAGTATATAGATGGTACACAACGCAGGCCTTGTGTCTGACTCTGAAGATTCATTTGTTATCATTTCATTTTATATACTGGGGAGGCTGAAGCCCATTCCATTTGACTCTGCAATAAAGGGGATACACCCTGAACAGCTCGCCAGATCATCACAGGGTCAACACACATACAACCATTCACATTCTCATTCACAATCAAGAATACCCACTTAGACTAATGTGTATGGCTTTGGACCGAAGGAGGAAACCAGAGCACCCGGAGGAAACCCAGGGATAGCATGCAAACTCCACACAGAAATGCTCTCACTGGGCATGGAGCTCAAACCCAGGACCTTCTTGCTGTGAGGCGGATGTGCTAACCAATACGCCACAATGCCACCTGACTCTGAGGATCAACTTCTGAAATCACTACAGAGGAGCTTGTCTTTTGGTGACTCACACAACCTGGCTGCAGAAGAAATTTGTAAGAATCTGATCAAATAATAGCAAAAGGGCTGAAGAATTTATAATAATAAAATAATAACACAAAAAACTGCTAGCTTTTCTCCTAACAAGATTTACTTTTCAGTTTTAAAATCAGCTTTTACTTCAGAAAATATAAGGTTTTCCTTAAGAAAAATATAGTAATATGGAAGAATACTGGTGATAGTAGTCTGATCATTATTTGTTATTGATCCAAAATACCAGCGCTGGTGGATTTTGCAGACTAACAGAGCAGCTGCTAAAGTCGGAATAGTTTTTTAGGGAAAGAGCTAAGTGAGAGTGCACGAGCATTTCATTGCAGTGAATAATGATCCAAATTTGAGGTAATTGAGCTCCAGGGACCAGCCAACAGGTAAGCCAGGAAAAAGAATATCTGAGCCTGCAATGATCATATGTCTCTCACTGCTTCACTTCTCTTGTTGGTCATCCTTAATTCTTATTCTTTCATACTTAATTCCCATACTTTCCCATTCTTTTGTACCCTTGGATCCAATCTCTCTCTCTCTCTCTCTCTCTCTCATTCTGTTGTTTATTTGGAAGCCTCAGCAGGGTAAAAAGGTTCATTGCATGGCTTTTGTTTATACAAGGAAGTGACGGAGTGTTGCTTTCGGGCCTGTTCAATCTAGAGCAGGATACAATCACTGCATATTTCAGCTTGGATAGACTGGGGTGAACAAGCTGTCTATCAGTTTAAAAGTGATCTCAAAATTAAAATAAAGTGCTTCAATTATTACTTTAATTACTTTCATAAGTCATCTTTATTGTCCAACTTAATTAAAACGATGTCACGGCACTTTGAGGCAGAGATGAAGGTCCAAATTTAGATAAAAAGATGGTTTTAATGAAGCATGGGCAGAAAGTCCAAAACCATTATTTAGAATCATAGTCAATAGACAGGCAGAGTTAAGTTGATCAGTCAAACAGAATATCGGAGGCAAAATTGATATCAAAATTGAGGAGGCGGGCAAAAGTCAAAACACTGGGAGCAATCATGAAAAACAAGGTTTGGTATGTACTGGTGATGAGACAGCAGTTCTTTGCAGTGAGCATGTGCAAACCAATTCCTTATATAGAGTAGGTAATTATTGGAATGGGAGCCAGGTATGCAGAGCTTGAGATAGAGACATGTGATGGGAGTGTCAAGAGTCATGTGACTGAGATCGTGTGCATGCAGTGAGGTGCATGCTGGAAAGAGTAATGCGAGTTCTGAGCATGCTGTGAGAAAGTTAACATATTCAGATATACAAATATTCAAACCTAATGATATCACCAGGGGGAAAAAAATTACCTATATATTCTAATTAGGATTTAGCCAGAAATCAGTCATTTGCATACAATGCCTCAGCATTCCCATCAGTCAGATATGATCTTGCTGAGACTGAGAATTAGCTATTATTAGAAATAATTAATATGAAATATTTTGTATTCTGTATTTTTTTCCCTTGGACTGGTATTTGGTATAATGCAATACCAATCCAAGATGGTTTATATCCTTTTGTAGGAATGTTTAATGAGAGAGTGCTATTTCATTAGTCTATTGTGGAAAAAAAGTGACAGTTTCTTACTGTTCTTCACCTTTTTTTTTTTAATGAAAGTGTTATTTTGGGTTCTCTAGCTCTTCTCCCCACCTTATGGCATTTCGCAGACATCCTTATCTAAAGCGAATTACATTTATCATTTTTATACAACAGAGTACTTGAGGGATAAGGGTTTTGCAACATTGGCTGCTTGGTGGTATTGGGGCTTGAACCCCTGACCTTTGGATCAGTAAACTAGAGTCTTAACCACTGCTCACCTCCCAAGAAATTTCAGTAGGTGTTCTGGCCACTCTTGTGAATGAATGAATGAATGAATGAATGAATGAATGAATACATACCGGAGGTGTTGATGGTTATTTTTATGGGTTACACTCTGCAATATTTTGTTTTTGCAGTAGGTTCTGATAAACTTTATTGCATGTTAAAATAGATAAATTATTTATTTGATGATTGGGATAAAGTATTTATTGGAGATTATTGAACATACTTGACAGATTTGTGAGCAGTCCACCACATCTAGTATACAACAACGTAAATGAACTTTCTTTTCCCACAGGCTTCATTTCTGACTCTCTGCTAATGTCCACTCCAGCTACAAAGTCAACACTTTGTAATGTTGCCATTCCTTCTCCAATCTTTTACAAGACATCAAGTGATGTTGCATTTTTTCTTTTGTTTAGAATTCACCACACATTCTCTATTGGGGACAGATCAGAAATGCTTTTGGCCCAAGTAGTGATTACAATTACAATTACATTTTTAAAAATTGTTTTACCTCATTTCTAGCCCTAAGTTGCCTTCAATCATAACTTTTTTTTTTTTGGAATGCAGACCTTTGCAGACCTGAAATTCAGGATTGGATATTTATTAAGAAATAAAAATTAAGTTGAGCAGATCAAAGAAATATGTCATGGGTTCAAACTAAAATAGAAGTTAAAAAAATTAGGTTTTTTTGTTGTTTTTGTTGCTGCGTTCTCCATACTGCTCGAATCTGATTTGGGGTTGTACAATATTGTACTGCATATTAGGATTGGTGGTATATCATCCAGTATATTAATATATATGTTTATCACTCCCTCCTGACTAGTGTCAGGCTTTACATATAAAGTACTAAATTTGAATTTTATTATATATCATTTTTTCTACATATTTTCTTAGTGAGGCAGTGTACAAGTATTATTAATGGGTTTTACACAACAGGCGTGGAGTAACGTCTGTTTTTCAGTTCAAATGTAATATTTTGGGCATTTGGAAAAAAAAATGCACATGGGAAGCCCTGTCATTAATGCAAAGAACAGGTCACTATAGATAATGAAAGATTGGAAGCAGAGATGGCATGCCAATACTGAAAGGAACTAAAAGGTGGTTTGCTTGGGACCCAGATGTTTAATAAGCGGGTCCCTTTAACCAGCGGGTGGGTGTACACCTACACGATTATCCTTACTTCAGTTGAAAATGTGTTGGAGTGTTCAACTGTGTTTGATAGGATTGGGGGGGGGAAACTATTTTGTCTTGATTTCTCTTAATATGGCTTCACATGTAGCATCTATCTACACCTAGGATTCAGATTATATATTATGTTATTTGACTTTTATTGATATTTAAGTCAAGAGCAGCAGGTGCAATTATCTTAAGGTGCTATAAAAAAATATTTGCAATTGCTTTCGCAATAGTCCAAGATTTTAGATCTATATTAAAAAAAAAAAAAAAACACCTTGTAAGTCGTTCCTTTATAATAACTTGTACCATAACAAAAAGAGAAATACTCTTATGGCAGAATATGAAGTCATGAAAAAAGTATCTTGTTTTTTTATTTAATAGATGCCCCCAAGCACTCTGAGATATAACATGTCTGATTCATATATCATTCTGTAATTTTTTATGAACCAACAGCACGCCTTCATCCCTCCATCTGCTCCTTTTGACAAAAAAGGAAAAAGTAAAAGCATCTGAAACAATTAAGGGTTGTCCCTACAGATGCCGGATTTAAAAAATAATAATAAATAAATAATGTTGTGGCGTGGAGGAAGATAAAAAAAGTCATGTTCTTGAAGATCAGTTCAGTAGATCTAATTTAAAATATAAATACTGAGTACAATTTTAATCAAGAAAGTGCCAGCAGAGCAACTTGAATGCAGACTTCAAAAATGTTCTTCATTGTTGGTTCTTCATAAAGTACAGACACCGCAATGGCCTGGCGAGGTGTCCAGGGTGTACCCCGCCCTCGGCCAGAGTCGGCTGCGATGGGCGTCAGCCTCCCTGCGACCCTAATTAGGATTAAGCGTTTCAGAACATAAAATGAATGAATAAAGTATAGAGAATACAGAGATACAGAGGAATCGTAGCACAAGGTTTTTAGTACAGGCCGATTTAAAGGCGAGGGCTGTGCATAAAGACAAATGGCTGAGATTTTTCAGTACAGACCGAGCAAAGGTTAATGCATAATTTATTATATGGTATTTTAAAATGACGACCTTTTTAAAATTCACTTTTAGTTTTTAATTCTAGATGGGATGCTGTCTCCAAACTGCCCCCTCATGAACAAAACATGTCTCTAAGGGCTTTGGTAGCTCATGAGCTTTCTAAAGAGCAGCAAATACTTCAGAAGACGTTCTAAACTCTTTATCCCTTGAGATATTTTCTGTATAATTTTTCTCATCAAGAGAACACTGAATTCTTCTCTGAAAGCTGCTAAAGTTCAGAGCGCACGATGCAGCTATCTAATGGATAATTATTGATTTGGAATCGGTGATAAATCATGTATGAGACGCAGACTGCTATCCTATTTTACACATACCTTGCTCATGGCTTAGTGGTTAGCACTGTTTCCTTACAGCAAGAAGGTTCTGGGTTCGATGCTCAGTCAAGGGTCTCTGTGGAGCTTACATGCTCTCCCCGTGCTTGCATAGGTGTCCTCTATGTACTCCGGTTTCTTCTTTCAATCGGCACATTGGGTCAACAGGCTCTAAATTCCCCATAGGTGTAAATGGTCATTTTGTTGTCTATGTTAGCCCTGTTATAGACTGACAACCTGGTAAAGGTGTACCCCACCTCTCACCTGTGGTCAGCTGGGATTGGTTTCATTTTTCCCTGCAACCTTGACAGATAAGCTGTATAGATAATGGATAGATGTTTTATTATCACATGACTTTGGCTTGGGTACCATTCACATGGCTTGGGTAACGTTGTGTTTGAGTGGATTTTTCCACCAAACTCCTCGTTTTTGCAGGATGCATCCACTATGTCCCTAACCTCGATAAAGTGGTTAATTTGAACCACATAACAGCACACTGACACTTTATGCCACATAAATATTTACTAGCTGCAATAGCATACAGTATCTGGTATCTGGTGCTTCTGTGGCTATATATGCATGACTATATCTCAAGTACTGCTTGATATATTACCATCAAATTTTCAGAGTAGCAATTGAGAGCAAAGGCTGAAACGAGTTTATACGAAGGTCACTGTGGATCAAGTTCAAGGTCAGCAAAATGGCCACCAATTGTTTATAATGGCTAACTAGCAGTTGGTGCAATGTGTCCCATCTGGGGACTCTAGTTACTGCAAGTTTAAAAAAAAAATAGTTTCATAAAAGTACATTATTAGGATTCACTGAAGTTAAATAAAAATATTTTACTGGTGCATTGTAGTGTTAACTAAATCCTGGTCATTTTATTGCATGTAGCTTTATGTGTAGTGTTAAACTGGAGTGCATTATAGCATACCGGTAGCCATTCTTAGCCAGTTAAAGCCATGTGATAAATTATTAGATGTTTATTTATGATAATACTGACTGATGGCAGTGTGGTCTTGTCTCCAGATTCCTGTGGTCTCGCACACATCTCCTCTTCTAGGCATTTCAGTAATGTTTGTTTGCACAAGACTTTCCAGGATAGGAGATGCCAGAGGGTAATGCATTAAAGCTTTGCTAAGAAGAAAGCATGCTAAGGCGAGAATAAAATATTATCTGATATATGAGTTCAAATAATGACAGAAAACAAAAAAGGTTATTGTTGGAATTGTGGCTTTGATGAAACAAAGCTACTGAGAATATAAAATTTTGTGAAGAGGTTTTGTTGCATAAAGAGAATACATCTATAAAATGTAGCTAGAATGCTCCTGTCTTGGTTCTTGCTTTTGTGAAAATACATCATGATAAATTTACCTGCTAATTTATTGTGGGAGCAACCCAAAGTGAAATAAGGTTTGGCAGGAATTTTAGAAAATCTATCCAAACAGATACTCAGTTCAAAGGCCCAGTAGGAGATTCAGACTTAAACTGTTCAACCAAGCTTCACAATCCTCATGTGCTGGAGAAAATGTAATTTTCTATATTTAAATTTATTGAATAATGAAAGATGGATTTCTACTGGAATAACAGAGATATCCAGAGAATTAAGTTTGCTTCTTCTTATCGCGCCTCTAACTTTGCCAACATGATGAAAAGCTGGAAACGATTTTTTGTAGGATTTGGAATATCACTTATAGTTATAATAGGGATCTGCATATGTCATATCTTCCAGGCTGACTTTTGCCTGTATTTGTTTTGCAACAGAAAGTCAGAAGAGGGTGAAAACCTGATAAGTGGTGCAAAAGATATAACTATTACCACATATGCAAATTTCCATCAATCAGCCAATCTGTCCTATTATTGTAATAAATTATTGTACATAGATAGTTTAAATATTTTTTGCTATTTTTAAACAGCATTTCATTTAAAACTTGAATAGAATTTAGAATGTCCATCATGGATTAAAAAAGATCTTTTCTTCTTGCTAAGAGAAAAAACATACATTACTAAAAAAGGTAAAAGTTAATACTGGAATTGCTAAGTTAGGTTTAACAGTTCAATTCTAACTTAATTTATATCTGAAATTTATACTGTGTATCTTTGTTAAGGTCCTGTATGGCAGTGTCCACTGTTAAAAGTGCTATACAAATAAGCTGGAATTAACTGAGCTCAACCTGATAGCTTTTACCTCCAGCCTAATCAGTTCAAGATTTTAAACATGCTTTAGTGTCTATAACCTGTTCAGGAAATATTTCCAGAAAGCTGAACACCAGTGATGGATCATCTATAAGGGCAGGTAGGGCAGAGCCTTATCATCCATATATATATAGACCATATCAGACTTTTAGCAACTTTTAATCTTATTAAAATTCATTCACAATTTCATGCATGTATTTAAAATCTATTATAAAATAACAATGACCTCTTTTCAATGACCAATTTCAAATATGTCACTATTTAATGGACGTATACCAATGTTGCATTAACTTAGTCTTTTTTTTTTAATAGATGTTGTGCAATCATAAGATAGCAAATATGGACTATTGCATTAAAGCTTGCAATTCAATCCTACACGTAGAGTAAGGCAAAAATCCAAAACAGGAAACAGGCAAGGGTCAGGCGATCAGCAATGAAGCAAATAAATAAATAAATAAATAAATACAAATAAAAAATCAAGTCAAGACAAGAATCAGAATCAGAACAAATCTTAAAACAGAAAGACAACATAACAATATGCAAATACCTAGTATCAACAGACATGTAAACACTGAGCATAGTTATCACAGTGGGGTAAACTAAGAAACCTTATATTCTGTTACTGTGGGTATTATTGTGATCGTGTCCAAGTGTGCATGATCGGAGACCAGGTAAATATACATTGTTTGTGATACCTTGCTGCCAGTGTAGCTAGTGTAGATGGAGTTGTGGCTCTAGTGGTTGTAGTTGCTGGTTCAGTATGTTTATTTTTGCTAGTGAAGATGAAGTGGTGGCTCTAGTGGTTGTAGTTGCTGGTTCAGTGTGTTTATTTTTGCTAGTGTAGATATAGTGGTGGCTCTAGTGGTTGTAGTTGCTGGTTCAGTATGTTTATTTTTGCTAGTATAGATGGAGGGGTGGCTCTAGTGGTTGTAGTTGCTGGTTCAGTATGTTTATTGTTGCTAGTGTAGATGGAGTGGTGGCTCTAGTGGTTGTAGTTGCTGGTACAGTATGTTTATTGTTGCTAGCGTAGATGGAGTGGTGGCTCTAGTTGCTGGTTCAGTATGTTTATTGTTGCTAGTGTAGATGGAGTGGTGGCTCTAGTGGTTGTAGTTGCTGGTTCAG
>JAQMYF010000003.1:12273904-12292241 GCA_030014195.1 Neosilurus mollespiculum | reverse complement strand
TGTGTGTCTATATATATATATATATATATATATATATATATATATATATATATGTATGGTTTCAATGGTACCATGTGAAGTGGAAATATTAAAAACCCCATTTTAGGAGGGGGGAAGGGTCCAGTTTGTGGACCTCTGTGTTAAAGTCAGTGAATTGCTTCCAGCAGATAATGTGGTATCTGCCTGCTCACACATGCTTAAACACACAATATACGGCTCCAAAACCCCAGGTCAATGTTGTTGTTAATAAATTCATACAACATTGAGGCCACAAGAAGATCACCAGTTTGTGGATTTGTGTAATGATGTCCGTTTCTTTGCTAACGCAAAGTCCCATCTCTCATTTATCAACAAACCAGCATTAATTCAGGGTCACGCTTTGAGATTGCAGCAGTTATTATATGTTAAAAAAAAATGCAAAACTACATTAAACAAATTCAGCTTTCCACATTAATGCAAAAAGCACAAAGCAAACAAACTGAGCACTTTTTAAGCATAAAGCACTTTTGCAAATACAAATTATGATTATCATTATAGACACAGAGGTCGTAGGAAATACATATATACCATAGCTTTATGTACACAATGTTTTCTTTAGGTTGGTAGGATTTGTAGTTGGTAGATACTGTATTCATCCTTGTAAAATGATGTGCTGTAGGTATATTGTTACAAAAATGATTGTTTGTTTAATAATTGCATTTGCTGAATATTTGCTAAGGCTCTAACACAGACTAGTGCAAGACTACACATTATTGGAAGCAGCTGCAGCCACTTGGCTGCTGTACAGCTGGAAGTTTCGTCAGAGAGTCAAACTAGCCAGCTAGCATGCTCATGGCAGAAGCACATCTGGGGAAGAAAATGAGATTTTAAAAAAATAGCAGACATATTGCAGCTTCAGTATTTCTACCTCTCTCAATCTTTTTTTCTACGCAGAGAGAGAGAGAGAGAGAGAGAGAGAGAGAGAGAGCAATTCTCTGTTGATACAAAGCAGGAGATTTACAAAATCTGTCAGTGTGTCTCCACATTGTGGGACCTGGGATTTTTGGACATGTGATCTTTTCTCCACCATCTTGCGCAACACTTGCTGAAACTATTTCTCTTCAACAAAACTAAACTTTGAGTCCTGCTCAAGTGTTACCTGAACAAGAACCAAAATCATTTTTTATGTATTTATTTTTGAAACTTTAATTCCACAATCTCATTTTGTGCATGCATGTTTGAATCATGGCTGTATACATGGCTGCGCTGCACAGAGGTGGAGGTTTTTTTGTTTTTGTTTTTGGGTTTTTTTTGCTCTAACACTGCCTGCCCACCCACTATTGCTCTCAGAGCCCATCCCATAGTTCTGTCTCAGACTCTCATACCATTTCATTCTCTACCTCTGTCAGAATCACTGCCTGAGACACAGTGTTAGGATGTAGAAAGCATCAATTAAAATCAACCTCAGAGGAATATATATAGCCGAAGAGCCCAGCAGACACAGGCTAATTACGTATTGTGGTAGGTTGTACATGCGTGGCACAGAATGTTCAGGCCAGCCTTTACCCTTACTATGCTGTGAGGGCCATACACCTACCCACGCTCTTCAAACACTGAGCATGCTCAGCACGAGCACCTTAGGGCAAGATTTCTGGGAAGACTTTTGTGATCTGGAATAATACAATGTACCCCTCTGACATGCTGACATACACCATAACTGACACAATCCGAGATCTTATTTTAAAAAGCAGAAAAAAATGCCAGACCTTTATTAATACTTAATAATACTTAATAATTACTTAATACACTTATAGGTGTTACTGTAAAAACTTTAAATTGAAAAAAGTTTGCAAATCAAAAAAGTAATCATTGTTATTGTGATGATTCATTCATTTCTCTTCAGTAAGCTCTTTACTCTGGTCTGGTTCTTGATCAGTCTGGAGTCTAACCCTGGGAACAACAGGCACGAGGCAGAAGTACACCCTGTATGCGATGCCTGTCCATCAAACACACACAAACATGCGTACGGCACGCACATGCGCTTACCTGCACTCAGTCACACACACACACACACACACACACACACACACACACACACACACACACACACACACACTCATATTTAAGGACAATTTAAATGGTGAAACTGAACCATACCGTGCCACTGCAGCTGTATAGGCTTACTATGTAGAGAAATAAAAAATGATAAAAAAATAAAAAAATCTAACTTAGCCTTATGCCTGCTAATTTTCATGATAAAGCACTAACTGAAGATGAATGGATGAATGCTACCCCTTTGCCATCAACAAATTTATTTGAAACAGTAACATTTGATGACCATAAATGTGATACTTTCCATGGATGTGTGATTATTTTTTAGGGTAGGCAGAGTGCAGCATGGAAAAGGATAAATCAAACAATTATCTGCATACCGGAACAAAAGCCTGCGGGTAATAAACAAAACTCCTTTCTATGGGCAACTAGTCTACCTGCTTCTGTAATAGATTGTAATAATGATGAGTTGTGGATGTTTTCTGCCTACATTTTTGGGGACATCTGAATTGGTACCATCCAGGGGATTCTTAAAATTTCTTTTCAGCCATAAAATGCTGATAGAAATATGCAGAATCTTCAATTTTCACTTGGGTCTTTTCACTTCTCCAAAGTTTGATAAGTTTAAGGTTTGCCATAGATATGGTCAATGGTCTTCTTATAACAAACAAACAAATTAATTAATAAAACTATTTTAACCAAATTAATATATTTGCTGCATTTTACATAAACATTTCAAAATAAAACAATTCAAATTCCTACACGACCAATGTTGTTGGACCCTAAGAAAGCCTCATAATCCTCATTCATTCATTCATTTATTTTCTGAACCGCTTAAGGGTCACGGGGAGGCTGGCGTCCATCTCAGACTCTGGGTGAGGGCAGAGTGCACTCTGGACAGTTGACAGGGCAGAAACATGCTGACGGCAACCCAATGGACTACTCTTTTTGAATGTCAGCAATGATTCTTTTATATACTTCTTACCACAGCCAAATGAGGAACATGTTTATTAAGCTGATTGCTGTGATGCACATTATGGGATTACTCATACATCAAAATACCACACTGTGGACAAATTAAAAGTTTTACATAGTAAGAACACAATCATTATCTACTTACATACTATTTACTAAATGTGTCCTTCCAGCACCAAACCAGTTGGGAGTTGTAGATATAGCAGATTAATGCAAAACGTTCCATTTTCAGATTTCAGCAAAACAACCTCACAACGAGAAGGTCCTAAGTTTGAGTCCTTGGCTCGGGTGTTTCTCTGTGGAGTTTACATGCTCTGCCTGTACTTACATGGGTTTCCTCTGGGTACCTGGGTTTCCTCCCACAATCTCAAAGACATGCACATTAGGCTATGGGTGTTCCAAATTGCCCCTAGGTGTAGATCTGAGTGTTAATGGTTGTGTGTGTGTTTTGGACCTATGGTGGTCTGACGAGCTGTTCAGGGTGTACCTTGTCTTTGCACATTATCAGCTGAGATAGGCTCCAGCCTCCCAGTGACCCCATTAGGATTAAGCAGCTTGGGCAAATGAGTGAGTGAGATTTCAGCATTTAAAAACAGTATGAAAATGTCTAGACTTTCCAAGTAGTCAGCTGTTTTTACATGAATTCCCACCATATGTAATAAGGGGATTCATGACCAATTGTCTTAAAAATTATTCGAAAATGCCACAGAATGATGTTCAGGGATTCCCCAACCATGTTCGATGTCGATATTTACCTTGGAATTCAAGATATTTAATCCTTAACATCATTCCAACAGTAAACCAATAAAAAGTCCTTTTTCAGACCCTTTGGTGTAAATAAACTTCCTTTGGTGCAAACAAACCTTCTCCCTCATGGCACCTGCTCACGGAAGCTTCCTTTTACATTTAACATTACATTTTTCATTCTTTAGAGGCACATTGTAGTATTGGCCAATTTAAACACTGCAGATTCTTCACATTTATCTGATTTACTTGGTGAATATCTCACAGTCATGGCAAGATGATGAAGAAAGTGTGTTTTCAGAGTCTGAAGGTAGAGAATATGCTTTAAAGGATGAATTTTATCCAGCTTAGTGCCTTTCAAATCGGTGATGAAAAATGAAGAAATAAATAAATTTTTGGAAATAAATAAAATAAAATATTTTTCCTAATTTCATGTAGACAACTTATAAAAATACATGCTGCTAATTTGGAAATGTTAAATGCATTTTATTATGATTATTATTATTATTATTATTATTATTATTATTATTATTATTATGTAATTTTTCCATGAAGCTTTCCATGAACCTTATAGTCCATAACTTGGTCAAATATTCTCTTATCAAAAGAGAAGCACAAAACCTAATTTTTGAAAAATTGTTTAAAGGGACTAATTTGGTGCTTGTTGGTCTCAAATTAGTGTTTAATGTAAGAACAAAGTATTTAATGAACATATGTACTTCACTGTTGCTGAGCAATACACGAAAAAGCAAACTCTCACAGCAGTCAGTGCATTCTTGATTACAGATCCACATTGCCAGTCCGATGTGTAAATAAAGCAAGCTATCCGTTAAATATTAACCAGTAAACAGAAACTTTTTTGTTGTAGAGAAACAACCTTTCTCCGTTCCCCTCTCACATCACCTGTCTAACACATAGTTGTGTGTGAATTAGTGTAGCTGATATTACTGATTAATTTCCCGAGCCACTTAATTCTACAACGGATGCAGGGAGCCTAGCTCAGCCGACACTCTGCGAAGGCAGGGTACACCTTGAACAGCTCAGCAATCCGTCACAGGGCCAACCACATAGACTCACATCTAGGGACAATTGGGAATTAGCCAATTAGCCTAAAGTGCATGTCTTGTCTGTAGAAGGAAACTGTTGTACTTGGAGGAGACCCACGCAAGCAGTATAGGAACATGAAAAGTTCACATAAAAATGCCCAGGAACTTCATGCCGTCCCCTTAACGATAGCAGAGTAGCAATCTAACTAAATGACAGTGTACAGTAGAGAAAGGTTCATCAGTCTTATCCACCAAGGGTAGTGTGGCTGGAGGTTTTCATTCAAGCCAAGCAGAAGCCACACCTGATTCCACTTGTTTAATCAGGTAATCTTGGTCTCCAATCTCCAATGCCTCCAATTTGGCTGGATAAAAAGTCTGCAGTGATACCAGCCCTTTGCAAATAATATTAGAGTCTGCTGGAGTAAGTGTATAATGTATGTGTACCTATTTTACCAAAAATGTAATATTACAGAAATATGTTTGTAGGTCATAAAAAAAAAAAAAAAGCAAGCTACATGCTGACATGATTGCATCAAACAATTCTTGCAGAAGTGCAGATTCATGGAAATCTCCCATTCTACCACATCCCAAAGAGATTCCGCTGGATCCATGTCCTGTGACTAGAAAGGCCACGTAAGAACCTTGCATTTATTGTATTGTTTAAGGGTTTATTTATTTATTTATTTATTTATTTTTGCTGGCTTGTTGCTTAGTGGCGGTGCATTAATCGAGCTGGAAGTAGCTGTTAAGAGATGGGTAAATTGTGGCCCTGAAGGAATGCCTATGATCAACAGCAATACTCAAATAGCCTGTGGCTTTAAAGAGATGGTCGACTGGTATTGACACACTTAAAGTGTGCAAAGAAAACATTCCCCACACCATTAAACTGCCTCCACCACCTAGGACTGTTAACACAGAGCAGGTTGTATCCAGGGATTCATGCTGTTGGTGCCACATTCTGAACCAATGAGAGCTTCTGCTGTTGTAGCCCATCCACATAAAGGGACGACATGTTGCGCTTGTCAGATGCTTTTCTATTCACAACAGCTGTACAGAGCGATTATATGAGTTTAGTTAGTTTAAACCAGTCTTGCCGTTCTCTACTGTCCTCTCTCATTAGCATTACATTTCCATCCCCCACTATAAAATCTCAGGAGATCATCAATTATACTCCTACTATCCCCTGGCAACAATAATCAAGACACAGTCAAAATCACCAAGATCTATCCTCCCAAACGAGTAGTTGATGTGAACATTACCTGAAGCTGGTGATTTTATGCATTGCACTGCTGCCACAGATCCATCCATCCATGTGGTGATTCTCAGCATTGTTTACCTTTTACACTTCTACTCAGCAACAAGTTGCACCCGTAGTAAGTGTCTGGCCCCACAAGTAAATAATCCCACATCCCAAAGACAAACTGAAAGTAGCAGACCTCAGACACCTTGTCAGACCTGTTGTTTTCTCTCCACACAATTTAACTTTGAAGGTTTCTGTTTTACAAAAAATTTTCTAATGTTGGTTAATAGTACAGTTTCCAATTTCAACAGTCTTCCAACTCATGGGGCTGTTCTTCATTTAACTGTATTACAGCTACAAAGCAATTTAAAAAACCTATTATTTATAACCAGTACTACTTATTCTATAATATTGGTAAATTAGATGCAAAGGTTCTCATCAAGAATGTGTTAAGGATATGTTATATATAAATATAAGGATTTTCTCTGCTATTTGTACTTTTGGGTGAAACTGTCTGGCCAGTGGATTTGTTTTTTGTGGATTCCAGAGCAAGGTGGTGTAAATGCACACTATGACTAAAGCAGAGCAGACCAACTCGGATGAGTCATAGGAATCTTCATACTACTCCAGACTTAATACTGGCCTATTTAGTATCTTAAAACGTCCTACAATGAGCAGAGAACACAGAAGAGAGGAAACATTTCGGCATTGTTGGTGAATTTGGACCCCCTCCACCTCTGACTTATTCACCTCTGCTTTTGTATTAAATGTATTTAAATTTACTATGTAGTTTTGTAGCTTTTTCTATTTTCTTTTAAAAAGATTTTGAGAAACATGAATTTTAGAACATATTCCAATTGCTTTCTTTGCACCTAAAACATGCACACACACACACACACACACACAGTATATATAGCCCAGGAATCAAACCCAGGACCTTCTTGCTGTGGGGCAGATGTGCTAACCATCACACTGCTGCAGTACAGACTTATTTTTTGTAATTGCTGTGATAGTGGATTGTGAAAATCCAAGAATGAAGTTGTTCAATTCATTTGTGGTCAGTAAATATGCGTCATAAGAGGAAATAATTAAAAAGCCTTGATTAATATGGTTTTTGATGAGAAATAGGTAGTCTGTCCACTTGCATGAATAGAAGTGACACATGAAGTTGAAAATAATTCTGGAGTTGATTATAACATTGTGTAATTTTTTTTTATTGACACAAAACATCTCCAGCACCAAGCTGAGTTATTTATAAATCAATGCTGCTCTCTAGTGGTGACATCTCAACCCATGTATTTAATTGCTTGACACAGCAAAGAACGAATACCAGTGCCCCACGAATCCATTCTCAAGTGACTTTGGATGAGAGGTGGAGCACCTAGGGCAGGTCACCAACCAATTGCAGGGTTAACACAGAGATGTATAATCATTCGCACCTATGGCCAATTTGGAGATGACCTAATCTTCATGTCTTTGGACTGTGAAAGGAAACTCCAGGTACCCAGAAGAAGCCCATGCAGCCAGAGGGAGAATGTGCAAACTGTATACAGATATACCCCAGTCATCCACAAGGTTCGAACCCAGAATCTTTATGCTGTCTTAAATGTCTTTGTGCACAAAAACAAGCTACTTGTACATCAAGAAATGATTTGTCATGGTTGGTGTTGAAGAACTCAGGTGGCCTGTACAGCCCTGCAAACTTCCTCAGCCAGAATTGATGCCTGACACCTCTGATGCTCTTGTGGCATAATCAGTATAAATTTTCAGCACGCTTCAAATATACAGTAGAAATCAAAGACTACTATGGGACAGAGTGGCACCAAGTCATTATACCTGACGTCCTGAGGTCCTGTTATGAGATTTGGGCTAAAGTTTTAGTGGATTAAAGCGTTTTACCCTTCAAGCAGTAGTCGGAAAATAATCCATTAAAAAGTAATCTTGTGTAACATACTGTATATTATAACATACAAGGTGAAGAACACTTTGAGCAAAGCTAATTTTAGGAAGAAGTCTTGCTAAAGCATGGAAAATATCCAGTATATTTATATGTTTTATAGAATTATGTTGCATTATTAATTCTGTATTATACACAACCCGGACAAAGAAAAATTGCACACTGTAATTCTATTTTGATGGACTGCCTTTAGCCTTGGATACAGAACGTACTCTATGGAATTTTTTCGACAAACTTAACATCACAACATTTTTCATCCAGAGTTTGGTTTATTTTTCACCGATATCTTGAACTGATGACGAGAAAACTGAACCACTCCAAAAAGTCTTCTCCAGCACATCCCAAAGAATTTTAGTAGGATTAGGGTCAGCCGCAATTTTATATCCGTGCCACCAGGGAAGGAAAAAACCCATTGATGTAATAACCTGGTCATTCAGTCCATTCAGGTTGTCAGTTGACTTCATTTAAATGCCACATAAATGTTGCTGAGCCTCGACCTGACTAGCTGAAGCAACGATGCCATGGCATTTATGCGCTGTCATTAAGGCTAAAGGCGGTTCAATAAAATATTAGAGTGGGCATCTTTTTTTTGACGAGGCAGTGTGTTTTAAATCACCATAAACATCACAATATTTTAGGATACAGAATTACATAAATCCAATAGGGTTAAATTAATTTGAAAATGAGAATCATTTATAAGATTCTCATTATACTGAACTGTATATCACACTAAAACAACTCAGTTAAAAATTTCCAACATTGCCTGGTCTTTTTCCACATTTCAGCCTGTAATTGGTGTAATCTTGTTGATCCTCTTCACACCGTAGCCTCTGATTCCTGTCCTTGGCTGACAGGAGTGATAACCTGATGCGGCCCATCCATCTCAAGATCAAACATGCAGTCCGAGATGCTTTTCTGCTTACCACACTTTATCAGCTCAAATCAGGCTGGATATTCTCCTCTGAGCTTTTGCATGAAGCAACGTGGCCGACTGATGCTCCCTCTCACATGCAACAATGAGACATGATAGTGCCCATGACCCTGTCAACAGTTCACCAGCTGCAATTCCTTGGACCACTTTTGGTTGCTTCTAATCACTGCATATTACAAACACCTACCAAGACTTGCTGTTTGGTGATCTCTGACCCAGTCGCCTAGCATTCACAATTTGGCCCATGTCAAAAGCGCTCAGGCACGACCCCACACATTTTTCCTGCATATAAACTACGAGAGTTGACTTTTCACTTGCACTCTAATAGATCTCACCTCTAATGGTTGCCATTATAACAACAGTGTTACCAATTAGTGGTTTTAATGGTATGGTTGATCATTGTATGTGAAACCCAGTTAAGAATGCAACCAAAATTTCATTTCATTTCACATCTTAAGGGAAACCTTAAGAGGTTTTTATTGTGAGCTTTAGACTTCCATACACACCACTCCATGAAACTAGCACACCGGTGCTAAGCCTCATTCCAAAAGTCTTTCTAAAAATGAAGGGGAAAACCATCCAATACAGAAAATTCTATATTAGAAAACCAGTTCATCAAGAATGTGTGTACAGGTTTCCTAAAGCTTTAAGGCCTCAACAAAAAGGCAAAATGTCTAAATCTAAAGTTAATGTTTTGCTTCATGACTTATGGTGCTTCTGAAGAGTTCTCGGTTATCCCCAGTCCATGTGAGAAATCCCCTACAATAAGATACAGCACTTTAATTCAGGAAAATGCTGGAAGAAAAAAAAAATAATGCATGCTCATGGAACACTCAGAATTATTGTGCATCACATTAAAGCGATGTACAGCTACTGAGTACATTTTCCATGTTCAAAATGATAAATTAATTTCTATATTACACCAATGCTTTGTAATCTGACAGCCTGCCGGATTACCAGACTTTGCGGCGTTTTTAACAAAATTAGTGACTTAAATGACTGTCAGGTATAAGAAATAGCCATCAATAAGTCTGTCATAGCCAGCTACCTTGACCATTTATTAACAAAATATTATTTAAAAAAAAGAAAGAAAAGGAAAATAAGTGCTACAGTTTCATAGGACAATCCACAAATGGTGAGCAGTTCCACTGTGTACCACTGACACCATCTACTAGAGCTTATACTGTAAACATTTCAACAAGGAATTTTAGCACCTTGTACTTCCAGCTGAATACCCTGTATAACGTCCTGTACACCTGTAACAGCACGGCTGCCAAAATGGCTGAACTTCACAGAAAATCGAATCAGAATGAAAACAAGCAAACAAGTACGAGGCCACTCACAGCAACCCCAACTTTAAAAAAAAAAAGCATTCCTCTGTTTCACAGGAAAGGCACACAGGCATGCCCACGGTGAAATCCAGGGTGTGAAGCGCTGTAGGAGTGTTTAAGATGCAGCAGGCACTTGCTGGACAGATGTATCATTCTCTGAGTTTTGGCAAAACGAGTCTGGGAGTTGTTTGGCATATTCGACAAGCTCGTACGACTCGCGTATATCTGACAGGCCAAACCAGAAAACGATCCAGTGGCCGTTGACAAAGCTTCCATCACAGTGCTTGAAGTACCTGAAGAATAAAGAGAGAAAATTTGGGAAGTGAGAGAGAATGAGGTGGAATGCAAATTAAACAGAAGATAAATGAAAGTAAATAGGACATTTAAAATTTTATTCTCTAGGACGGCACACTGGTGTAGTGATTAGCACTTCCGCCTTACAGCAAGAAGGTCCTGGGTTCGAGTCTCAGGCTCGAAGAGGGCGTTTCTGTGTGGGGTTTGCATAATCTTCCTGTGCTTGCATGAGTTTCTTTAGAGTACTTTGGTTTCCTCCCACAGTCCAAAGACAATCTCACTAGGCTAACTGGCTGTTCCAAATTGCCGCTAGGTGTGATTGTGAATTCTTCTGTGTGGTCTGGCCTTGCGATGGTCTGGTGAACTATTCAAGGTGTACCCTGTCTCCGCCCAGAGACGGCTAAGACCTGACTCACATGCTAGCACTCATGTACGAATGTAGAAGGTAACTGAATATATTCGAACTGGAACTCGCATATTTTCGGAGGTAGTCAGTCGAATTAAAGGTAAATGGTCAGCATTCACATTCTTGGAGAAATTTTTTTGGACATGCTCAAAATTTGATGTGAATCCAGAGTGGCTCGAAAACGAGCGAACAGTTTCGGAAGCAGTTTCGAAACCCACGAAATGATGCCCAGGAAATTCGATTCCACCTCTTTTTACAAAGGAAAACCCACAAAATGATGCACAGGTAACATGATTCCGCCCCTTTTTACAAAGAAAAACCTGTGAAATGATGACACTTCAAGCAAATTCGTCCCTCTTTACAAAGAAAAACCTGCGAAATGATGCACAGGTAACTCGAATCCGCCCCTTCTATAAAGAGGAGGCCGGCGGGAATTCCAGCTACTGGAGTCCTGTGCGCGTATATTTACACTTTCGTTTTCAATCAATCAATCAATCAATCAATAAATAAATCTGCATATTTCCTACACGCAACCTGCCTCTTGCCATCTTACACACGTTTTATTATATAAATGTATTATTATTTCTAAATATAAATAGTTGTTCTGGTGTCAGTGTACTTACTGCTCAAGCTGCTTTTCACAACAGACAGAGGAACACGCATCTCAGATCTGTTCCATTTTCGCTATGAGCTGATTCTTCGGCTATGCATAGGCTATGCAGTAACCTATGACTGTATTTTTTTTATTTACTTTTCCCGGAATCACTAATTCAACTTGGATTTCCCCACATAATCTCTCCGCTGATATAATACGGGATTTTCCCTTATCAGCACGAGTCGCAAAGCCCTAGTCTGTTATTCGCATCCAAAATTGATCAAAAATACCCAAGGTTTAATGATTAAAAACCTCTAACAAGTAATTATGCTCCGATCTGACATGGAATGAACGCATCGCGGATGAAGGTGCAGGTTTTTACGCACAGCCCCGTGCTCCACTATCTCACACACACGTCCACGTTTTAGCTTCAAACCAATAGTCTAGGCTGTAATAGCGGCTGTCTAATAAACCAAAGCTTAGCAGCTCATGCTGGAATACACAACTAATTCAACTGGACTTGAGACAATCAAATGGAGGTTACATGGAAAATATATATTAAAAAAAAAGCATAAAAAAGTCATCAAGAAAGAAAGCACTGATTTCTTAAGGGCAGGTTCAACACAATACATGACACACAGCCAGTGCAGGGTCACAGATCCTCAATCAAAATCTACATTTGAAGATATTCGAAGGTTAACGAAGAGACCGCATATTTTTTTCGGCCAGCCGACATGTGACAATGTGACAAACTGACATGTGAGTCAGCCTTAAGATTGGCACCAGCCTCTCCGCAACCCTAGTAGGAGTAAGCGGTTTGGCGAATGAGTGGGTGAGTGAATGAAAAGTTCCCTCTCTCAGAATTAAAGGTACCAGACTGTCAAAATACTGAACTCAGGGACTTTAACACCAAAGTGTGTGTCTGTGTGTAAAACTCACCAAGGGTTGATACGATTGCTCACACGGGATCTCCAGAAGAGCTTCCCCAGGTCCTGGCAAATACATTCCCAGAGGATCTGACTGGTGCCCTGGCCCTGTTTACTGTCACTCACCACAAATTTATCCAGATACAGAATCCCACTGCTCACTTTCTCAGAGGTGATGATGGCTGCTGCACTGTACCTGAGAAGTAGGGAACATGTCAGAACTATTAAAAAAAAAAACACAATTCAGTTTACTACATAAGCATAAATCCTTTTACTGAAAATAAACACACAACTTCAATCATGCATAAAGCATATTCAAATAAAAGTCTGAGGATGCATTTGAAAGTCATGATACCCTTCTGACAGATAAATGGAATGAAGCCTGTCCTTCAGAGAGTTGATGTAATCTTCCTTGAGCGTCTTCCCAAAAGATTTGTTAATCAGATCGAGAAGGCGTTCCATGTCTATGCTCTCAAGGTTGCTGTACCTAACAGGCGGTAACAAACATCTAGTAAAACATCAGCAGCTTCCATTATGTTAAGGCTCACATAATTCCAGTACAAATATGAACCACACACACTCAACCATTCACACTCACCATCTCACCTAGCGGCAATTTGGAACAGCCAATTAGCCTAATGTGCATGTTTTTGGACTGTAGGAGGAAACCGGGGAACCTGGAGGAAAACCACATACGCACGGTGAGAACATGCAAATTCCACACAGAAATGGCAGAGTCTGGGACTCGAACCCAGGACCTTCTTGCTGTGAGGTAGACGTGTTAACCACCATGCCAGAGGGGCCCAACCCTGCTTCTGGAGATCTACCTTCCTGAAGTCTTTATCTCCAACCCCAATATGGCCCATGTGACTGATCTAGTCAGGTCTTATGTCTTCATTTCAAAGTCTTAAGCCTTGATTAAATGATTGGATGGCCAGGTGGGCATGATTAGAGTTGGAGCAAACATCTTCAGGAAGGTAGATCTCCAGGAACAGGGTTGGGCACCTCTGCACTATGCCATCGTGCCACCCCCTGTGAATCACTGTGATTTACTATTATGGGTTTTCAAAAAGTTTTATAATTGAAAAACTAAAATATGACTCCTATTAAGACCGGATGCAATACTTGTAATGGTTCTTCCCATTCCCATTAACGATCTGTAAAGAGTTCATTGTTTTAAGTGGTCAGGACATCGCTTGATAAATGACAGCTCTATCTATATAAAGCCCCTCAGCTGACAGTGTGACTTAATGACACAGCAAAGAACAAGTCATTAAGTCAAATGTCTACAGAGGACAGTGTTTCCCTACTGATCTGTAGAAAAGAATTACAGCCGTGAAGAACGCTCCAGTCTCTATTATTCTCAAATGGAAAACTTTTTTTCCACAAATAACACAAGATCCTGCATAGAGAACCTAAAAGGAGGACAACCATCTCTGCAGGACTGCACTAATTAGAACTATAAATATAGTGGCCAAAGTGGCACGATGGTGTAGTGGTTAGCACATCCGCCTCACAGCAAGAAGGCCCTGGGTTTGGGTCCCAGGTACAGCGAGGAGGTTTCTGGGTGGAGTTCACACGTTCTACCTGTGCTTGTTGTGTGGGTTTCATCTGGGTACGCGGGTTTTAGCCCACAGTCCAAAGATATGCACATTATGCTAACTGGCTGTTCCAAATTTTCCCCGAGATGGGAGTGTGTGAGTGAATAATTGGGTGTGTTGGCCCTGTGATGGCTTGGTGAGCTGTTCATCTGGAATTGGCTGAAATAGGCTCTAGCCTCCCCGTGACCAAATGAGTGAATGAATGAGTATACAGTAATCGCCCTCTATATTGTGTATTTGTTTAGTATTGGCCTGAAAGGGGAATATTTATTTCATGAACTTTTATATTCATCACCAAGCCTGAGGTGCATAACTTTTTTAGTATATACACTACACAGGCATCTAAACAAACAAAAAAAAAGCACACTAAAACTACATCTTTATGGTTTATTTATTTATCTGTTTTAATATTCATGATGGAATACTGACGAGCTCCCAGCTGCGTAGTAGTTACTAAAACTTTGAATCAGTTTCAATTGACGCCATTATGGAGTGTGATCTTTATGTTCGGGTATAGTATATGCTAAAACTTTGAAAGGGTTTTTAAAGAAGTTGTAATGGATGTTGTGAAGGCACTCGTGACCACAGTCATGTTTTAAAAATGTAAAAATAAACCATAAAAAAAATCTCACTTAAGTTTGCTTTCCTTATGTTTCCATGTAATATACACTAAAGTACTTATTCCCATCAGCCTCAGAGGATATCGTTGTATAGTCCTATCAATATTTCATCCCACCTTGGCTTTGGTGAATAAATGTTCTTTTAAAAACAAAAGAGATATTTTGATTTATTAGTGGTGTAGAAGTTTCATTAAAATGAATCACATACTTGTGAATAGGATCCTCATTTTTGAACAGGGTGCCAGAGCCTGAAAAAGATAGAATGGCTTCTTCAACATACCATGATTGAAATCACTTCAGCAAAAGCACATTAGATATACGCTTCTATTCATTTACATAAACTAATATTCCACTGATATTTTGGTTTCTGCTACTAATTGCCACAGATTTTCTGGGAAGTAAAGCATGAAAAAAATAAAAAGGATGGGGGTCAACCAGCTCACTGCTACATCTATGAGACTTGACCTTTCCCTTTCCTCTAAAAATAGCCTTTACAGCATATCCGTTACAGTTCACTCATTTACATTATATGGAATTACACTGAGACGTTACGGCCACATTAGTCCTCATTTCCCAGCATGCTTAATGCCATAGTAATTCTTAAGAACTTTAGAGCATTAAAACATTTAAGAATTTACATTTTAGACCAGGTTCTAAAAGCATTCGTTTGTGAAGCACCAGTGTGTGTTCAATAACTGTAATACACTCCATTTTTTTAATACACTGATGCAGTGTCACATGAGATAAAAATTTTATTAAATTATGAGCTATATATGATTCATGTCCATGCACGTTACATACTGGGTCTCTTTACCAAACAAAAGAGAGTATATTCTGTAACTTTCATGTTAAATACTGATATCAGTGTTTAAATAAAAGAAAAAGGATGCAGACCATAAAGTGAAGACAGACTTATGGCCCATCATTTAGAACCAGCCCAGGAATTATTTTAATGTGACCCACCAAATTATTTTCAACTCTAAATTAAAATTATTTTCTTGGGTTCAAATGGAGAAAAAAATGCTCTCGGGTGGTGTCGATAAAGTGCTTGACTATCAACGTCCAGGAGTCAATGGGAGCTAATTGGCCGAGCTCTCATAGGAGGGAGGGATGGCGTACGCTCCTGTCACTCACAGCGCTCACCAACCAATCCATGGGTGTCTGTGAGCTAATTCGTACAAAAAGGGGCAGATAGCACTTTCCCTCCGAGTGTGTTAGGCCACCTCCAAATGCACAACAGTTCGTAAAAAGGCGGGTGGCAGCATCACATGTCACGGAGGGGGCATGTGCATGTTTACATTCCTCCCTGGCTGGTGGTCGTATGTGACAGGGAAGCAACACTCGACAGGTGGGAATTGGATATGACTAAAATTAGGGGAGAATTATTATTATTTTTTTTTTTTAAAAGCTAGCCTTTTCAGAGAAACTCAAAAACTTATTCCATTAGCAAGCTGAATATGGGCCCTGCGATGGCCTGGCGAGCTGTCCAGGGTGTACCCCGCCCTCGCCCAGAGTCGGCTGAGATGGGCGCCAGCCTCCCCGCGACCCTAATTAGGAATAAGCGGTTCAGAAAATGAATGAATAAATGAATGAATACCAATGTGCATTTTAATACAGTTTTATTAGTATTAGGTTTTTGAATTTGTTTTTGTGAAATTTCTCTTATGTAGCTGTGGAAAAGATGCATTCCTGCACACCAGTTCGACGTATCTAGGCAAGACAGATCAGAAGAAGAGGCGTGTGTGTTGCCGAGGTCACATCCTCTCCCAGGTGGACGTCACTCGTGTGTGTGCACGGACTCGCCCTTTATTGACTTATAACAAGCACCGCCTCTTCATCATGGACCAATCGGCAGTCACCCAGCAGGTCACATAGATTTTCTTTGTGTGTGTGTGTGTGTGTGTGTGTGTGTGTGTGTGTGTGTGTGTGTGTGCAAAAACTATACTTTTTTTTTTTACATTTAATACCCTGTAGCTACACTATATAGATTTCTGATAGTCTCTCTCTCTCTCTCTCTCTCTCTCTCTCTCTCTCACATTTATTTAGGAAGCAGACTCATCAGCCAACTCATGCTCTGTCTCCTGTGATTCAATGAGTGTGTGTTCAAACCCAGTTTATTCCAGAAGCACAAATAGGACTGCCAACACAATTCATGGCATTCTCAGACTAAACAGTGAGTGTGTGTGTGTGTGTGTGTGTGTGTGTGTGTGTGTGTGTGTGTGTGTTATATAATATATTTATTAAAATGAGACCCTGCCGTCTATTTAAAAGCTTGATATGGATAATAGTAATAAATGTGGACATTAAAGTGGACGTCCGTGTGCTCAGAACAACGGGACTCCTGAGTAGATGGCAATTCACAGGCATTTGATCCTCTGTGACAATCATCAGAGCCTGTAGTTGAATTGTCTGGAAGCAACAGATTAACATCTTAAGGACAGCACTTTAAGGAGCTAAAACTGATGAAGCCACATGGTTGAACGGGACAGCGTTGATTACATTTACATTTATTCATGCTGTAGTTCCGAACTAAATGTGCAGATTGATAGGATGAACAATAAAGATGAATTATGTGGATTGTGGATCAATTAAAGACTAAAAACCTTCTTGCTCATCACTCACTTATTTGCTACCCTAAACAATTAATAAGCACACTAAAGCATTCACACTCACACCTAGGGTAATTTAACCAGAGTACCCTGAAGAAACCCATTTAAGCATGCTATGAACCTGCAAACTCCACACAGAAACACGACCGTGATGACTTTTCTGATATCATTTGCCTACTCCATTTGCTTACTGTGTTATTGACCCCAGTACGGGGTGCCATGATTTAAGTAAACATTATTTCTCTTAAAATCATACGCTTCCTTCCGTGTCTTAACACCTGCATGTATGAAAACAGATCATTTGGTGGGTTGGAAGGCACAATGAAAGTGTAATAGGAATATGGGTTAGCAGTAGTAACCAATAAGAGGCTAAGATCCTACATAAGAATGCAATTCGAGGCATAATGCAAATTTATTTAGAGAAGGTTGATGGTAGGGCTGGGCAAAATTTCATATCATTACATAAGTAATTTCACATTCCGATAGTGATATATATAACGATATAGTTGAACATGTAACAAGCCTGAGGTACATAATTGTCCCAGACCCAATCTTATATAATGACACTGTGTGACCCAGATCAGAAACTGAACTGCCTTCCTCATGCTGTTATATTACAACCGCATTATTTGTATATCAGCACCTTCTGCATGGGGTTTCTGTACAGGTCATGTTGTTTTTATGCTGCTCCACAGAAAGCTCAGTGTCCCAGTGTGTCCATACGGCTTTCTTCAAAGAGGACTGGCTCCATCAGTCGAGTTCCATCAGCCTCTCACCCAGTTTAACCACTGCGGAGAAACATGCCTCCACCTTATTCAGTAAGCGGTACACTAAAGAAATCAAGCATATTTAAGAACTCTTTGATTATAAATTATATTTACACAAAATCCTTTTTTTGTTGGTAACAACATGTCGAATTCGTTTCCGGTGGGGGATGGACTCCGCCAAGGCTGTCCTTTGTCACCGGTTCTGTTCATAATTTTTATGGATAGAATTTCTAGGCGCAGTCAAGGTGTTGAGGGGTTCTGGTT
>JAQMYF010000003.1:12241301-12262495 GCA_030014195.1 Neosilurus mollespiculum | reverse complement strand
ATGTGCATGTCTTTGGACTGCAGGAGGAAACCGGAGTACCTGGAGGAAACCCACACAAGCACGATGCTACATGTAATACTTACTTTCTCACTTATTGAGTTATTATTGTTGTGAGACCAGAGACGGAAATCTTACCCACAGGAGAATGTGCTAGAGAAAATTCCCTACATTCCTGAACGTGGTGTGCTGTGTTCATGTCAGGACACATTGCAGCACCCAGGTCATGATTATTTGCCTAGAACAGCATGGCTCACTGTGTGTTTTTTCTTAAGGAAATCACTGCCACAAAAACAATAAAACCAGTTCTACAATAAACAGTGCAATAAAGCTAGTACAGAGTACTCTTCATGGATGAATTAAGAATGAAGCACATTATTACCATTTAGTGTCTGACAGTGCACGTCCTTCATAAGGCTATAAGGATTCCTCAGAGGACATTAGAGTGGTGTGTGAGTGTGACATTACACGAAATGTTA
The DNA here is from genome assembly GCA_030014195.1 of Neosilurus mollespiculum. Classification (NCBI taxonomy): domain Eukaryota; kingdom Metazoa; phylum Chordata; class Actinopteri; order Siluriformes; family Plotosidae; genus Neosilurus; species Neosilurus mollespiculum. Next base: position 12,262,019 of record JAQMYF010000003.1, on the reverse strand, counting down.
TATCCTTAATCGGTTTTATTTCTCTGTAACAGTATACATCGGATGGATCAGACCGTCTGTCCGTCACACTTTAGTTTTCAGATATGTACTTGCCGCGCAGTGAAGTTGGGGCTTTCAAACTTTGTTATGCTGGCTCCCTGCTATGAGTGCTAGGCTGAGTTTGTGTGTCTGAGTGACCTTGACCTACTTTTCAAGGTCACAGATGCAAAACCATATATCAGGTTTCCAGACATTTACTTGACACGTGCTGAAGCTGGGGCTTTCAAACTTGCTATGCTTGTTCTACATTGGCATATTATGAAATGGTCCTTTTGGCGGGAACGTCTGGACCCTTGTGATCTATAAAAATGTTTTTTTATAGCTTTTAAAATTGTGGTTGACTTGGATTTCTGATCAACTGCCACAACGATTTTTACATTTTAGAAATGATCAACAAATGTTCAGATTCTCTTCAGCCTCCCTTGACTCATTTCCACTTGCCGAACAACTTAATCCTACTAGGGTGGCAGGGAGACTGGAGCCTATCTCAGCGACACTGGGCGAAGGCAGGGTATACCCTGAACAGCTCATCAGTCCATCACAGTGCCAACACACACACACATGCACACACACAACTATTCACATTAGCTGTGTGAATGCCTTTGGATTGTGGAAAGAAAACCTGAGTACCCAGAGGAAACCCATGCAAGCACAGGGAAAACATGCAAACTCCACAAAGTAATGACATCGCCGAGCCCGGGATGCAAACCCAGAACCTTCTTGGTGTGTGGTGGACGTGCTAACCACTACGCCGGTGTGCCGCCTCCCATTTCAGGCGATCTTTAATATAAAGTAACATATACATGTAGTTTAAAAGATGGAAACATTTTATTGTTAAAGTTATTTTATTTATAAATGACTCTCTCAGTGGTTGAGTAGAATCATTCAGTCATAATGGATTGTATGTTGCCTTACAGTATATGCTGTATGAGATATGAGCAGCAGATGGCAGAATGGGACTGTGTGAAATGTTGTAAAGGTCTACCATCCCATGATCAAAATTGTACTAGCCTATTTGTTTCTATAGTTAATATCCACATATTTTAGTCTTCAAGGTCAACAGTGAAACCAAAAAATAGAGGCTCATACGCCACCACTCAGACTCACCCAGAATAAAAAAACATGCAGTCAAACTTGGGAGGGCAGGCAAACTCTTGTAAAGCAAAACGACACCAAACATGAACGAGAACACAACACGAGCTTGTTAAAGGATAATTAAACTAACAGGCACAAACCAGTTAGTGAAATATGCTGCAAAGCAAATGACATCATCCGCGATCAGTTTATACATTGACATGAATGTTTGTTAAAACACGTAGGGCGGCACGGTGGAGTAGTGTTTAGCAAGTCTGCCTCACAGCAAGAAGGTCCTGACTTCGATTCCTGGGCTCGCGTGTTTCTGTGTGGAGTTTGCATGTTCTCCCTGTGCTTTTCCCTGTGGGTTTCCTGCGGGTACTCCAGTTTCCTCCTACAGTCCAAAAACAGTCAAACAAAATTCGGACTAGATTAGATCAGTTCGATTAGGTGTGCTGTTTGCATATTTCTGACCCTGTGCTGATTTTAGAAAACCTTTTTTCTTTTATCAACGAAAAAACAAAACAAAACCCTGAAAGCCAAATACTGCAATGGAAAAAGTGTCCATGATTATATTCACATTCATGTAGGTAAACATCTAGCAGTAACTGTATCAGTTAAAAGCGATGATCACAAACCACAAGTACCTTTTTATAACCACTAACCCACTGTATGATGTAGAGAGCAAGGTTTACACTACTGTTTAAACTCACTCCCCCAGCAACACCAATCATGTTACCTATTTTTAGCAGGCTTGATGAGGACAAACTGATTGATCCAGACAGACAGTGGAAGATGAGTCAGAATGGAGGGGAAAGGAAAACAGCAACTAGAGGTACCATTTTCCTTGGTCTGTCGTACGACATAGAAGCCACTCAGGACTCCTGCATATACTGTTGTGTGAAGGTGTAAATATAGAAACATATAAATCAAGTTATGTTTACTTTGGTTATAGAATCAAAATGTCCCGAATTCACTTGACGTTTATTTTTGCTGTGTGTTTTTTTGGCATCGGCCACCTACAGAGAGAGAGAGAGAGAGAGAGAGAGAGAGAGAGAGAGAGAGAGAGAGAGGTGGAGCCATGACTATTCCCACATACAGCAGAGGAGAGCAAAACGACTCACTCCGTCCTCCTCCTGTCTCATGAGGCTACTTGGCGACTAATGTAGGCACATATTGTTCTCACACTCACCCACTCACCAGCTCTGAAAAAAATTAGCAAAAGAGTCACCTAGCATCATAAAATGAGAAGAATTAAAATAAACTGCTTACTTGAGATGTATTAGCATGGCAGGTATAAATATATGTTCTCAATATATTCTGTAAAACATATATCTGAAAGATGATCATGGTGCATGTGGCAACACAGTGCTGAATGAAACTTGTAGGCACACCACTACGTCCTTCAGAAGAACCTCAAGAAGACATAATGGTAGGTAATGACTTTTATTTTTAAGGGATAAAAGGTACTACACTCTTATCAGGATCAGAAATGAAATCATATTTTGTTTTTATTTTTAATAGACTTTTAAAAAATAAATCTGCTTCAATACATTTTATTTTTGATCATTGTTAAAGAAAAAAAAAAAAACAGCAACCAAATAATACACACTGAACCAGTTTCCTGTAGAAACTCTACATATCCGGTGCCAAATGCCTAGTCAGCAGCAGCAGAATTGTTGCTGACAGAGGGGACAGAGGAGCATTGCTGACCCAATTTATCAGGAGTCATCAGGTTTATTTTGGAACAGTGTGTTAATGATCTTATGTTACTCATATACACTACTGTTCAAAAGTTTGGGGCCACTTATAAATTTCCTTGTTTTTGGAAAGAAAAAAAAAAACCCACATTTTTTAAAAAAAATTGATTAAATTGATCATATACAGCCTAGACACTGCTAATGTTGTACATGACTATTATAGGTTGAAATAGTCTATCTGCATAGGTGTACAGAGGGCCATTCACAGCAACTATCATATGTGTGTTCCAGTGACATATTGTGATAGCTAATCCAAGTTTGTTATGTTAAAAGCCTAACTGAAAATTAGAAAACCCTTCTGGAATGATGTCAGCACAGATTAAAACTTTTGTGCTGTTTGAAGAAGCAATAAAAGTGCCCTTTTTTGGGCTAGTTGAATATCTGGAGAATCAGTATTTGTGGGTGTAATTATTGACTCAAAATGGCCATAAAAAATAATTTTGGAATTCTTCAGTCTATATTTGTTCTGAGAAATGACGGCTATTCCAAATGAGAAGCTGGCAATAAACTGAAGATCTCAGAAAAAATTGTTTACTACTACCTTTACAGAACAGCGCAAATTGCCTAAGAGATGCCTGTCAGGTCCTCAAATGGCAGCTTCATTAAATAGTACCCGCAAAACACCAGTCTCAACTTCAGAAGTGAAGGGGTCACTCTTGGATACCGGTTTTCTGAACAGAGTTGCAAAGGAAAATCCATATCTGAGACTGCCAGTCTCAGACTGCTCAATAAAAGGAAAGGTTTAAGATGGGAAACTGAATACCAACATTGGACTGAGAAAGATTTACAAAAAGTGATTTAAATAGATGAATCTAAGTTTTAGGTGTTTGGGTCACAAAAAAGAACATTTATAAGGTGCAGAACAAATGAAAAGATACTGAAGGAGTGCTTGATGCCTTTTGTCACACATGGTGGCGGAATTGTGATGCTCTGGGGTGCTTTGGTGGTGGTAAAGTGGGTGACTTGTATAGGGTAAAAGGAATCTTGAACAAGGAAGGCTATCATTCAATTATGCAATGCCATGCCATACCCAGCAGCGCTTGAATGACCTCGGTTTCCACCTACAACAGGACAAAGCTATAAACTATGCAAAAACTATTTAAAGAAGAAGAAGTCAGCTAGTATTCCATCAATAATTGAGTGGCCATAGGAGTCACAGGATCTCACCTTGACAAATGGACAGCTAGAATGCCAACGGTTTGCAAGGATGTAATAGCTGCAAATGGAGGATTTTTTGATCAAAGTTTCAAAGACAAAATTATTATTTCAAGTAAAAATCATTATTTTTAACCGTGTCAATGTCTTGACTATATTTGAAATTCATTTTGTAATTCATTTGATGGATTTGTTGATTGGTTTGTGTTTTCATGGAAAATGTGAAATTCTCTGGTAACTCCAAACTTTTGTACAATATTGTAGATGTCAATGTTTCACGTTTTCCCACGTGTTCTCCCTCAATGCAGAGACGCAGAGACATTTCCAGGTAAGCTCTTGGCTAGCTAACTGAGATGGACTAGATCGCCAAACAGTTTGATGTTTTACTGTACAGAGTACTTGTATTAAACATAAGATGTCACATCGATGTTTGGTAGTGATTACCTGTTGTGTCAGATACACTATAAGGCCAAATGTTTCACTCATATGTGGATCTTCTCCAAACTGTTGTCACAAGGTCAGAAGCGCACAATTGCATAGAATGTCTTTATATACTATGGCATTACAATTTTTCTTCACTGGTTCACTGGATCCAGCATGTCAGTGCCTCTGAACTATTTGTAGATAACCTGCCTCCCTCATGATGCCATCTATTTTCCAAAGTCACAAGTGAACTACTATACACTCACAATTAAGGGAACTGGCCAATCCGAGGCTTCCAAAAGTCATTACATTCATTTGTAGTATCTAATCTCTAAAGCGGGCCCCGTGGTGTGGTGGTTAGCATGTCTGCCTCACAGCAAGAAGGTCACAGGTTCAGACATTTTTGTGTGGAGTTTGCATGTTCTCCCCATGCTTCCATGGGTTTCCTCTGGTTGTTCTGGTTTCCTCCCACAGTCATGTACATTAGGCTAATGGGCTGTTTTTAAAAAATTGCCCCTAGGTGTGAGTGTGAATAGTTGTGTGTATTGGCCCTGCTATTGACTGACAAGCTGTACCCCTCCTTCACCCGAGTCAGCTGAGTCAGAGTCAGTAGAGTCTTCAGCCTCTCCACAACCCAGTAGCATTAAGCAGTTCAGTAAATTAATGAATAAATGAATAATCTTCTCTACTCTTTAAAGAGCCAACCAACTTGTACGTAAAATTCTGACTGATTGGAATTCTGATATAATGAATTGTATGAGATATACTGTAAATCTGTCTCTAACTGATTGTTTTTTAAATATCTCTGATGTGAACAAAATTTCACACACTGGAATTCTGATATACTGAATTACCGCTGAAATAAATCCATCCTGGGCGGCGTGGTGGAGGAGTGGTTGTCGCCTCACAGCAAGAAGGTCCTGGGTTTCATTTTGTGTGCATTTTGTGTGGAGTTTGCATGTTCTCCCCGTATTTTTATGGGTTTCTTCTGGGTACTCCGGTTTTCTCCAACAATCTAAAGACATGCACATTAGGCTAACTAGCTGTTCCAAACTGCCCCTTTGTGTGAATGTGAGTGTAAATGTCTGTGTGTGTTGGCCCTGCGATGGTCTGGTGAGCTGTTCAGTGCATACCCCACCTTTGCCCAGTGTCGACTGGTAGGCACCAGCCTCATCGTGACCCTAATAGGATTAAGCATTTCAGCAAATGAGTACATTGAGTAAATTCATCCCTAATTGATTGTTTTACAATGATATAAAAATCGATACAATTCTTGACTTACCAAAGGAAAAATTATGTGGTAAAATGTGGAAAAAACTCTGATCAAATATCTTTAGCCTAGGCATATATAATTTTATTTTGCTTCATTTGTACACTGGTGGGCAGCACGGTGACTCAGTGGTTAGCCCTGCTGCTTCACAGCGAGAAGGTTCAGGGATCAAATCTCAGCCAAGGGCCCTTCTGTGTGGAGTGGAGTGTTCTCCATGTGCTTGTGTGGGTTATAGGGTTTACTCTCACAGTCCAAAGACATGTACATTAAGTCACCTGGCTTGTGCTGGCCCTGCAGTAGACTGGTGACATGTTCAGGGTGCAATTCTGCCTCTCACCTGATAAGCACTGTAGATAATAGATGGATGTATATTGGTTTCCATTTTGACATAATCATAAACATGCGAGAGTGTGAGATTTTGAGATGAAAAGTAATATCCAATCAAATATATTTAACAGTTATTCCATGACCTCGAGTTGAAAATGATCTCATAGCCTCATGAGGCATCAGCCGAGAGGGCTATTAGTCATATTCTATAAGAGTGAGTGAAGTAAGTGTTTTATTTTCTCCAATTGTGTTGTATTTAAAATCTTTAAAAAAAAAAAAAAAATACATGCTTATTATAAAATACTTTTCAGGAGAGCCTGGTAGCACAGAGCCAACTGGTTAGTATGGAGATAGCAGAAAACCTGTAGTCCAGTTGTCCAATAAAATCATGTTTTTAATGGGGGAAAATGGTCAAATTCTTTAAAAACTTACTTACTTACTATCAAATACTTTAATTCTAAATTTGTTTATTTTCATGGACTGAGTCGAGATTAAAGAAACCAGTTTGTTAGCGGACGTAGCTAGCTGCACATGATAGCATCACTTCCAGTTTGGTTGAGCTGGCTCAGATTCACTCTCCTGTGGACATTGGCATTATAGGACATCCAGAGGACTGAAGGCCCATTGCTCGCAAAAAGCCAAAAAAAAAAAAAAGTCATGATTCAAGAAAAAAAAAAACCTGTTTGTTTTAGCTTAGTATAAGTCATGACCATTTAAATTTTGTTTTCAGTAGTGACATTTGAGGTCACAGTATATGAGGTGATATCCTAGAAGTGCACAACTGCTAATATCTAGTGACTTAAGGTAGAAAATGTATTATTATAAATCTAAATAAGCAGAATCAAATAAGACAATCAAATAATGTGGGGTACTGTGGACAGAAAATGTGAACTCTTTTGTTTAAAAGAGCAGCTGTGCTGTTTGCAGTCTAATATATTTTTAAAGGGCTCCATGTGCATCGTGAAGTCGGGAACGTATTATGAAGCTTAGTGCACGTCTCTGGCGTGGGTGTTTGTTTTGAATAATTACTAATGTAATGTAGAGACGACACCCCATGCCCTCCTACTGTTTTTGTTGGCACTGCCTGATAAAAAACACCATGCATCTTGAACATTTATGCTGAACTCATAGGCCCTGGTTGTACATCACAGTCTTAAGGATGGTGCTTTTTTTTACTGGAGGTAATTGGAGAACTGTAATGTGCATAATTTCCAGTTGTAACAGGACTTTATGATTTACTGATTAAAGGAAGGGGTAGTGGAGGTCTGGTGGTGGGGTGATGGATTACTGATCCCAAGGTCGGGGGTTCAAGCCCCACTATCAGGAGGTTGTCACTGCTGTCCCCCCAGTGCAGCTAACTGGGTTATCAAATGCCAGCCATGTCTCTCACTGTCTATGGTGAGAGGCATCTCTGCCCTCGCCCAGAGCTGAGATGGGCGCCAGCCTCTCCGCAACCCTAATTAGGAATAAGCGGTTCAGAAAATGAATGAATGAATAAATGAATGAATGATTAAAGGAACACTGCACCAATAATTAGATTATTATGATTACCCAAAATGTAGCCCATCAGCCAACATGCTTGGTATCTAAAGTTTGCTTCTATAGTTTCACATTGATGCCAAATATAGTAAGCTTAAAGGAAAGGTGATATTCACTGATTTCTAAGAGACTGCTGCAGTGGTACTTTAGTCCTTCACTCTGTCTATCACATCCTTATTCACACATCAAAACAATTACACACATAAGGAGGGATTTTAAACTCACAATAACAAGGTTAGATAAGAGTCCACACCTTCGTATAATAAGGCATGTGAATGTGCTTAGTATTAACCATCCCCACATGTTCAAACTAGTGTTTAAAAAATAAATATCATGCACTTGTCAACTGCAAACTGAATGGTTCGAGGAAAATTCTGGAACCGGGCAAGGCAACATCCAAGTCCCATTCATCTTCAATCTCGTCTTGAACTGGGTGATGGAACATGCCATTCTGGAGAAGTCAGTCTCAGGCTCTTTTCCCTCCAGAAGCGCATGAGCTTGAGACACGGACTATGCAGACAACATTGCTGTCCTTGTAGCACTGCAGCTGGGCTCCAAGAAACCATCAACTATTTCATGAGCAGATCTGTGTTAACAAGACTAAGACCATGTTAGGTGGAAAATTCCACAATCAGCACCTCCATCCACTTGCCGAGACATTGGACATAAAAGTTGAGGGCGAGCTACTTGAGCAAGTTAACCACTTCCACTACTTGGGATCCACTATTTCTAGTGACGGTTCCATTGATAAAGAAATCAACATCAGGATTGGTCTTGCATCTAGCTCTTTCAATATGTTAAACAACATCTGGAATCTTGGGAAATCTCGCTCAGTACCAAGATCACTATCTATGAATGTGGAGTAGTAACAACTCTTCCCTACGGCTGCGTAACCTGGGCCGTTAAACAACACCAGCTACAACGCCTCGATGCCTTCCATCCCAACTGGCGTTGTAGAATCCTTAGGGTCTGGTTCTATGAACCTGCAGTCTTTCCATCACAATAAGCCACTGACGGCTCCAATACTTTGGACATGTGGCCAGGATGCTGAATGCGAGGCTTCCCAGATATCTACTAGGTTGGACGTCTGCCCATGATTATCATGGTGTCGGGCTTCCCAGAAAAACCTTGTGAAGGTTCTGGGTGATGACCATAAGTTCTTCCTGTAGGAAGATGACGACCTAGTGGCCGGAGCGAGGCTTGCTGTAGACTGTCGCAAATGGCGAAATCTCCTGCAGTCCGCTGTATGCCGCCTGACTTGTGAGAAGGCAGACCCAACTGGGTGATGACCTCACCAAGGTACAAGGTACTAGTCAAGTGAAGAAAATGGAACACCACAGTAACACTGTCAAGAACAGGATGCCCCTTTAAAATAAATAAAAAAAAAAGGATAAAAAAAAGTATCTAGGAATATTTTTCTCTGGACTGTTTAACAAGTACTGATCAAGTACTTTTTGTGCCAGCTTATCAGCTCATTACTCAAAGAACACTATACCCACGGTGAGCATGGTGGTGGCAGTATCATGCCGTGGGGTTGTTTCTGTTCATCTGGAACTGGGGTTCATCTATTTTGGCACAAAATCTATAGGCCTCACTCATTTGCCGAATTAATCCTATTAGGGCCGAGTGAAGGCTGGAGCCTATCTCAGCCAACACTGGTAGAAGGCAAGGTTCACCCTGAACAGGGCCACCACACACACACACACACACACACACACACACACACAATCATTCACACTTACACCTAGGGACAATTTGAAAAAAACCAATAAACCTAATGTGCATGTTTTTGAACTGTAGGAAGAAACCTGAGTACTCCGAGGAAACCCATACAAGCACAGGAAGAACATGCAAACTCCACACAGAAATGCCCGAGCCAGGGACTCGAACTCAGGACCTCTCTGTGTTAGGCAGATGTGCTAATCACTATTCCACCATGCCACTCTCTCTTTGACGTTTTAATAAGAAAAAATGTTCACCTTCCAACACAATATTGTGCTTAAGGAATGGTTTCAGAAGATAATCAACATTATGGAATAGTAATATAGGTCTTAATCCTATTGGATCTAAAACATTATTAAATGATTTTAAGGCAGCTGTACATAGGAGATGCAATCACAGTTTGATGGACCCGGAGCATTTTACAAGGATGTGAAATCACTGCATCATATACTGTAATTTTTTCTTGTCCTTTTTTTCTCTACAAAATGTTTCTACTTAGGACAGCACAGTGATGAAGTGGACGCCTCTGTGGTCTCTCAGCTAGAGAGTTCTGTGTTCAACTGGAATGTTTTTGTGTGGATTTTGCATGTTCTCCCTGGGCTTGCGTGATTTTCCTTTGAATGCTCCGGTCTCCTCCCACAGTCTAAAGACATGCAGATTAGGTCACCTGACTACTCTGAATTGCCCATAGATGTGAACGTTTTTTTTTGTCTCTGTGTTAGGTCTCTGATGGATTGGGGACCTATCCAGGGTGTTCCTTGCCTCTTGCCTGAAGTCAGGTGGGATTGGCTCTAGTCTCCTGATGGACCTGATGGGTGAGTGGTATAGATAATGAATGGATGTTTGCATTTGTTTTCCAACTGTCTTTTGTTGGTTGCTAGATCACACTATATAAGATAGATCATACTATATAAAATACTGTTTAGATTTGCTACCAGAAAATCCCATGCAAAGAAAATTCAAAGCAATTAAAAAGGCATGATCTTGCAGCCGTTACCGTGCAGATGCATCACCACTCCACGCTCTGCGGTCTACATAGCCACCTCAGAAAGCATGCTGTTAAGTAGACAACAGACCTGTCTAAATCCCTATAGTGCCACTAGGAGTGAATGAGGATGAGTGTGTGTAATAACATGACAGACTGGCAATATTCTGTGTTTCTGTGACATTCCTTCAGTCCATTGTAACCTTGACCACTTAACACTTAGTGCAGCTGAACGAAGGAAATTGAGTTCCAGTAATTATAGTGTAATAGCAAGGAATTACAAAAAAGATTTATAACAAATATTCATCCCAAAGACGCTGAAGGTGGATTGGGTACTTTTGTGTCTCCAAACCATTTTGGGGAAAATATTAATTGTCTGATAAAATGTGAGGTCTGTTAAAATAATAAAATAAAGGTAAATAAAGATAGTATATTAGAGGTGCGCTCACTGAGTACAAGGTACCTTCGCCAGGCACAAATACTGTAGATTATCATAACTTAGCATAGTTATAATGAAATGTCTCCCCCTAGTGGGTGTCGGATGAACTTTGGGGATTTTTTTGGGATTCTGGGTCCACTGCCCCCAAAAAACCACAATCCCATGCACGGATCATCTCCAAATTGTAATGGGTATGTTCCAGGTCCAGGCCCCACACCTCCACTAACTTTGATAAAAATCAAACCCTTTGAAAAAAAATCCTTTGTATATATAAATTATTTTGCTTGTTAAAAAGCCTTTAATAAATTCCTGGATCCAGATTGCTTCAAAATATTACGGGTGCTTGCCAGGCCCGTACCTCATCCCTCTACAACGTTTGGTGAAATTCGGTTTTGTAGTTTTTGTGGAATTGTGCTAAAAGACAAACAAACAAACAGACAGAGATTGGTGACTAGATCACCTCTTCCTGCAAGCAGCAGCGCAGGTAATAAAATGCCCTAATAATAGGCTGTGCAAACAATTTGAATTCAGAAGTTCAGAAATTTCTGATAGTTGGATGTCTGCTAAGCAATATGACTGCTTCTCAAGAGTTCTCACTGCACTTCACCTACTCAGCCCATAAACTGCATATTCTCAGCAGTTAAATGAACAGGATGCATTTGAATAAATAAAAGGATCGGTATAATAACTGCACAGTCTGAGAGAGATGAAAGTAAACAAATTGATAATCAAACCAAGGGACAGAGGCATGTTCTTCCCGTCCATGTGGGGGTTTCCTGTGGGTGCTCTGGTTTCCTCCCACAGTCCAAAGACATAAAGATTAAGCTAACTATAGCCTCTAAACTGCCCAAAGGTCTGAACATGAGTGTGAATTACTGGTGTCTCTGTGTTAGCCCTGTGATGGATTGGAGATTTGCTCAGTTATGCACATCTCCTTTGTTGAGCCCGTCCCATTTGAGCACCCTGTCTCCTTTCAGTTTCTGGTCCTATTTATTAAACCCCTTCCCGTTCCTTTTTTGGACCCCGTTCCTTTTATAAACCCCATTCTCCCTGAGGAGCCCATCCTCTTTACAGAAGCAGTCCCCTTTGAGAGGCCTGTCTTCTTTGAGTGTCCCATCCTCTTTATTGAGACAGACCCCTTCATGCAGCCCGTCCCCTTCGCACAGCCTATCCCCTTCTACCAATCCTTAGACCCATCTTGGCATACAAGTAACTATATACTGTATGACACAGTGGATTGACAGTCTTATTTTATAGGCTTTAGAAGGATTCCTGTATGGCACCAGGGGATACAGAGGAAGAGAAGAGATGAAGAGGACAATGAGTGGAAGCATCTATTAATTACTCCCCACTTGAAATCTAAGATCGTGAGGAAGATTTTATGATGAGGCACACCCGAATCCTGACTAATAATAGTATTTTTGGGGGGGACTGGGCTTGAACCTTCTAAACCTCACATTCGTCACCTTATGTGTGGTAAGCCTTTGTGGTAAATATTTAATTCCCAGGCTCCAGTATTAGTCAATAAATAGTTTTGGCTCCCATATCATTCAGTATTATTCTTTCTAAAATAATATCAATTATAAAATTAAATCAAGCTTATAATATGGCTTCCTGCAACATGATAACTTATAATCATTCCTTCAACAAACCAGAGTGTGAACAGTCACAACTGTAGCAGAATCAAACATCTATTGAGTGTCACTGCACTAACATTGGGACCTGTGTAACAATATGCACAGCCAAACTTTCCATTTTATTATTGCGCAGACAGCAAACAATACATTTCGTCAATGACTCTGGAGACCCTTGAAATGCTTTGGCAGACCTATGGCATTGAAGCAGTTAGTATGATGAGGTGCACTGAGTGGCATTCACATGTCTAAAGGAGCAGAACACCCCGTCAGACTCACTTTCATAGCCGTAGGGGTGCTGAAGCATCATCTGCACACTGTCACAAAAACACATGTAACACAGGCCCTGATGTTGACAGCTGTTGAGATGTTGAGATGCTGCTCACTCCTGCTGCACTTCCATAACTGCTTCATGTTTGGGACAGGTACACTGTACGGTAGCAAGGTATAATTATGTATTCCATGTACATATGTAAATCTGTAAATATGTGAGCGGCCCAGTGGTGCAATGGCTAGAACTTCCGCAAATCAGCAAGAAGGATCTGGGTTCAAATCTCATGGCTGAATGGGGCCTTTCTGTGTGGAGTTTGCACATTTAATCCTGGGTGGCATGGCGGTGAAGTGAGCTCAATTCCCAGGCTTGGGTGTTTCTGTGCGGACTTTGCATGTTCTTCATGTGCTTGCGTGGGTTTCCTCTGGGTACTCCGGTTTCCTCCCACAGTCCAAAGACATGCACATTAGATTAACTGGCTGTTCCATATTGACACTAGGTATGAGTGTGAATGGTTGTGTGTGTGTGTGTTTTGCCCTGCAATGGTCTGGGAAGCTGTTCAGGACATACCCTGCCCTCTTTAGCTGAGATAGGCTCCAGCCTCCCTGGGATCCTAGTAGGACTAAGCGATTCGGTAAATGAGTGTCTTAATCCCGCAAGGAAAATTAGGCTCTGCATTTAACCGATCCAAAATGAGCATGCACACACACACATGCACGCACGCGCACTCATGCGCACAGACGCCCAGAGGGCAGTTGGGAGTTAGTTGCCTCAAGGGGACTTCAGATGTGCAGGTGGAGAAACAGGAAGGTGCTGCTCACTCCCCTGCCACCACGCATTATAATTAACATGTTTATGTTATGTTCTCCCATGCATGTGTGTTGATTTCCTCTAAGAGAATATGCCTCCAGAGATATGCAGATTAGCTTAACTGGCTACCCCATATTTCTCATATGTGTGAATGTGTATGGTTGGATGTGTTAGCTCTGTTAGACCTGCAACACACAGGCGACCTGTTCGGGGTGTATCCTGGCTCTCACCCAACATCAGCTGAGAGGATATTTGGGAATATAAATAAGGCATTACACAATATCAGGCCAAGTACTCACCTTACTTGTGTTCCTAGGAATCGGGCAAGCAGCACTTCTAATCGAGATCAGTTTCCACAAAGGAAAAGCACATCTACTTGTTTATAAGAAAAGAAGATTTGTTACAGAAGCAAAACCAAATAAAAAGAAATAAATTATTTCAAAGCTCATTTATGTATTAGCCAGTAAGGCTTTTTCATTGCCTTTTATTTTATACAGTGAAATAGTGAAGCAGAAGGAAAAAAAACAATTGTCTTGCCAGTAATATGGATCTGTTAACAGTAACTGTGCACAAGGAATGCTAATATCCTTTTCATAGATAATACTGTTATTCATACATAATCTGTATGTTTGTAGTCATAAATAATACCTATTTTCCTTAACCTTTAAAGTCACTTTTATTTGTTTTATTTCCATGTCCCCCCTGAATCTCTCAAGCCAGATATTTGTGACGCATTCATCTACTGGCTCTCTTTTTGAACACACACTTGCACCCATTTATATACCCAAGCATAAACCCACACCATTTCACTTATTCTTCAATCATTCCTATTGCAACCTGGAATTCATATCATACAGTATGAACAGGATTTCTGCCAACTGACTGATACAGAGTCCTATACCTGGGTTTGAAGCACAAAGTACGGATGAATACTTTCCTCCATTAAAAAAAAAAAAAAAAGGATAATTTACTGAAGAGGTGATGAAATTATTAAAATAGTTATATAGGCAGGTGTTTACTTGTTAAGGATTAATTCTTTTCTGGGACGGAGACTGGGGCAAATAAACAATAAGAGCAACATATTTCATACAGAGCAATCTTTCCTAAGGAGAAAACTGACCTTCAATTCATACAAAACATTAAAATAATACAGATTCCAAGTCCTGGTAAATATACACTCCTGCATGATACACTGGTTTAAAATAAGGATTACTTCAAAAAGAAAGAATATCATTCACACATTCTTGTTCTCCTGTTATTCAGTGTCAGATAAATAATTTGCAATGATCACAGCATTTTTTTTTTTTTTTTCAATAAATGTCTCTGACCAAAGCAAGATATAATTTACAGGGCACACAATGTCATGGTTAGCAAAGAAGAAAAAAGTCTGAATTACAAATACAATGAGGTAAGGAGGTCTTTTTTCATACATCTGTGGTGTTTCATATTCTAATGACTTTACTGCACAGTGCTCCCTTGAACCGAGTCTGCCCTTAGTACTGATACAATGGAAACACATTGATGGCACGTTTAGCAAATAACACCAGAACACATCCCGAGGGTCAGATGAACAAAAATAATAATCAGGTTAATGGACCGATCTCCCTCTCTCTGGCCTTCTCGAACACTGACCTGATGGAGCCCAGGATATGCATATGAGGGCAGGTGGAAGTTGATTTTGGTCACCAGACCTATGTGTGTGTGTGTGTGTGTGTGTGTGTGTAAGACAAGTCTCTCAGATAAGGGAGTTAAGCACAATGAGGCACGGCCTCACAGGGTCCTGACCTGCAGTCCTAGTGCTTCGGTTTTCTGTAGTGTTTCTAACAAAACATATTTTTCTTCTGAGTTCTCTCACAAATGCACACCTCTCTGCTTTGATGCATACTGAGTGGGACGGCATTGTGGAGCCTCACATCTTCCATTCAGCAAACACGACAAAACTGTACAATGCTGGAGTAAAATTATAGTAACTGAACAAAGAAATGCTAATGAGAGACAAAAACAAGCCTGAAATCATTAGAGTGAGCCTTCAAGTGACCTGGAACGCAGGTGATTCCCCTCTGAGGCTCTTCTGTCCCGCGTCAGATGGACAATCTGAAGTGCAACGTAAAGACGGGCGTGGCAAATAAGCTTGGGGTGGTTTCCAGGGAACATTGACAGGACCCACAAGCCTTGCAGGGAGTGAGTGCACTGGCATTTTCTGAGTTGTTGTTAATCTGGAGTGTCACCATTGCACGTTAGACAACTCTCCTCCGCAGCGGGCTCTGCTATTTCTTGTTTTGTTCCTCTTCGAAAAAAACCCCCAAAAAATCCAAATGCTCCCGGACGATCTCTGGATGATACGGCGTCCTCAGCCAGGCAAGCAGACTTTTCCCGCAAACAGCAGCCCTACTATTGTGAAGAAGATGGAAAGCACAAAGAGGACGTAGGATGAACCCACCACGGTGTTGTTGGGCAGCTTGTACGGCTGGCCGCCCACTTCATTGATGTAGAAGCCGATGGGGAAGATAAGCGCTGCCATGCAGAACAAGATCACTGTGGAGAAGAGGGGGAAAGAGAGGTTAGAACCTTACTGAACAGCTCATGAATGCACACAAATGATTAAACAGTTGCTGAGTCTTCCATGGGAGAGCTTATACAGAGAAGCTAAACGAGTGAAAGAAAAGTGATGCCATGGGATCGACCACAGTGTGGACTGTGGAGGAAATTCTCTCTTTTTATTTTCTTACAGTTCTAACAACACACAACTGGGGAGATTGCAAGCCAACTAGAGACACGTAAAGCCAGCGTACTACACTGCCCGCCAAAAAAGTCACACATACTAATATTTTCTTGGAGAGCCTTTAGCCTTGGTCTTAGCACAGAATCTCCATGCCATTGTTTCAACAAACTTACGCCACATAACATTTATTTCCATCCAGTGTCGGTTTCATTTCTCACCCACGCCCTGCGCATCCCGAAAACTTTCAATAGGGTTAAGGTCAGGACACTGGGATGACAAAACATATGTGAAAATGATTCCTTATGCTCCCTGAACCACTCTTTCATTATTTGAGACCCCATTTTAAATATAATAGTAGATTGATGTGTTAACCTGGTCATTCAGTACATTCAGCTCATCAGCTGACTTCATTTTAATGCCACATTAATGTTGCTGGGCCTCGACCTGACCAACTGGAGCAACAATGCCATGGAGATTATGCTGAGATCAAGGCTAAAAGCTCTCCAAATAAATATTAGAGCATGAAACTTTTTTTTTGGCCAGGTAGTGTACTTCTTTCTCTCTTTTTTTAATCTGAGGGACAATTCCCAACTGTTAAGTAATGCTTCCCACAGTCATATAGTTTATAAAATCCACATTGTCCACATGCATTGTTTCCATAGCTGAACACGTTATCATTATTATTAGCAATAATTGTTCACTATATGAACAAATTATTCAATCACACCAGAGAAAAACAGCTACACTTCATGCAACTCTGCCACATTCCACAGATTTATATCACTCACTCACCCCTCACTCATTTTCCAAGATGCTTAATCTTATTAGGGCTGCAGGGAGCCCGAGCCCAGGACCCTCTTGCTGTGAGGCGGACGTGCTGACCACTACGCTACAATCCCACCACATTTGAATCCCTGTGAGTAATATTTTATCCAATCGTTTTCTTTTTACCTATAAAAGTGAAGGGTGACAATCATTTTGGAATTGGCAAAAGATGGTACACTAGTATCAAGCTCATTTAAACTTATAATTAATCGACAAATGAACAACTTTGGCACTAAACACACCCATCAACTGGAGATCGTTCCTCCTTCCTATTTCAGACCATTTTGCACGCTTTCCACCCTGAAGAGTAAACGTGACATCTCATATGAATCAGCTGTGAAAGTGTTAGTGAGGCTCAGAAGCTGCTCAAACAAGATGGACTCCCCACTTAGGTTAATGTCAAATGGCCACTTGCAGGATAATTGCATCTTTTAATGCACCGCTGAGCTACAATTAAACATGTCAGCTTTAACGAGAGAGTGGAAGAACTGGAGATTTACTTATAACAACCCTAAAACAATCAAAAACTCTTTTTAGAAATGGGGGGGGGAGGAGGCGGAGGAGGAAAAGAGGTCTGAAGTTTGTTTTGACCACGTGTAAAAGACTGACTTCCTGTAAGTGAATGTTTTGCAGTACAGTATGAATTGCACACACTCAGCACAAGAGCACTTTTACCAGCACACACAGACATCAGGGCCAAACGAATTAGAAGCATTACGCTGAACCGCACACACAGATCCACTGCTTATGCAAAAATCTGAAAATACAAAGGGGGAAACCATTTCAGAGGATGGGTGTTTATAGACAATCATTGTCCCTGATTAGTTTTCACATACGGCCAATTATTGAATACTCTGAGCACTACTAAATGCACATTAGTGCAATAAACACAAACTACCCAATAGGTGACACACAGTACAAGTGATGTGCATTACCAGGCTGTAAAACTTTGTTCTCTCCTGGTCCACACTGATTTGTCTGGCGCATTATTGCTCATGATTCAAGTGTCTTTGTTTGGTTTTCCTTTATTTTTACATTTACAGCAGTAGCTCTTATCCAGAGTGATGTACATTTCATCTCATTTACACAAGTGAGATGAGAGTTAAAGGGTGTCTGTGGTGAATTTCTTTTATTAGCTCTTTAAAATGATCGCGTATGACATCAGCGATTCCGTCAGGCAACGTCATTCCTTGCCCCTTGTCAAGTATACGCGAGTGCTGCCACACTTCTACTACTAGGCATGCGCAGCGACATGTTACCTGCTTCATTGGCAGTTCCAACCCTGGTAGTCAAACAAATTCGGCATTTTGTCCTACTGGCTGGGCTGTATGCAGCAGACCCCTGTCTAAGATAACACATTTTCGCCCAGTGCTGGGCTGTGTCGCCAGGAAAATGGCGGCGCGCAAAGCATACGGCTGCACAAACAACAAGCGCAGAAATCGCGGAAAACGCAACATAGCACCAGCACAGGCCGTACTCTGAAAACGTTTACTTTCAGACAAAATTCGGTAGTCTGTGAAGACGACTTCAAGCCGACCTGGCATTGGCATGACCACAAGGCAGAATTACTTGGCACAAAGCCCAAGCTTTTGCGTTTAAAAGCAGACGCTGCTCCTATGGAATTGCTTCATAAAAAGTCAAAGGATGACAACGAACAGGAGCAGCGCCTCACCAAAAGAGACCAGTAAAAGGTACAAGCATTTAGTATGAGAGGAGTCTTATCGCCTAAAATGTCGCTCGCTGCTTGTTTACTTGTGCTGGACAACCCGACCCAACGGATTCACATCACTTCCTGGAAATAAAAAAAAAAATTAAAAAATGTTGAAAATGGTTGTTCGGCACTGGTAAAGCCACCACTAGTATTCCGTGGTATAAAATTACCCAGTATAGTGTAATTTATAGGTAATTTATATCAAAATAAGCTCTGCATTGCTTACTGTATTATATTACGCACAAATTATCCTGTAAGGATGACCAATATCAGTACTTTCTGTAACGGCATTGCTCAGGGGCCCAACAGTGGTCGATTGGTCAGACTGGAGCTTGAACCCCCATCCTTCCGGTCAGTAATCCAGAGCCTTAACCACTGACCCACCACTGCTGATTTTTGGATGCACACAAGCTATTCCATTAGATTTCTTTCTCCACACTGAATGACTTATTTAAACTCACCAGCACAGTCATGCAATTATTTAATCAGCCAGTCATGTGAGAGCAGTGCAAGGTTAAGAGCTTCAGGTAATGTTCACATAAACTGGGAAAATGGGGGGAAAGTATCATCTCTCAATATAACACTGGCATCTCTTGGGAAGTTCACAAACAGTCACTGAAGTTTACAAAGAATGGTGTGAGAGAAGTGAGCACAGAATCGAATTATCTTATCATTTGAAATTAGATCATAGCACTGATATAATGTTGGAATTTTCCAATGGGAAAATTGGAGTCTTTCTGGGAGGAAGATTTTTATTCGAGTGTGAATGAGTACAATTACATTGTAAAATAACTGTCTTCAGGTGTCCTCTGGGTACTCCGGTTTCTTTTCCCACAGTCCAAACACATGCTCAGACTAATTGGCTGTTCCAAATTGCCCCTAGGTGTGAGTGTGAATGGTTGTGTGTGTCGCCCTGTGATGGATTGGCAAGCTATCCAGGGTGTACCCAGTCTTCTCCCAGAGTCGAATGAGATAGACTTCAACCTGCAACCCTAATAGGATTAGGCAGTTCGGCAAATAAATGAATGAATAACACTGTTAAAAATCACCCGAGCACTGTTATATGTTAATATGCACATCCTTAGCACGTGTCCAACATGTCTGCCAAGTTTGAAGGAATTCCCAAAAAAGACATAGGAGGAGCTGAGGAGAGATCTGAGGAGAATGACCAGCCTGCCCTAAACTGACAGGAAGTCTACATTACCGCCAATAAACACTCTTTGCTGCCATGGTGAGCTGAATAGCATCGCAAATACACAACACTTCAAAGCTTAAGATGGACGAGTAACACCTGCAGATGTTTACATCAGGTTTGGTTCCTGTTTGCCTAGAACCTGAGGCTAAATACTCACTCAAACTGGAGAGCTAAAGACAGAGACTTCAGAACTGCTGTTTAGACACGAAGGGATGCTCTCGCTGTTAATGTATTCATTATCCATGTGATATATTGAGAACGTGGACCCCCTAGCAGACGTTTTTTTGACAATCACTCACATAAATACTCTTTTAGGACCAAGAAAGTGCATGTTCTAGCTTCCCGACCTAAGAGTCACCAGGACTCATTCATTTCTAGGGGCGCAAACTGTACAACCAGTCATAATTTATGCAGTTATAATATATTTGAGTTTTAGCTTATTTTTATTTTATTATTATTTTTTTTAATAGTATACCTTCTATTGTGGGGTCGGTGGCATAGCGGTTAGGGTGCCGGGCTCACAATCGAGAGATCATGGGTTCGAATCCACGTTGGACCCCCACCGTGCTAAGACCCCTGGGCAAGGTCTTAACCACAAGTGTGCCTCTGTCGACCCAGCAGTGTAAATGGGTACCAGTAAAAATACTGGGAAGGCGGCCCGAGTGGCGCATTGACAAGGTGCGCGACTATCAACCCAGAGATCGCAAGTTCGAATCCGGGTTGATGCCACAGCCATCCGTGAGTCCATGGGAGCTAATTGGCTGAGCTCTCACGGGAGGGAGGGATGGCATACGCTCACTTCCCTGTCACTCACAGC
>JAQMYF010000003.1:12226851-12241201 GCA_030014195.1 Neosilurus mollespiculum | reverse complement strand
AGCAGTTCGAAAAGAGGCGGGCGGTAGCATCGCATGTCACGAAGGGGGCGTGTGCTTGCTTGCGCCCCTCCCTGGTCAGTGTTGGTCGTGTGATGGGGAAGGCAAAATGTGATGGGTGGGAATTGGAAACGACTAAATTAGGGAGAAAAATGGGGAAAAATCCAAAAAATTACAAATAAAATAGAATAAAATACTGGGAAGGTAACCTGCGATGGACTAGCATCCCATCCAGGAGGAGTTGAGCTCCTAGTCGCTTCAGAAACCGGGGATAAGCACCGGCCTGATGAGCCACAAGGCTCAAGTGTAAAAAGCCCAACAGACTTACCATACCTTCGATTGTACATTCTATATTTTTATTCTTATTTGTAATACTGTTGTATTTATTTGCCTAACAGAGTACTAAACTCTCCAGATTGTGTGATTAGGGCTTTTGACTGTATTCACGGCATTAGCCTTTGCTAATCTCTAAGCAGAACAATACAGCAGCACTTAAGTCCTTTAGTCCACGAAGCTCTTAATAGGTGCACTCTGAACTAAACAGCTGAAGTTCTAAAAACGGGCTGTCAAATTTTATCCAGTAAGGAGCCACACCTTCAAATTGATTTAAATAGATGGAAGATTTGGCTCCCACACAGACCCTCTACACATAAGACTGGACACTCCTGTTCTAAAGCTTCAATGCTAATATCACCGTTAATGCTGTCATCATGATGTCCCCTATGTTTGAGATTATTGATTTTTAACTATGCTAACTAACATATATGGTCATATCCCTATGATGTTCACATGATGGACAATAATATTAGGAATCCCAAAAATACAACGCCAACCAAGCAATACTTGCCGATACCGCTAGCATATCACTAATACTTCAAGAGGAACATATGTGACTGGTTTCACGCTGAAGGTTTCCATTAAAACATTAAACAATTTGACTAAAGGCAAAAGCTTATCAAGGTCATGTATGAAGTGTGTTGGTGATCAGTGGGTGACCTTACTGTAGAGGTCAATATGGGCAACAAACACACACACACACCATCAATCAACATAAAGGCAGAGCTCAAGACTTGGTATATTGGCTTACGTTTACAACTCCTTCACTTATGGACAGGTCAAATTTCTAGATGCATTTTTAAGCTAAGTTAAATTAAGGCTTTCATCCTGCTGTATCCTCTCACTGTGTTAATGTTTTAAATGAGGTGTAATGTAGGATACACAACCATCGCTACAAAAGCCTTCATAGAACATAAGAAGCCTGGTTAGTAAAATCCTGCAATCTTCTCGTAAGTCACTGGCATCACCTTGATCATTTTATCTGATGGTTGAGTTCACACTGAACTAATTATTGATGATTTGCGCATATATCTCTGCTTGGAATGCATATTTAAAAGAGAATTCAAGCAGACTTTTCCCTCTCAATCGGAAGGATGCTTCTTTTTGTCTTTGAAGGAGAAGACAGCACTTGTTAAAAGTTAATCTCATTCGAACGTCAAGATTAATTTCCTTCCGTGTGCAAAATCTGACACTGATAGCTTCTGTTTTGATGATTTTATGGGCAGTTATTTCAAAACTGTGTCTCAGAATGATGATGTCATTGAGGCCCATGTTAACATGTACAAGTGTAGGATTTTAATACATTCCTGCCTTTTATTGACAGACTTGTGTTGGAGGTGTGAAAAGGTTTAGATTAAAATCATTATCTATGCAGTTTGAAACTATATATTCACCAGGATTCATATATTTAAGCACAAACTCCTGAAATACTGAAAGAAATGATGTTTGAAGCCAAACTCCTCCATGTTAACTCGGACCTTGATGATGTCATCATTCTGAGACTCAGTTTTTAAATATCCACCCAGAAAATCTTTAAAATTGCAGCTATCTGTCTAAGATTTTGCACACAGACAGATTTTAGGATAAATGTTTTTTTTTTTTTTTTAGATTAACTTTGAAACAAGTGCTGTCTTCTCCTTTAAACCCATGATTCCAAACATGACGTCTGTCATGCACAGAAATTATTTCTGGGATTTTTATGATGTTACAGTAGCGGAATCAGTGCAAACATGTATTAAATTTATGATGTTTGTGTGAGATCTTCTAGTTATCAGCTTGTTTAACTGCTCAGTTGAATTGAATGAATTCAATTCAAATCTCGAGGAGTCAAAAACAAGCAGGACTTAATTCACTTAAAATGTTTCCTGCGGCAGAAAAAGTCAGAAATAAAATGCTTTATGGCTCTAATAAATAGTCCGAGTGTTGTTGTACACAGTAAAATTATAAGCCGAATATTGTTTAATAGTTGGACTCTGATCATAAAACAAATCTGCACTAATGGGGTGTGCAGACTTTCGTTTTCTTCTGTAAACCAGCAAATACAGAAGCTTCTAGTGATGTCTGTGGCTGCTCAAGCACCGTAATATTTGCCTGCAGGAGTCATGACAGCATGAATATAGCTTGCTGAGGGAATGCTTACGCCCAGACGCGGTGAGGTGGCACACCAGGGGTACTGTGCTTCGCACACAAAGTGCCTCTTTCAGGTGGAAGTGGTCAGTAACAGCAGCGGCTTAACTACCGGTGCAATGCCTCCCTAGAGGCCCTGACGATGTTTAACTTAATAAATCAACATTTCCAGATGTCTTTACTCCTGTCTCATCAGATTACCTTCTTCACTGTATATCAGTCATCTTTCAGACATGCTTTAGCTATAAACACACACACACACTCACACACACGTGTCACTGTTCATAAAACTCATTAAGGATGCACCATACCTTTGGTCTTGTGTGAAAATTACCACATGAGGTTATTAATAAACACAGTATAGCTTTAAAAGTAATTTATTTCAATTAAAGCAGACAACATAGATTTACTAATTCACTCATGGCGGCCTGGTAGTGTAGTGGCTGGCATGTCCGCCTCACAGCATGAAGGTCCCAGGTTCGAGTCCCATGCTCGGCTGTTTCTATGTGGAGTTTGCATGCTGTCCCTGTGCTTGCGTGTGTTTCCTCTGTGTACAATGGTTTCCTCCCACAGTCCAACGACATGCACTTTAGGCTAACTGACTGTTCCAAATTGTCCCAGGTTTGGATGTGAGCATAAATGGTTGTGTGTGTTGCCATGTGATGGTCTAGCTGTTCAGGGTGTACCCTACAGCCTTACCCAACCCTAGTATAGCAGTTGTAGGATTAAGCGGATCAGCAAATCGGTTTGCCTGATTCTTTGTTAGCCCAGGGATGAGGTTGCACAATATGTTGTTTACCAATTAGTACTGCATAAATGGCCTTTGCGATAATCACAGCACAGAAGGCCACAAAATGCAAATGAGACCTCTACATAAAATAAATAAATAAATAAATCTCATTCCAAATGTTCATGAGTGCTGTGTGTCATGTCATGGCATTCACATGACCAAAATTAATCAGTGTAATAAAAATAAAAAAAAGGCACGCTGAATTTTAACCATATAAATAACGGCAAAATATTCCCATATCTGTCACTTAAATAGGAATAACTGCACACATGTTTATTCATGCAATTACAATCAAGAAACAGCCAATCATGTGGCAGCAGCACAGTGAATAAAAATCACACAGTGACATGGTAAGAGCTCCAGGTCATGCTTATACGAAACATCAGAATGGAGAGAAAAAAGTGAATTAAGTATGGCGTTTTTGTTGGTGCTAGATGTACTGATTGGTCTCCTGAGATTTTTATACACAACACTCAGTGTGCACAAAATGGCACTGAGTACAAAGACACCCAGTGAGCAACAGTTCTGTACGTGGCCATGACTTGCTGATTGGAAAAATCTGAGGAGAGTGATAGAAATTTATAACAGGACAGTAGAATACCTCCCGGCTGGTATTACTTACTGTATTAGTGCAATTAAATATGAAAACCAACTCGTACTTCTAAATTAACAGCTATAGGGACCCACAACTTTTTGGGCAGCTGTAGCCTAACAGTTAAGGAAGCGGGTTTAATATATATCGTATAATAGGGCCTAGAGGGTTACCTGAATGACATGTTTGCGCTAATACTACTAATAACATCACTACTGTCATGACACTAGTTACTATGTCACTAGTGGAGAAAATCAAATTTAAAAACTTACCTCTTCCGAATCTTCAGACACACAAATATTCTGTCTAACTTGAAAACGAAGTTGAAGTTGTAATTATTATTATTTAGATCCCAAACTATTGGAAAGTTCGTCTCTATGTAAATATAATAACTTCCGTAAATGTTACTTTACTTCAGTGCAACTTCCATAAGCACTCAAACGTCTAGTAACAATAACAAGAACAATATATAGCTCACGCAAAAGGTATTAACTAGGCTTGTGTCGATTGATAAAACTATCGAATAATCGCTCGACTGAACCCGTGACGGCTCGTATTGATAATGAAATCTTACTTACCGATAATGATTCCTGTAGATTTGTCTCGATTCTGTCCGATTTTATAGAATTCTTGGGATTATTTGGATGGGGGAGTGAATACTTTTGGTAATATAGTGTTTTTCTCTATATATCAACCCCTGAAGAGAAACAACCTCACTTCTTTCTGAGCTCAGGAAATGTTTGTGCTATCTCACTGAGAAAAATAAGTGGCGAGACCAAAATGGCCGACAACAGAAAGTGCTTTTGTGCACACCCATGCAGTTTTGTACTCTGAGTGAGCTGTTCTAAAGCTGACTGACATTGTGCTTGTGAGCACTGCAATCAATCTTACAGTTCAATCAACTCCTTGGCTCATACCACCTTCCCCAGTCCTGAACGTCCCACTCTCCTTCATGCTTAACAATTAGGCTCGAGCTGATTGCTGATGATATCAGGGATCATCATTAAACAATGTTCCATATATACAATGGCAGTTAAACTAGACAATTGAAATGCCAGCCAACGTGTCTGCAACTTAACGATTTTTTTCACATAACAGGTGACAGGTCAGTGGCAGCAATGCTAGAGCTAGCACATGGCCAACAACGATTGGGCTGGTATTGTACACCCACAGGCTGGCAGACAAACACGCTGGACTATAAATAATATAGAACAATATAGAATATTCCAATACACTCCAAATATATCCATATAGAGTTGAGGTTATCAACTCGAACGTGGATAGCTGAGTCTTGGTTGCTTGTGCCATGATTTGTCTTTGTATTCAACAGTAATCAAGAACATGTGTAGCAGTAATTCATATACCCCTTGCCAAAAATTAAAACATAGTCAATCAGTAATTTCAAAGAGGCCACTATTGTAGGTCGCATCTTGGAAATTGTAAGTAAAAACCACCTGATAATGAAAATATACACATGTTCATGGATAACAGGAGAGTTTACAAGGCTTGCCTTTCATTTCACTCTAGGGTTCCCAATAATGTGAGATTCAAACACAGATCCTAAAAATGAAATATTTTTAATGAAAACATTATAACAGCAAATGCACAACATCTCACGTACAGCTTCCTACGGACATTAGGAAAATGTAATGCTGTAAAAACAGTCTCACTCTCATTTTGATTGAAAAAAATAAACAAACATTTCTTCCAGTCATTATGCTTTCTAAGTGGTCAGCTTAGAATGAGAATGAGATGCCATTTTGTTTACGGACGGCTACAGATGTGCAGACTACTTAGCACAAATTCCATCTCATTTACATTTTGCAGCTTGTTTTTTTTTTCTGCACTTGGCCAAAATGCAATCATTTATTCAGTCTAATGAACTAGTGTGGGGGGTGATATCAGAAGAATACAACCACTTAGCCAACACAAACCCACACCCACACACAAACAGTGCATGTTGGTACTTTATGCGTAAAATCATGCTCTAATTCCCAACATTAAAGCCAGCAAGTTATTTGTTAGTGGAAAAGAAAACAGCAGCTTGGGTCATGATGCAAAGAAGTAGCGAGCACAACCTGGTCGAGCCCAGTAATAGTTTATTATTATTTAATGTCAGTTTTTAGGCCCGATAATCCTACACTGGTGAGCTGTCACTTGATTATGTGGCTGAAAATACTGCCTGACATTTACACCCACGATTCCTTTCAGTCAACGCTTATTTGCAGCACATTACAAAAAATTCTAAATATATACTAAATATATACATCAGGTCGATGAAAGCGGTGTTTTAAAAGCTGCTATTAAAAGGAATGCCCTTCTGGTCAGGCTTCTTCTCTCCTCCATTTGATAAACCCTCTGCACTTGCTTGTCATACCCTTGATGTAATGACAAAAATACAGATACACAAGTGGAGCCTGAAGTAGAGTGAAGCACCATGTTTGAGAAAATAAAACGAGCTTTCCGTTGAACACAACCTCTCAACTAAAGGACACGAGGAACACAAATACAGCAGTACGAACCCCTGACCTTGAAATGCACTGATATAAATGCAAACATTAATGGATATTTGAGGAAACTGCCATTTGCTGACTGGTCATTTTCTGTCCTTCTTGTTAATTTTACTCTCTTTGTGTTTCCTAAAGGTCATCTAGTAAGGTTATTATGTCCAGAGGGGGAGTAAAAATGAAAAGAAAAAAGGCAATGTCTCCTAAACCGCTTTTCTACGTACAAGATAAGAGGTACTGAAATGGAGGAAATCGCCGTATCAGGCGCCACTGGGGACGATGTGTGTTTTGGACCCATGAACTGCGGAAGGCCTATGACCTGCCGATCTGAAATGTCCTAATGTCATATCTTTGGTCCTCCATAAATCTTATGCAAATTGCTGGACTTCCTGATCACGTTCTGGAATTAATTATTGATTATTTATAGCATCAATATGAATATACAGAAATTGTAATATCTTTGGAATGAATGATCACATTTCCTTTATTTAAAGACATTTTCTGTCCAGTGAACTCATCTCTAATAGTAATATATATTTAAATGGTTAATGATTATACCTATAAGAGAGCAAGTGTATGATTTACTGCACTATTTGATTATTGGATTTATGTGACTACTGTATGAGGAGTTTAGTCACTGAAGTGAGTGTAAGCTTATTTTATTATTTTACTTTTGGGACATGTTGAGACATACGGAGACTTGTTGAGACATGAGGTCATGAGGGACCAATCAGAGTCAAGAGCTAGAGGATGACAGACCAATCCGAGTGGAATGGGCACTGTTCATAAGCCAATGAATGCCATGGAATGAATGATCACATTTCCTTTATTTAAAGACATTTTCTGTCCAGTGAACTCATCTCTAATAGTAATATATATTTAAATGGTTAATGATTATACCTATAAGAGAGCAAGTGTATGATTTACTGCACTATTTGATTATTGGATTTATGTGACTACTGTATGAGGAGTTTAGTCACTGAAGTGAGTGTAAGCTTATTTTATTATTTTACTTTTGGGACATGTTGAGACATACGGAGACTTGTTGAGACATGAGGTCATGAGGGACCAATCAGAGTCAAGAGCTAGAGGATGACAGACCAATCCGAGTGGAATGGGCACTGTTCATAAGCCAATGCAAGCTGGTAGACCTTAGAACAATTTCTTCTGTGTGACTGATTGTATGCTTTTCTTTTCCTAAAGGCTAAATAAACACCTGAAAAATGGATTTGAATCTCTCGTGTCTTGAACTGGACACTTTTCGCCACTACATACCGGTGAAACAGCACATCCACAAGGCACCTGAAACACCTCGATCTGACTGCAACATCACACAGAAGTGAATAAAATCAGCCCTCCATGAATACGCTGAAGCAAACTGACAAGATCTGTTCAGACATGGTGTTGGATACGGACACACCACAAGAGCAGGTGAAAGTGTTCTCCTGGCTAGTAGAGAATAAAAGCAGATGGGAGCTCAGGTGATGGGGAAGAAACCGAGTGATGTAAAGACGAGTGTGATTATAAGGAAATGAGGCCACGGTGCAGATTTCCAACCGGATGGTGCAGCACTTAATCCAAATCCCGAGCTGTCTGTGCCCTGTTTGGTTCCCACCACATAGCCTGCGTCACATCGCAAGAGCTCCATCGCAGACCTCGACATCAACACTAACAGCAGCAGCAATAGCTGCAATTCCATTACTAAGCCAAAGCCAGGTAAGCTAGCATAAGCCAAGGCCATTACCATTTCCATTGTCACTTCTAGAACATAATCAAGCCTGTTTGACACTACAAGCCTGGGGAATTTGGATTGACAATTACCCATGGGTCAGACAAGGCCAGCTGATGATTAAGCGTTCCTATAATGGCAGAAGGTCTTAGTTACTTTTTACTCGTCATCTGGTTTTAAGTGTAGACATGAAGCAGGTGAATAAACACAACCTGTCAGGCTTTCTGTTGTACATGACAGGAACTCCGACGGTGTGCTTTGTGTGCTCTTAGGCTGGCGCTACACTTCATGTAAGACTACATTCATGCAACAGCACCATTCATAGCCTTCTGCGTACGTTTCCAACATCTGGAGGATCAAAAGCTCCG
Organism: Neosilurus mollespiculum; assembly: GCA_030014195.1. Classification (NCBI taxonomy): domain Eukaryota; kingdom Metazoa; phylum Chordata; class Actinopteri; order Siluriformes; family Plotosidae; genus Neosilurus; species Neosilurus mollespiculum. The sequence continues at coordinate 12,232,755 of JAQMYF010000003.1, read as the reverse complement.
CCCACTGACGGCATACTTCAGCAACACTGAAATACCTTTTCTGACCAAATTTGCACCATATAAACAAAAAATTTGAAAAATCCCCAGCAAACCTGCTGCCAAATAAATAAACCTCCAGCCTAAGATTTAGTACAGCTTTTATCAAAGCCTTTTTCCTTTCTGCTTTTAGATGGAGCCAATCGTGGCATGCTCATGTCAAACCTAATAAACATTTAACAAAGTAGAATAAAATTAATACACAGATATGGAAGCCATCTTGTGTCCATACCCTGCGATCATATCATCCACATTTTGTGCATGTTTTCTGAAAATGTACAGATATGGGTAAAACAGAGCAGCACCAGTGGAAACCGTAGGACAGTGGAGCCATTAGTTCAAGCGAGATCTAGTAAGACATTTTAAATCCGCATTTTCTTTCTTCGCGCGCTACATTATTACAATCCACTTCAACATTGCCACCTTTGTGTTGTCAGAAGGTTTTGACCCTGAGCTGCCCTCTAGTGAATGAATTGCTTAACATTTATGCAACCGTACATGACATGGAAATCTGTGAGTCATGACTTATAAAATTTGGCTTTTTGTAGGTAAAGGAAGCATAAATTATAATTTAGGGCACGATTTTGGGAAATTATAAAGACTGCCGTGCTACCCTGACCGGTGGAAAAGCTATCTAGGCTAAGCGCAAATCTGCATATTATTATTCTGAATAGTACATCTAATATTTTAGCATTCTACGTAGATTTATTAATGCTTCGGAGTGCCAACTTACGAGTCCCCCCCCAAAAAAAAAGCAGCTGTCTGATTTCGGTGACGAGACGTGACTGAAATCAGCATTTTCTTTTACAGCTGCACTTGGTCAGTACTTGTAGCATCCAGGTAGAAAGGGCAACCAAATTTGCCATGAGTCACCCATCAATGGGAATAATAACATGACTTTGAGGAACTTTTGGGCAGCACAGTGGTGAGCATGTCAGCCTCACAGCAAGAAGGTCCTAGGTTTGATTCCCAGGCATGTGCTTTTCTGCGTGGAGTTTGCATGTTATCCCCATGCTTGTGTGGGTTTCCTCCGGGTACTCCGGTTTCCTCTCACAGTCCAATGATATGCACATTAGGCTAATTGGCTGTTCTAAATTGACCCTAGGTGTGCATGTGAATGGTTGTGTGTTCGCCCTGCGACAGCTGGTGAGCTGTTCAGGGTGTACCCCGACCTGAATCCCCGCAACCTTAGTGGGACAGCGGTTTGGCAAACGAGTGAATGAGTGAGGAATTATTACAGTACCCTGTCATACATCTCTGATCAGAGGAAAAGCATCAAAAAGTGGTCTTCTAAAACTTATTCCTATTACATCCTGGTTGGTTTATGCATGTATATTTATCTTTTTTTTTTTTTTTTTTCTTCGTGCAAAGCCAGACCATAATCAAATCTCATAATCTCTCTGGCAAGGCAGACAGCAGAGACAGCTTCTGACAGGATTCAGATCCTAATTAAATTCTTTAAGTCAGTGAGCTGTGGATCATTAAATAAATAAAAAAATTTAAAGGCAGCATGCAGCCACTTCACATACACCTCAGAATAGAAGTGTTCTCCTCCAGGAGCCGGGCGGCACACTTACTTCCTGTAAAGGCTATCCACCGTGCATACTTTGTGGCTTCTCGGCGCCAGTGTGATGCCACTAGAAGGCCGCAGGTAACTGTGAGGGAGATGATGCCCATGATGATGAAGAATAGTGTGGTGACCCATTCGGGCGGCAATCGAGGCGGGATGCAGGTTCTGTCTCGGCCGTGAATGGTCTGACACTGCCTCACCAAACCCACAGTCAGCGCACCTGAAACAACCAGCACAAGGACCACCAAGGGGTCATAAATCATACAAAGGGACTAAAATGACCAGCTAGCAATACTGATGTTACAAACAATTACACAGCATCACGGTCAGAGGGCTGTGAGCCTATTTATACTACATTTCTATCAATCTTTCATTCTTTAAAGCAATATTTAATATTCTCACGCATAACACTGAATAACAGTCAGAGATCAGAGAGCTCTCAGTGAAATTTTCTTTCGTGTCAGTATAAAGTTATACGGCTTCAAGCCACATTTAACATCCAAAACTCTCTTTAGCACATAATTTCATCACAAATAAGTCCAGGGGTTTAATGAGGTAACCTTGTTTTGCTTAAAAACAAGTGGAAGCGAGGAAAAAACCTAAAGTATAATGACCTGATTTACATATTTCACATTACAGCAACGTTTGAATGCAAGTGCATAAGAAATTTGACATTAAAATCGTCTTGAGTGTAAACTTCAGATACAAGGATCATGAAACAAAGCCTAAGCTTCCGGCTCATAAAAACGACTCCGTCTACTGCCTTATAGATTTAGCAATCCAGCATAGAAACATTATATGCTTCTGTACAAATACCCGGTTTAGGGTATTGCTACACTGTCTTTGTATTGGTCTTCAATCCTTACACGACTGTATTTGCGGACACTAGTGCTGGAACCCACACTGTTGGTTTGTATCAGTACCCTGGATGACTGCTGTAAAAAATCTGCCATATGAGGACCACACTGCTAATATAATGGTTTACTATGTACATTATAAGTTAAAACACAATACTAACATGTATGTAGGCACAGGCCCAGACAATGAATTTGTGCATGTTGATGCATTTCAATTACCTGTAAAGTGTAAAGTACTTCTACAGAACAGCTAATTTGCACCTTGCACCCACAAAATTCCATTAAAAAAATAACTAAAATGCAAAATAAGGACGAAATGACAAGTACAAGGAAATTTGTCAGACTTGAATGGGTAAGTCTTTTTGATACACATCTTGAACAATCACAGGAATAAAAAAATTACTTATCCGTAATAGTGGCTGTGCCTTTTCTGTAATTTTCTATTAAGGAAAATGTGAATTAGATGAATGAAGTGTGGCGAAAACAAAGTGGTAGGACATGGAAACAGGAAAAGAGAGATATCTACACTATTAGGGTGATCATGTGATCTTGGAAACAAAGCACACCACACACGGTATTGGCGACAACGATCTGTTTCAAGTGTTCTGATGACTATTTGGCACGCACCCTTCAGCCCCTTGTGAACAAATGCCCCCTCCTCACTGTTTTGGAAAATGTGCTCAGGGAAGGGAAGAAAAAAAAATAAAAAATGAAAACCCTGAGCCACTTGGACCACACTGACTTACAGCTACGATATTTTACACAGAGACCTTTCCTTTGTTCTATCTGAACGACTAGTCTTATCTTAATTTATAGAGTTATGCTGGATTACAGTCACTCGCTGCAAAATATACAATTCGAATCCTTTTAAGTTTTACATTACTGAGTCCCTTAAATACACATTTGCGTATTTGCAGAAATCTTTTTTAATGTATATTTACAAATGTTTTTTTCCCCCCAAACTAAAACGACTTTCACGAATACTAAATTTCTTGTGTAAACAATCATACAAATGATTTACGAATAAATATTCTTGTATCCAGATAAATAAATGAAGCCCACTGTGCTTTCTGCTTGGATCTGTAGCTAAATAAAGAAACCCTCTTAAAGCAACAGACAAGAAATCCCTTCAGTATTCCAAGTTTAACCATTTCTTCCCCAACCCTTGCCCCCTTATACCACAAAAATCACATGACATTACTAAAACATCACTAAGGATGATCTTCCAGAGGTTACTCTGGATTCGGGTTCTAAAAGGTACTGCTTTGCAGTTCTTCCCTGCACCAAGGAACAGAGTCACAAGCTGAACGTCAGCAGAACTGATGTATACAGTAGGCTGCAGAAAATAACTTAAAGGCAAATTAAAACTAAGCTTAATAATAATAAAAAAAATTGTGCACATCAAAATGCTCTATTGTTATTATAAGCTTCCTGAAGAAGAAACAAAAGACTAATTAATACACACACAGGGGAGCAACACTACTGTGAAAATTTGCACGCGATTTACACGTATCCCACAGTATATATACATATATATAAAGGTAGGCTATACAGTTCGTTCATGTAAATGAGCCGATGTTTGTCTGATCTATGTACACATAAGCTTGTATTTTGTGCAAAAGGGCTTTGTTTTATTTTATTCAGATGCTCACTAGTTTATATCTGATGTTAGTTTAATATCTGTATACTGTTATTATTGCCATTATATTGTCTTATATAAACTGAGGCATTCACGTCCTACTCTTGCGATTTCGAACTTTCTCAAGAGTGAAACATCAGCCTCTTTAAACTAGCTAACACAAATCATCAAACAGATTTTAGAAGACTGCAACTTCAAAACTGTAAGTAAAAACCACATACTAATGGAAATATACATATGTTCATGTGTAACAAGCGAGTTTGGAAGGCTTGCCTTTCATTTCATTTTAAGCAAGAGTGGACCTGAGGCAAAGAGAAAAATTGAGACCGAGCCAAAGAAGGAGCTTGTGACTGAATCATTCACCAGGTCTATGGGGAGAGACGTCAAAGCGTAGCTGCCCTCAAGAACACACAAAATCTTTTCAAGTCAGAGGGACTCTATCTTCAGGCTGCAGGTCACCAAGAACACAGACCTAACAATTTCAAAACAATGGTTATTTATTCGATTCCGTTTGAAGTGGAAATGAAACACTTCAGTCCTCAGTTTGAATCGTTAAAACTGAAATCAACATTCTGCTCCTGCTTCCAGCCCTAAAGTGTCACACAGATCTATGTAGAGAGTGAATTTCCTGGCGCCATAATCATGCTGTGTAGCATGTAGTCCTTGCTCAGACCTGAGACATGCTGCATGTACATGGATAACCACGGAAATTAAACCCCTACTTCTCCTACCTACTGTTTCCTTATTCACTGGGTGTCATTCTTTAAAAAAAAAAAAGCAAAAAAAACTAATTAAAAAAAAAGAAGAAGAATATCAAATTCTTTTTATTCCAGATTTTATTGTTTTCCATGGAGTAAGTCAAGCAGCTGTGACTACTTTCTTTTTTTCTCTAGTTACATACAGTACTACTCATGGTATATGCAGTGATATCGTAGTAGACTAGCCAATCAGAGCACACAATCATATTCAGCAGGTGCAAATAGAAAAACATTGATGATCTCATTACTGTGGTGCCTGCCAAGATGATGTGTTGGGCACAGAATGATGGCAAATGACTGGGTCTATTCATGTTATCTAGATGAATATAAAAGATTCGGGCATGTTGCATGCATACAAGATGCAAATAAGGGACCAGTGGGCAGGAGGTTGCATCCACACAGCTAAACCTGATTCATCATTTGCATTCAAGATTCCTCTGGTTAATGAATCAGACACAGATTAATTTATACACCATGCCATGATGTCAAGTCAGCCTTAAACCCTGAAAATGCTTGATTTTAAAATGGGTTTGCACCCATGTGTATTCAAGACGCATTCCCTCAAGCCCGGTCCTGAGTATCCCGAGTTTCAGCACCAGTGCAAGATATATCTCAGGCTCGGGATACTGAAGGCTCTGCGACAGTGCTGTAGCAATATACAAGGTGAAGATGATAACGCACCTGGTGACACTGTTTCTACAGCTGAATAAATGCATTAGCGTTGTGTTTCAGGATGCATCCTTGTGCAAATTTCAAGACAGTCAATCAGTCTTTACACTAACTGGATTCTCCTAACACATTTAGTGTATGAATCTGTTGGTGTAGACAATAAATAATAGGGGTGCCGGGAAAAAATCGATTCATGTCTGAATTCTTATTTATTAGCATTATGAATCGATTCAAATTCTCCAGAATCAATTTGTAAGATCACATGTTTTCAAGCATTTCCAACCTTACTCACAACGCTTACTGTTTATCCACACACGGCCTCCGTCGTGAATTGTTCCAGTGAGTGGCGGCTCTAGAACTACTGTGTTTCCCCGA